>PYSS01000011.1:0-166753 GCA_003049465.1 Magnaporthiopsis rhizophila
ATGAAAACTTGGCACATTTTATTATTTGTTAAATGCTAAATAAATAATAAATTTAATAAAATTAGTTTTTCCAGGATTATAATTTTAGGATTAAGTATAAAAAAAGATCGGAAAATGGATAAATGGATATTTTAAACTGCTAACCGGATTATAAAAATAAAATATTTTTAAAAATATATATAATTTTAATTTATAAAACAAACAAATTTTTGGTTTTAATATAATAGGTGCTAATAAAAATTACGCTTTAAAAAAATGGACCTTTAAAAAAATCCAGCAAATTCACGGCCAAAAGGCTTATAAATACCAAAAAATAACCAAAACCTGGAAAAAATTACAGTAATACCACAAATTTATAAATATCCGAGCTATAATCCGAAAAATAATCAAAAATTATAAAAATTGCGCCAAAAATAAAACCAGCAGGCACAAATCTTACAAATTATTATAACCCTTATCAGCATTTAGCAAAATATAGCAAAAAATTACGATAAATTTTGTAATTAAGCTTTTTAAATTTTAAAAACCCTTAATAAACGTCCAATAAAATAATATTTTGGTAATAATAAATATATTTACCAAATATACCTTATTTTTATCTTATAAAAAAAGCAGCAATATTATAAAACTAATATATATTTTTATCAGAAATATAATTTCGAAACACAAAATACCCGATAAATTAATTACGGATTAAAATAAACTATTTATAAACAAATTTTAAAAGGTTTTAATAGCCAAATTTGGAGCAAAATACGTATTATTAACAATTTATTATCCTAAAACGGATAAATAAACAAAACAAATAAACCAAACCATAAAATAATATTTATATTATTATATTAATTATAAATAAATTAACTGGGTATAATTATTTTTTATAACCCAATTTGCTTATAATAATTTGGTATATATAAATATAAAAATTACCCTGTTTTTTGCAAATTATAAATTTATATTTACGGTATACAAAAAATCCAAAACAAAAAAAAATGCTTTAATAATAAAAATACAGGTTATTAAAATAACCACATTATACAAATACTTGCAAAAAAAGCTTAAAAAGTTTCAAAAATGCATATTTATCCAAATAAATAAATAAAAGCTTAAAAAACCAACTTTTAAAAAAAGGAATAACGTTTATCTTTTGCGCTGCAATATTAAAATAAAACGGCCAAATAATAAACTGAATTATAAAAAATTCGGACCGTTTAAAATTAAAAATATAATTTTGCTAATTAATTACAAATTTTAATTATTACCAATTATAAAAATTTATCTTATTTTTTACGTTTTTTTGCTAAAATCGGCACCGCCTGGTTCGGAAAATACAAAATTAATAAAAATCAACCCAAATTAAAAATAGGAAATTAAAAAAATCCTTAATAATAAAATACGGTACCGCAAATAATAGTATCTGGTTAAATGGATAAAATATAAATACAAATATAATATATGGAAAAAAAAACGAATTTTGGGAACTGCTAGAAAGCTTTATAAAAATATCGGCAAAAATAATTATAAAAAGGTTAGCAAAAAAAAGTATACTAAACGAACAAAAAGGCGTGAACCTTTTTGTTTGTTTAATTAGGTTACACTGGAAATTAAACCCAGAACCTTTCGATAAGGATCAAAAAATGCTACCGCTGTATTATACAATTTAAGGAAATTGTTAAAAGCCTATCAAATTTACCAAATTAAAAAAGGGTAAACAAATTAAGGTCATGATTAACCCTAAACTTGTCCCAACCGGGAAATAAAAAAGCAAAATCGGAAACGGATAAATTAAAAAAAGCAATAAAGGCAGGCAAGCCCGCTTGCACCGCCTCCTTTTGCTTAATGCGCTTTAACTTTTTTATATTATTAATTTCACAAAACAAAATACAAAACTTTTTTTTTAACCAAAAAATTTTTTGTTTCCAAAAATGCTCGAGGCAATTATAAAAAGTGCAATGCTTTTTTTTATATAATTATCAAAAATTTGGCGCTTTTCCTTAATAGCCCTAACCTTGGCCTTTATTTATTAATATTAATAACTAATAATATAAAGCTGTACCAAAAAAAAACCGAAAATATTGCACCCAAAATAATTAATGCAAAAATATTTCACGTAACAAAACGAGTCCTGAAAAATAGCAAAATATTTTTTCCTTTTAAAAACCTTATAACAATAAAAGCAAAAAAGTATTATAACAGAAAATGCAAAAACCAAAGCAAATAAATCCTTATACTGAAGGGTTTCTTTCGCAAAAGGGCATTTCTGTACCTAACCAGATATTTTATTATCGCTAAAATGGGTAAAAAAAAAAGGAAATTTACCAACCGATAAAAAAAAGGAAAAAAAAATATAGTTATAGCCAAAAATGTTTGGCCTTAAAAAGGGAACCTAATATTATAACCATGCTCTACCCGAAAAGGATAGGAGGGCTGGGGCTAACCCCCAATGCTATGCCTTAATTCCGCGGCGGGGCAGTATAATAAATTATATAATTTTAGGAGGATTTTTGGATTTATTGGCAAGGATAACAGATTTATAGATCCAAAAAAGGATTTTTGGATCTGTTAGCAAAAATAACAGATCCGCAAATCCAAAAAAGGATCTCTGGATTTGTTAATAAAAATAACAGATCCACAAATCCAAAAAAACCTAGTAGGAAAATGTCCGATTATAAAAAGGACGGATTTCCCAGGTACTAAAATAGTTCTTAACTGAGGCCTTGGTATTAGTTAACCTAAATTAGTTTCGAAATACCCTTTTGAGCAAATAATAACAGATAACGTTCCTACCAAACCCCAAATTATGTGCAAAGCGACCTTATAAAACCAGTACTGCTTAACACCGCCTTTAGGTGCCCCACCCTAGGAGCAGAAGGCCTGTGATTATAACATTATATAAAAATAGGGGTTTTTATTGGTAAAGAATATAATAAAACAAAAAATGCTGGTACGATTTGTGCGTTATATTGGTTTTCGAAATTATCCACAAAAAGGTTGGATGAGGAAAAAAAAGGGAAATAAAAGGGGGATAATATTTCCCAAAATTGGGAAATGGTGAAATTTATTACTGCTTGTTTTGCTGCTTGGGATATTAAAAAAAAATCATCGTGGGTGTCCTGTTGTTTTATGCTTTTCCTCCGCGGATATCAGGGCTGATTTAATATTACAAGTACAGGCTTTTTGCTTTTAGGGTCGGTGTTAAACAGTACTGGTCTTGCAAGGTTGATTTGCATATGATTTGGGGTCTGGTAAGAACTATTATTTGTTATTGCTTGCCCAAAGGGTTGCCTTGGAGCTAATTTAGGTTAACTGATACCAAAGCTTCAGTTAAAACTATTTATTTTGCTAGAAAGTTCTGTTTTTATTTATAAACGGATAACCTTTTTATTAAATTCCTTAATCTGTGATTTGCTTGCGAATTATAAATTACTTTTTTAATCTGTGATCTGCCAACAGATTATAAATCACCTTGGGTTATATAACCCTGTTAGCCTGGCTTTGCCCATTTGGCCCCTGGCCTTTATAGGTGCAGGGTAAAAATTTCTTACTAAGGTTTAATCCCAGCCCTTCTGTTCTTTACCCGTTATGGTTATAATACCAGGTCCCTTTTTTTAAGCCAAATCCTTTTGGCCACTTTTGCAGCCTGGTTTTTTTGTTTGGTAAATATTTTTTTCCTTTACCACTCTGCTACTTTTTGGTTTTAATACAATATCCGGTCAGATTTCCAAAAAAATCCGCTATTTTGTTATTATTGCATTATAAGGATTTGCTTTTTGCAATTTTTATTTTTATTTTTTTTATGCCTTTTTATTTTTATTATTACAAAATCTTTAAATGTAAAAAACATTTTGTTTCTTTTTAGAACTTATTTTATTGCATGAAATATTTTTATATTAACCGTTTTTTTTGCAACGTTTTAAATTTGTTCCCCGAAAACCTTTTTTTTTACAGCGCCTAACATTTTCGTTTGAAAGCGGAATTAAAAATTGCTAAAAAAAAAGTGCGGATTTTTTGGCCAAAATTAAGCATTTGCAAAAACAAAAAAAACAGTAGCGCGAAAAATTAACCTGTGCTATTCGGTATAGGATCGATAATATTGTGAAATTGGAACAGATTAAACGGGAGAAAGCCACAAAAATGGTTATTTTTATTCTTTTTAATTTTCCGCTTTTCGGGTTCCTTTTATTACCTTTTAATTAGGCAGATTTTGGGGTTATTTCCGACCCTAACCTATTTGCCTTTTTTTAATCCGGTTAATTATTTTTTTTTTTTAATAATTTTTTTTTTTTGCATAATATAATAGTAGCATATTTGTTTCTTAAACGAAAAGTTTTGGGTTTAACTTTTAATATAACCTAATTAAATCAACGGAAAGGTTTATGCCTTTTTATTTGTTTGGCGCGTTTTTTTTGCTAATTTTTTCATAATTGCTCCTATTAATATTTTTATAAAACTTTTTAATAATTTATAAGGCTTATTTTCTTTTCCTATATATTATATTTATAACTATACCCTGCCTGTTTAATTAAATACTATTATTTGCAATAGCGTACCTTATTATTAAGGATTTCCTCGATTTTTTATTTCTGGTTTGGGTCGATTTTTATTAATTTTGTGCTTTTTAAACCAGGTAATGCTGGTTTTAATAAGGAAATATAAAAAATAGGGTGGATTTTTATAATTAAAGGTAATTAAAATTTATAATTAACTATCGAAATTGCTTTTTTAATTTTGAACGGTTCGAATTTTTTATAATCCATTTTATTATTTAGCCATTTTGTTTTAATATTGCGGTGCAAAAAATAAATATTATTCCTTTTTTTAAAAGTTGGTTTTTTAAGCTTTGTTTTATTTGTTTGGATGGATATGCATTTTTGAAACTTTTTAAATTTTTTTTATAAATATTTATATAATTTGGTTATTTTTATAACCTGTATTTCTGCTATTGAAGCATTTTTTTGGTTTTAGATTCCTTATACATTATAAATATAAACCTATAATTTGCAAAAAATGGGGTAATTCCCGTATTTTTACATATCGAACTGTTATAAACAAATTAAGCTATAAAAAATAATTATACCCAGTTAATTTATATATAGTTAATATAATAATATTACTATTACTTTATAGTTTAATTTATTTGCTTTGTTTATTTATCCGTTTTAGGATAATAAATTATTAATAATATATACTTTATTCTGAGTTTGGCCATTAAATCTTTTCAGAACTTATTTACAAATAATTTATCTCGATTTATAATCAATTTATCGGGCATTTCGTATTTTAAAATCACATTCCGGATAAAAATATATGCTAATTTTATAATATTGCTGCTTTTATATAAAATAAAAATAATGCATATTTTATAAGCTTATTACCCATTTTTAAAATATTATTATACTGGATATTTATCAAAAGCTTTTTCAATTTAAAAAGTTTAACCACAAAATTTAATATAACTTTTTGCTATACCTTATTAAGCACCGGCAAAAATTAAAATAATTTATAAGGTTTATACCTGCTGGCTTTATTTTTAGCGCAGCTTTCGCAATTTTTTATTATTTTTCGGATTATAATTTGGGTTTTTATAACCCTATAATACTATTACAGCCTTTTCCAGGTTTTGGTTACCTTTTAATAATTATAAATTAATTGGTTATAAATTTGCTGGATTTTTTTAGGGATTTTTTTTTAACGTACGGTTTTTATTAGCACGCATTATACTGGTATTAAAAATCCGTTTAGTTTCTGTATTAGAATTATGTGCATTTTTAATAGCGCTTTATTTTTATGGTTTAATTTCCGGCTTAAAGCATTCGCCTTTCCGTTTTCCAAACCTTTTTTATATTTGATCCGGAGGTTATAATCCTAAAAAAATTAGCTTTACCGGATTTATCATTTATTTAACGTTTGGCAAATAATAAAATGTACAAAACTTTTATAATCCGTATAAATTATAACCTAATAATTTGTTTAGCACAGGTATATTTTCCATTTTTCCAATGCTCGAATAATAATTATAAGCTTTTTATTATAAATCGGATAATTTAATTCTGATTTGTTCAGTTTATGCAGTAAAAAAAGCAAAAGTACAATTTTTTATTATCCTTTCGTTAATTAAATTAAACCCCGATCGCAAAATCCAATGAATCGGTTTTAACCTTAAAAGGTTTGTTTGGGTTTGGTAAAATTAATACTGGTTTTTATATTATAACGTTTTTTAATAGGTTAAAAGCCTTTTATTTTTGCGTTTCCCAATGAAACTGGTGGTTATTTTTGCTAAAATTCGTAAATCAAAGCGCTATTTTTCTAAAATTCCGGATAAATCGTTGGTAAAAGTTTAAAAAGCCCAAAAAGTTTCGTATTTTTTTAATATTGATTAATTCGGGCTATTTTTTTATAACCTGTACTTTTTTGGGTTTTATCCGTATTTAACCCGATATAATTATATAGCTTGTTACGGATCCGTGCTGGGCACGGATCATATAACCCAAAGGTGCTCCCTGGGCCAGAACTCCTATATATAAGGATCGCCTCGGGCCCTCCAAAGGCAAGGCCCGATTCTACCCTTTTCCTCCTTATTTTATAAAATAACACCATTTTGGCACCTATTAAACAACCCTTTTATGGCCTAACTTATTACATTTTTACAAGATTTTTTCCGCAATAGCGGATTATACTGAAAAACCTACGGAACGGGCAATTTTTCCGGGGATTACGGAGCCTTTCCCACCGAGCCACACTATGCATCAAAAGCACCGCAAGCTAATATCCATAATAAACCTGCAATAATAATTAAAAAAAAAATTACCGAATAGATAAAATAACTCGGCATAAATAATGCAAAAGTTTAAAACCCCAGCTTTTTAAATCCGGCATTTTTTTAATAATTCCTTTATAAACCTGGATAATTATCCAAATATTAGGTAATGTACCAGTATATTTATATATTTCCGATAAAAAGCTAACCAACAAAATTAATATATCAAAATATAAACTGCTAAAAAAGCCCTTATTATACGGAGGTAACGGAAGCTTTTTTATGGTTTGGAAACAATCAATCAGCTATGAATTCCAAAAAATGCAAAATTTATCGGCAATAACAGAAACCAGTTCGAATATATCTGGGTATACCTAACCCCAAATATTTAAACAGTTGCGCATAATTATTACAAATATAAAAAAGGCACAGGAGCTTTTTATAACCTAACCAAATTCCTCCAATATTTGACCGAAATGTTTAATAACCCGCTTAAATAATAACAAGCACTGGCACGCCTGAAAATACTCAGAGTAAAAAAAATCTAACCGTTTAACATTTTTTTATACTTTTTAAAAAGGAATTTGCAGCAGCAGGCGGCCTGAATTGGTTAAAAAAGGTCAAAATCAATTATTTTAAACCCAGGGTGTTACACCGGATCCGGAAGGCTTCCGTAAAACAATTAGATAAAATTAGCTTATATGGCCATATAATCGAAATATTTTAAATAATTGCATAGAAAAACGTGAAAATAATCGATATAAAATAGCGCTTTTATTATAACAATCCATTTATTAGCATTTCGCCCCCGGTTATAAATAAAAACAATAATATCCAAATAGCAGTGGGAAATATGCAGCCTAAACCAAAAAAAACCTAAAAATAATAAAAGTAAAAGCGGTAAAAAAAACCCAGCAAACCATTTGGGCCACCCCGGAAAAAATAAAAATCAGGCGGAAAAAAAAGCATATTATTATTGCGGCAAAATGGAACATATATCCAAAATTTGCAAATTTCTCCCAATTATTAAACTATAGGCCGATATAACTTAAACCATTACCGAAAAAAGGACCGAGGCGGAAAACAAATAATCCCTGGTGCAAATTTTAGCCGGGGAAAAAAATATAATAATCAAAATAATATATCGGATTAATATTTAGCAAATAATAAGCGGCAAATTTAAAAAAGATTAAATAAAATATAAATGGATTATCCTTTATTATTTTTGTAATTTTTAATAATTATTGTTTTATTAATGCACAAATTAATATAAGTTATAATTATTATACCGTTATAAGCAAAAGCCTCGTAATAAAGCTGCGAATAAAACAGGTATACCTTAATACACCAAAAATATTAAGGTTAATTTTGGGGCATACAAAAATATCCATTAAATATATAACTAAATACCAGATAAATATTAACAGTTAAATATTAATAATAGCTTTTTATATTATCCCGGAAATATCCAGAAATATAATTTTAAAATTGCTATAAATAAAATATAAAAAAATAATATTCGATCTATAAGCAATAAAAGCTCCGGATCGAAACTAAAAAAAATATAATGGTAAAGGATTTACGGTACCGGATTTAAAACAAAAATAAACCCACCCTAACCATTGCAAGCTGGTTCACAGCAATTTACTAATCCCACCGATAATAATAAAGCAAAAATAACCAAAAATTTTGTGCAACATTATTATAAAAAATAATAAAAATTATCCAAATTATAACCCCCACCGCACCGATAATATTTTACCCAAAAAATAAATACGGCCTACCCAAACTGTTAGCAAAAAAACTAATAATTAGGCTTTAAAAAAGGGCACAGTCCTTTTAAAATTGGCGAAATTTGCAAATCTGTTCGATAAAAAAAAAGGTAACGGGCCTGCCATTTTACCGGGGCAATTTAAACCATTATATTATATTAAAATTGGACCTATAAAAATATATACCGGACCTTTCCCACGGTAAATTATATAATATGTTACGGAATTAACTGATTAATTTAAAAAAACAGATTATCGAATTTATAAATAAAAAATAGGTATACGCCAGCTTTTTACCGATAGCGGTATTAATACTGATAATAAAAAAGCCTGGAGGAGGATAATACTTATATATGAATTAGAAAGCCCTAAATAATATTATCCAATATAACCGTTACTTTTTCCCATTAATAAAAAAAATGTTACGAAATATAGCCAAAATGTAATAATTTATAAAAATAAATATACAAATAGCCTTTTATAGAATTAGAATAACAAAAGGCCAAAAATACCTTATAACGTTTATAATCCGATTTGGGCTATTCGAATGGCTCATATACCTCTTCAGATTTGCCAGGATGCCAGTAATATTCCAAAAATATATTAATAAGATACTGGCAAATATTTTGGGCAATTATATCACGGTATACCTAAATAAAATCCTGGTATATACATTAAGCATGTGCCAGAATTATAAAAATAAGGTCCGAATAGTGCTATAATGTTTAAAAAATACAGGTTTAAACCTGGATCTAGCTAAAAATGCTTTTGCAATAATAAAAATAAAATACCTAGGCTATATTGTAAAACTGGGGTAGGGATATAAGCTTATCCCGAAAAAATCCGCGCAATTCGCAAATAAAAAGCACCCCGAAAATTAAAAAAATTATAAAGGTTTTTGGGATTTGCCAATTTTACCGCGATTTTATCAACCAATACTCCGAAAAAGCAGCGCCACTGGTAATTTTAACGAAAAAAAGGGACACTATTTAAATGGATACCGGAAATTAATGCGGTATTCGAGGCGATAAAACAAGCCTTTTTCCAAATTCCGGTTCTGGCGCAATAAAACCCAAACCTGAAAATATGTATCGAAACAAACTGCTCCGGAAAAATACTTGGAAAATGCTTTTCCTAATAAAGCAAAAGCGGGTTATAGTTTTTAATGGTATTTTATTTAGCTAAATTAACAAAGCGCAAAAATTATACTATTTACGATAAAAAATTATTAATAGTAATAATATACTTTAAAATATAGGAAACGAAGCTTAAAAATGTACGAAATTTGTTTTTTATTTTTATAAATTACAAAATTTTAAAATATTTCCTAAAATTCCAAATTATAACCGAAAAACAGGTAAAATAGGCGGAAATATTATTATTTAGCTATAATTTATAATATAGGCCAAAAAAATATACTATTATCCCGGATATATTTTCCAGGCAAAAGCAAAACAAATTAGGCTTTACCCGGAAAACCACCCTTTTTAATCCAATAATACCATATACGGAAATAATAATTTTAGAAAACCAGGATAAGAAACTTAAAAATAATATGCTAAAAATGCAAATAAATTTAAAAAATACCCCAATAAAAAGGGCAAACCAAAAAAAGCAATAGCCGAATAGCATCCCAATAGGGAATCAGCTGTTCGAAAATTATAAACTAGCAATATTATAAAAAACGGCACTTAAAAATAATAAGGTATACCATTATAAATATCGGGCAATAAAGGAAAACGCAAAACGATTCTCCCCAAAAACCGAAATAAAAGCACCAATTACAAACTGTTCCTTATCAGTAAACAGGGCGCTCCAATTAAAAATCGGCTATAATTTCCAAATTAAAAACCTTTAATTATAGCTATATTGCAAAAAATATATATATTACCAATAATAAAATATACGGGAAAAAATAACATTTACAAAATCCTGCAGCACAATTATTATTAAAACGGTATAACCAAAAATACGGCCCGGTTTGTGCAAAATTGCAATATATACCGCAAATTATAACCGTTCCGGCAATGCAAATAAAATAAGGTTTATTACGGTTTTTACCGGTCCCGGATCGGTTTTAAAAACAAATATTAATAAATTTTATAACCGGCCTTTTGGCATTTAAAAATGGGGCATTAATATATTTAATGGTAATTATTAACAAATTATTCAAATATATATAACTAAAAGCTATAATATTTATAATATCCGAAATATGCGCCGCACATTTCAAAAAATACTGGTGGCAATTCCGTGGCTTTTTTAAAAAAAAATTATCAGCAATTGCAAATTGAACTAAATAAAAAGCTTTTAAATAAAGCTATACCGTTTAATCGGTATAAAATAATTATTATCCACCTTTTTTTACCCATAAACGAACGGCAGCATAAAAAGGATAAATCAAAAAATATAATATTATATACGGTGCATAATTATATTTACTTAAAAAAATTGGCCAAAATATATAATCGCCTGTTAATTAATAATAAATAATAAAAATTTATCCATAACAGGCTATAATTTAAATAAACTATTGCTGAAATACAATATCGATCCGGTTCCGAAAAAGGGGGAACCAGAAAAAATACCCCGCAAAAGCAAAAAAAAGGGCTAAATTTATAGCACATTTAAGGAAAGACGTTAACCTGGCAAAAACGGTAACAATATTTGTACAGTAATAGCAAAAATTTAACACAAACAAGCTCTATAAACCAACGGAACAGTACAAAATCGGAAACAAAATATAATTATTTTTAAAAAATATCAAAATAAATAGGCCCAATAAAAATTGGACTGGATTGCCAATAAATATGAAATGGTAACGGTTCGTTGCTTATTTATAATTATTTTGGATATATTAAAAAGGATATATTTTATATTCCTTATCAAACTTATAAAACGGGCAGCAGCCAACCTGCTGCTTTTATAAATAAAAATAAATATAAAACCAAAACCGGTACTAATTTTTTTCGAAGAAATAGGGAAATATACCTAAAATAGAAAATGGAAAAGATTTTTTCCGCTAAAAATAATAAAAACAGGGCCAAAAAAACGGCCCAAAACACCAGGTCCTTATTAAATAAATAAATAAAACACAACACCGCCATATGAAAACCTTTAAAAAAACCGATAAAAACAAAAGCATTAGATAAGTTCAAAGCGCAATAGGGCAGTGCCAAAACGAATAACGGCCCAAAAGCACCACAAATACGCATAGCACGTGAAAAAAAAGCAGGTAAAAAAAAGGGGGGGCATACCAACTATAATAAAACTCGATTAATTACCTAATAATAAACATACCGGCCAAAAAAAAAGGAGGGGAGATAGGGAAACGGGCAGGGATAAACCGGAACCGAAAAACACCCTATTTTATATAATTATTATTATAAAGGTTATCCTAATTAACAAAACCGCAGCAGTTGTACAAAAATAGGGTATTTTTGGGGCGGCAACCAGATAGGCACGGATAAGCCCCACCCCAGCGCGCAAAAAAATGTAAAAAATACGCATACCCAAAATATTACCGGATTCAAGGCGATAATAGTTGGAAGCCTGGGCAAAAATAGTTAAAATATCCGCGATTTACTGCTAAATTTGCTGTATAGATAAATTAAAGGCATTATAACACCAGAGCGCCTTATTATAGCAATATTAAGCATATTATTATAATAATTATTCAGCCACTAATATAACAAAAAAAGGGAAAAAAATTTATTTCCATTATAACCAGAATATGGCCAAAAGCGTTAAATTAATTAGCCATTTTATTAATATAACCGCCCCAAAACGGAATTAATAATATAATCCCAACAATAAAAGCAGAACTGGGATCGGAGGCGGCAAAACTGTTACCATAACAGCAAAAAAATTAAAAAAAAAAAACCAATATGCTTATTGCTAATGCGCCTTGTTAAGCTGCGCCTGCCAATATCGGTGAAGCTTATAAAATACCTAAATAAACACAGCATTTTTCCGGCCAGTACCAAAACCGCTATCGGTACCGCGTTTAACAGGTACCAAAAAAATAACGATATGCTTTTTACCGGTTATAATAAATTTAAGCACTTTATCGGCGCAACAAAATCGAGGGCTAATAGCATAAAATATATTAAAATACTTGTATATTATTTTATTTTTATAACAGGTATCACACATCGCAACCATACAAAAAATAATACAATTATAAACTTTACTCGATTTATAAACCTATTATTCACGGTTAGCAAAAAACAAAAATTCAAAATAACACCGACCAGATTTATAATTATGCACCGAACATATGAAATCAGCAAAAATCGCAGCACTACAGCATTTTTATTATCAGAATTACTTTCAACCTTAAGGGTACCGGTTAAGCACCAGGTTTTAAAAAAAAATCCTCACCGGAACCTTCTGAAAAAGGTTAAAAATTCCGGCAGCAGCGGCCATATTACAATTAAAATTCAAAACAAAATAAATTAAACGGTTATAAAAAAAAGCAGTGCTGTAAAAAAATGGGATAAAAAAATCAAAAATACAAGCAAAAAAAACAGGCAAAAAGGGAAAAAAAAATTAAAAAAAGGAGCGGACAAAAGGAAAAAAAAGGAACAATATAAAACCTGTCCAATAACGCAAAAATCCCGCCCAAATTAAAAAAGGAAAGCACAAAAAACAACACCAATAACTTATAAAACAGGAACGAAAAAAAGGATAACAACTCCACCAAGGGCAAACTAAGGGCAAACTAACAAAAAGAAAAATACAAAAATAAACCCAACCGAAAACCCGCAAATAACCAATATAATCCCCAAAGAAGCACAACAAATAAAACTATCACAACCAAACCCGGCCGGAAAAAAAGAATACACGGCGAAAAAAGGGGCTATATTACGGATCCGTGCTGGGCACGGATCATATAACCCAAAAATGCTCCCTGGGCCAAAACTCCTATATATAGGGGTTGCCTCAAACCTTTCAAAGGCAAGGCCCGATTTTACCCTTTTCCTCCTTATTTTATAAAATAACACCATTTTGGCACCCACCAGACAATCCTTTTGTGGCCTGACCTATCATATACCTTAAAAAAATAACTTTTTATATATGCTATGCACATTTTTCGGGTTTAATTAAAAATTTTGCGTTTTGCAACTTTTGCAAAATTTTATGCATATATTTTTTATGCTTTTTTAGCATTTCCGAAAAAATTAGGATATTATCCAGGTAAATAAATGCATAAATATTTAGGTATTTTTATAATATATGGTTAATTATTCGTTAAAAAATGGCTGGTGCATTAATAAATTTAAAAATTATCACCAGTAATTTGTATATTTCCAGCTGTATCCGAAAAGCGGTTTTTTATTTATTTTTTTCCTTAATTTTTAATAAACTATACATTTTGCATAAGTTTAAAATTATAAATTATTTAGCTTTACCAAATTTGTTTTGCAATTTGTTAATAAAAAGTGAAAAATACCGATCTTTTATTATAGCCTCATGTAATAGGCGGTAATTAATATATATCCGTTTTTTCCCATTTTTTTGGGGATAAATAATATTTTATATCCCATAAAAAAATCCAATAATCGGATAATGCCTTATTTCAGGTTTTTTGCAAATTATTTTTGCAATAACCTGTTACAACCGTGCCAAAACCTGGACAGGAAGGAGGGGAAAGGCCCGGTGGTGCACCTTTACCCCGCAGACACGGAAAACAGGGATCACGTAACCCAGGATCACATGACCAAACAGGTTGGATCTGTAAATCTATAACAGAGCAACAGATCCAAAACGGATCTGTGGATCTGTAACAGAGCAACAGATCCAGAACGGATCTGCGGATCTATAATAAAACAACAGATCCAAAAAAATAAAAAAAGATTGCCCTATTATAAAAAGGGCCGGATCTTTTTAATATTCAAATAATTTTAACTAAGGCATTAGCATTAATTAATCTAAATTAGCTCCAAAATATCCCTTTGGGCAAGCAATAATAAATAATTTTTTTACCAAACCCCAAATTATATGCAAAGCAACTTTGCAAAACCAGTACTGCTTAACACCACCTTTAAATGCCCTATCCTAAAATAAAAGGCTTATAATTATAATATTTTAACTGATTCTGTTCAGCATTTACCGGAGGTAATAAACAATAATAATTATAGCAATTGCAGCCAAAAAAATCGAAATTATTACCATTAATAGCACAAATTATAATAAGCCTGCCCTAACCTTAAAAATCCTAATCGGAAAATTTGAAAAATTTAAAAAACAGCCTAAGGTTATTCCTATTTATAAATTCCCCATTTCGGATAAATATAACAAAAAAAAGGCAAATTTAAAACTTTCCTTACGAAATACAAAAGTTATTTTAAATTTTACCAGGACAATTTCCAAAATAATTATCAAAAAATGTGTTACAATCACAGTTTTTCTGCTCCTAGGGTAGGGCATTTAGGGGCGGTAATAAATAGTACTGGTTTTGCAAGGTTGCTTTGCAAATGGTCCGGGGGTTTAGTAGGAATATTATCTGTTATTATTTGTCCAAAAGGATGTTTTGGAGCTAACTTAGGTTAATTAATACCAAGGCCTTAGTTAAAATTTCCTTTAGACAGGGCAGGAGTGTTCCCTTATATATTTGTAACCCTGCCGTATCGTACCTGTGCTATATGTGCTATATTTATAATTAATATAACCTGTGCTATATATGCTATATTTATAGCCAATATAATATTTTGGTTAGGTAAATACCTGATTTTATGACCCTTTTTTTCTTTGGCTTTAATTATTCGGCCTTTGGCCTTTCTAACTGCGGGGTAAAGGCGTCCTGTTAAAGGTTAGCCCCAACCCTTTTATTTTTTGCCAGTTGTGGTTATAATACCAGGTTTTTTTTAGGCCAAATTTTTTTGGCTATAGCTGATTTTCCTTTACCCTTTTGCCGGTAATAAGTTTTTTTTTTTTTTTTTTTACCCCTCCTGTCCTTTTTTTTTAACAAAATATCCGGTCGGATACAAAAGTATAGGCCGGGGTTTTTAACCGTCCGTTAAAATAAACTTTTTTTCGTTATTTTATTTTTATTTATTTTTATACTTTTTTGTTCTAATTGTGAGGCTGACGGTTTGTATTAATATGTTATATCCTTTTATAACCGTTTTGATTGCAAGTAATGTATTTATTAAAATTGTTTCCATTATAACGTTTTGGGCCCGGCGCTAAAGTATTTGCTTATGTATAATACCCAACATTTTTGCCTGGGAGCAAAGCTAAAGGCTGCTAAAAAAAAGCTGCGGGTATTTTTTGCCAAAATTAAGCGCCTGCAGAAACAAAAAAAATAATGGTATAAAAAACTAATTTGTGCTATTTGGTGCGGAATTAATAATATCGAAAAATTAAAGCGGGTGGAACAGAAAAAGGCTAAAAAAGCGGCTATATTTTTTTTTGCTATACTTTTTAACCTTTCGGTTTTTGATTTTCCCTTATTATTTGGCTGGGATAAGTTTGGGATTAATCCAAACTTTAATTTATTTATTTTTTTAACCGGATAAATTATAGAGTTTTTAATAATTTTTTTGGTTGTAGAGCGTAATAATAGCGCATTTGTTTTTTTAAGCGAGAGGTTCTGGGTTTAATTTTTAATGCAACCTAATTAATCGAATAAAAAGGTTCATGCCTTTTAACTCGGTTGGTGCATTTTTTTTTCTTTTGCTAACCTTATTATAATTGCTTTTGCTAATATTCCTGTAAAACTTTTTGGCAGTTTTCAAAATTCGTTTTTTTTTCCTACGTATTATGCTTATATCCGTACCCTGCCCATTTAACCAAACACCACCGTTTGCGGTATAATACTTTATTATTAAAAACTTCTTTAACTTCCCACTTTTAATTTGGGTTAATTTTTATTAATTTTGTGCTTTCCAAACCAGGCAATGCCAGTTTTAACAAAAAAACGTGAAAAATAAAATGGATTTTTATAATTAATAATAGCTAAAATTCGTAATTAATTGGCAAAATTACTTTTTTAACCCTAAATGGTCCGAAGTTTTGTAATCCAGCTTATTATTTGGCCGTTTTATTTTGATTTTACAGTGCAAAAAATAAACGCTATCCCCTTTTTTAAAAATTAGTTCCTTAAACCTTTTTTTATTTGTTTGGATAAATATATATTTCCGAAACTTTTCGAGCTTTTTTTATAAATATTTATATAGTTTAATTATTGTGGTAGTTTGTATTTTTGCTATTGAAATTTTTTTTTGCTTTAAATTTTTTATATACCGTAGGTATAAATTTATAATTTGCAAAAAATAGGATAATTTTTATATTTTTATATACCGAACTGTTATAAATGAACTGGGCTATAAGAAGTAATTATACCTAATTAATTTATTTATAATTAATATAATAATATAAATATTATTTTATGGTTTGATTTATTTGCTTTATTTATTTATCTGTTTTGGAATAATAGGTTATTAACAGCGCATGTTTTGCTTCGAGCTTGGCCATTAAAGCCCTTTAAAATTTGCTAATAAATAGTTTATTTCGGTCCGTGATTAGTTTATTTGGTATTTTGTATTTTAAAATTATATTTTTGATAAAAATATATGCTAATTTTATAATATTGCTGCTTTTTTTATAAAATAAAAATAAAGCATATTTGGTAAATCTATTTACCATTATTAGGATGCTGTTATACTGGATATTTATTAGGGGCTTTTTTAATTTAAAAAGTTTAATTACAACATTTATCGTAACTTTTTGCTATATTTTATTAAGCACCGCCGATAGCTGAAATTATTTATAGGGTTTGTATTTGTTAACTTTGTTTTTAGCGCAGTTTTTGCAATTTTTTATTGCTTTTTGGATTATGGTTTAAATTTTGGTAAACCCGTGGTATTGCTGCAATTTTTTCCAGGTTTTGGCTATTTTTTGATATTTATATGTTATTTGGCTGTGAATTTGTTGGATATTTTTAAGGGTTTATTTTTTCTGTAGCGTAATTTTTATTAATATTTATTATGCTAAAATTAAAAATCCGTTTGGTTTTTGTGCTAAAATTATGTGCATTTTAGCGGTATTTTGTTTTTGTGATTCGGTTGGCGGCTTAGGGCATTTGTTTGTCCATTTTCCGATTTTTTTTGTATTTGATCCTAAAATTGTAATTTTGGAGAAACTAATTTTATCGGATTTGTTATTTATTCAGTATTTAATAGATAATAAAATACGTTAAGTTTTTATAATTTATATAAATTATAACCTAATAATTGGTTAAATACAGGTATATTTTTTATTTTTCCAATATTTAAATAATAATTATAAGCTTTTCATTATAAACTGGATAATTTAACTCCGGTTTGTTAAATTTATATAATAAAAAAGCGTATAGGTGCAGCTTTTTGTTATTATTTTGTTGCTTAAATTGGGTTCCGATCGCAAAATTTGATATATTAATTTTAACATTGAAAAGTTTGTCTGAATTTGGTAATATTAACACTGGTTTTTATATTATGGCTTTTTTTTAGTAAATTAAAAGCCTTTTATTTTTGTATTTTTTAATAAAACTGGTGGTTATTTTTGGTAAAATTTGTAAATAAAAGCGCTATTTTGTTAAAATCCCGGATAAATTATCGGTAAAAATTTAAAAAATCCAAAAAAAAACTTTGTATTTTTTAATATTGGTTAATTTGGGCCATTTTTATAACCTGTACCTTTTTAGATTTTATTTATACTTAACCCGGTATATTTATATATTTTAAAAAAATAATTTCCTGTATATGCTATATATATTTTTGGGGTTTAACTAAAAGTTTCGTATTTTGCAGCTTTTGCAAAACCTTATATATATATTCCTTATATTTTTCTAGCATTTCCGGAAAAATTAAAATATTATCCAGGTAAATAAATGCAAAAATATTTAGGTATTTTTGCAATATATGGTTAATTATTCGCTAAAATATAACTGGTATATTAATAAACCCAAAAATTATTATTAATAATTTATATATTTTTAGCCGGATTTAAAAGATAATTTTTTATTTATTTCTTTTTTAATTTTTAATAAGCTGTATATTTTATATAAGTTTAAAACCGTAAACTATTTGGCTTTATCGAGCCTATTTTGTAATTTATCCATTAAAAATAAAAAATATTAATTTTTTACAATAATTTTATTTAACGGATAATAATCGATATATATTTGTTTTTTTTTATCCCTTTTAAGGACGAATAATATTTTATATCCCATAGGAAAACCTAAAAATCGGACAATATTTTATTTTAGGTTTTTTTCGAATTATTTTCGCAATAATTTTTGCTATTTGGGGTTTAACCGGTATAATTTCTGGTAATTAAATTATATTTTTAGTTTAAGCTTAATTTTATAATCGAACGGTTCGTGGTTTAAAAATCCTATTTCCAATTTTTTTTGGAACAGCCTCCAGTACTAATAGTATTTTTCGGGAACATTTTTTAAATATTAATATATTTATTTATTAGGCAGATTATAATTTTAATCGCAATTTTTTACTATTTTTATTTTTTAATTATTAATTTTGGTTGTACCTTTTTTTAAATTGTGGTTTTAATTATAATTTTTTTTACAGTTTTGCTTTTATTTTTGGGATTTTTCGTTATTAAGGCCAATATTGCCTAATAATTATAGGTTTATTAGTGTCATTTGC
Source organism: Magnaporthiopsis rhizophila (assembly GCA_003049465.1). NCBI lineage: Eukaryota > Fungi > Ascomycota > Sordariomycetes > Magnaporthales > Magnaporthaceae > Magnaporthiopsis > Magnaporthiopsis rhizophila. Next base: position 19,185 of record PYSS01000011.1, read on the forward strand.
CAAAATTAACTGCCAAATTTTGCTGTTATTATAGCAATTCTGTTTGGTTTTTATTTTTTATAATCCGGGGCCCGCAATTATTTGGCTTTTTTATTTTCCGATAATAACTTTTTTTACTGCATTTCCTCCGAAACCCAATCTATTAGGGGATTAAACTTCTTAAATTAGAAGAAACCCAAAATTAGATCCTTCTTTTTTATATTTATAATATTCAGGATAATTTTATAAATTTTCCCTGCAATTTCGAACCTAAATTGATTTATTTTTAAATCGATTATTTTATTATTATAAATAATTGGTTTTTTTTCCATGGTTCCAAAACCGTATAATTATTATTTTTGTTGCACCGGTATGCTATATTTTGTTACCGTTTTTGGTGCAATATAATTTTCGTTAAATCCGCAATTAACTATTATTACCAATTATTATTTTTATTATTTAATTATTTTTTGGATATAAGGTGGATAATTGTTTATAATTTTTGTTAGGATTTTTTTGATTTGTTTTTTTTTCCGTTTATATTAAACCTTTGTTCCGGTAAAATATCCTAATTTTTTAGCTTATATTAATAGCCGGGATAAAACTGTCCAGTTTATTAATTTTTGGCTTTTTTTTAGTATAACATTTGTATTTTGCTTTTTTATAAATATAATATAACAATAACCCTGCTACATATGCTATAAAACAATAGGGTGCTGGGGCAAATATTGCTATTCCCTCGATATAATTGCATAATATAATTTGTTATTTAAGCAACTGCCACTCCTGCCTGGGCAATTTTTAAAACTTTTTATTATTTTTTATTGGGAACTAGTCGTTTTTTAGCTTTTTGTGCAAATGCTTACTGCAAATATGGTACAGGCATTTTGCCCAAAAAATCCCAGCATATTCAGGGCTATTTACCGCCAAATTTTTATAAATTTTTATAATTATATAATTTTGCGGGTATAAAAATGGGTCGTTTTCCTAATACCGTATTTGGTGCATGTTTTTTTTATAATAAATAATAATTTGATTATTTCGGCCCCAGTCCAAATGGTATTTATTATTTTTTATTGCGGGCATTTTGCGGTATAATTTGCAATTTTCGGATCCTTCCGGATCGTTAGGCCATATTTTGAATAATAAATATGCAAGTACCTTATAGGTATAAATATAAACCCCTTGATAAAATGCTTTATCCTATTTTTGGTGCACGGTGTATGTTTTTTTTATATTTATTATTTTAATATATTATTTCTAGTTTTTATTGGGGCCTGCTTTTGCGGATTTCCAAAAATTGCCCAATTCGAATTTTTTTTCTTTTGACCTTTTGGTTAAATATATTTATCCAAATGGTTTTTAATCGATTTTAGTATCGGTATTAAGGCTTTTTTTTTGCTAAGGGCGTTTAATATTTCGTTCTGGATCAATAACCTTTTAAAAATTGCTAAGGCCTGTTGGAAAGCGTGCTGTTTTTTTTGTAAAGCTTTGGTATTGTTTCGGATAAGTGCACCAGCTGACCCTAGCGTTTCCTATTTTTCCAATTCCTCAAGTTCGGTGGCCGTGGGTACTCCACCTAACCCGCCGTTTTTCAACTTCTCGGGTTTTTTTTATTTTTTTATCCTTGTATTTGTTATAATTAAACCTTAACCAATTAATTTTTTGGGTAACAGTAACCTTTTATTAGGGGTACTAGCTAATCCTGTCCTTATCCGGTTTATGCATAAAGCATTTATTATTAAAGCAGTACGTTTAATTATACGAGGCTCCGGAATATAGGGCTTTTTTTTGGTTTACATATCGGGTAATTATAAGCTGCTGCTATTTTTAGGAATAATCTTTTTTAATATGTTTTTATTATTTGTATTTAAAGCATTTTCCGTTTTTGGCGCTTTATTATTTGATATATTTCTGTTTTTTATGCTATTTTTTTTGCTGCTCGGGGTATATAACCCTTACAAATAAATTTATAAATCCTAAATGCATTTTATATATAATGGATTATTATTATTTGGCTTTTTTTTTTGCTTTGTTTTATTATTTTATCGCATTAGCTGGGGTTGCTAAACCTTTTTTTTTCCGGCGTTATTTGTATAGTTTATTGCTAATACAAACGGTTTTGGTAATATAATCGATAAAATCTTTGGGCCTTTTTTTGGCCAGTTTGTCCTTTATATTATCCTTTAGTTTTTGATAAAATTAAAATATTTTGGTATTTTCCATTCAGTTAAATTTATTAATAAATTGCTGGAATTTGGCAGTATAAATGGATACTGGCCCTTTTTAATATAGCTAAAATAGCTTTTTTTTCAGCCATGCACTTTTTGTTTATCTGCCCGAATATTTTGGCAATTTTTTCGCCGAACTTATCAAATTTGCAAATACCAATTTGGTAATTTTGCTTAATTTATTATCCTTTTTAAAGTGATTGGCCTATACAGGCTCGAATTAATTTTTAATTTTGCTATTAAAACGAATAGCAGTATAAGCCACTTTCTAATAATTATTTTGAAAATTATCCTGGTAAAATTTAAAATAACTTTTATATTTTGTAAAAAAAAAACTTAAATTTGCCTTTTTTTATTATATTTATTTATAATGGAGAATTTGTAAGTTAAAACTGCTTTAAGCATTTTTTTAAATTTTTCGAATTTTTCGATCAAAATTTTTAAATTTAAGGCAGGATTATTATAATTTTGGTTATTAATAATAATAGTTTTAATTTTTTTTAGCTGCAATTGATATAATTATTTGCTATTTATATTTTCGGTAAATATTAAACAGGATCAATTAAAATATTACAATTATAATTTTTCTATTTTTAGGATAAAATATTTAAAAGCGGTATTAAACAGTACTGATTTTACAAAATTGTTTTACAAATGGTCGGGGTTTGGTAAAAACATTATTTATTATCATTTGCTCAAAAGGATATTTTGAAACTAATTTAAATTAACTAATGCCAAAACTTTAATTAATTTTTTTTTTAAATAAAATAAAAATATTCCTTTATATATTTATAATCCTGCCGTATTATACCTGTGCTATATGTGTTATATTTATAGCTAATATAGCCTGTGCTATATGTGTTATGTTTATAGTTAATATAGCATTTTGGTTAGGTAAATGCCTGATCCTGTGACCCTTTTTTCCCCTGGTTTTAATCATTCGGCCTTTGGCCTTTCTGATTGCGGGGTAAAGGCATCCCGTTAGGGGTTAGCCCCAACCCTTCTGTCCCCTGCCAGTCGTGGCCGTAACAATATACTGGTACATTGCCTGGTATTTAAATAGCTATCCAAATTTATAAAGGGATTATTAACAAGGGTGGCAAATTTATAAAGCTGGAGTTTTAAACTTCCATATCGCGTATACCAAATTATCTTATCTGTTCAGTAATCTTTTTTAATTATCGTTGCAGGTCCGTTATGAATATTAGCTTGCAGTACTTTTAATATATAGTATAGCTCGGTAAAAAAAAGCTCCGTAATCGCCGGGAAAATTGCCCATTTTATAAGCTTTTTGATATAATCCGCCATTACAAAAAAGATTTTATAAAAATATAATAGGTCTGGCTATAAAAGGGTTGTCTGGTGGGTGCCAAAATGGTGTTATTTTACAAAATAAAGAGGAAAGGGATAGAAACAGGCCTTGCCCTTGGAGGGTTTGAAGCAACCCCTATATATAGAAGTACTGGCCCAAGGAGCACCCTTTGGGTCACATGATCCGTGCCCAGCACGGATTCGTAACACTAATTAATATATTTAAGTTCATTATTATACGTATTGACTTTTAATGTAAGCTGTTTATATACCCTAATTAAAAGGGAGCCGTGATCCCTCCATAACACCAACTATTTGTACAAATCTCTTAGCGGTTTATATATGGCCCCACCTGCTTTTACAATCATCTTGCTCTTTACTATTTATTTGCCTTCTACGTGATTTGATATGTGGCCTGGAAGGGCTCCTTTTTCCTATATGCTACCCCCTATACAAGTTTTAACGCTTTTACTTCCCACTTTCCCCGGCTTAAAGCCTCTGTTGATTGAAAAGTGATTGTGCCAACCCTTTGGTATTCATCTCCTCCCCCCGCTGCTGTATCCCCCACCCGTCGCAGGACCAAGCTCAAACCCCGTTTAGCCCGCCAACCTGCACTACCAAAATTCGAGTACAGCAGAAGCACCAACCATGTTTTCTCCTTGTCGAACAGATCCCCGTCCACCTCCCAGTCCTGGCTTTGAGTTTCGCCACCCCTTACCGTAATGCAAAGGAGCTCGTCGCCGCTGAGGAGGAGCACAAGACTCGCATCGCTACTCCATTCCTCATTGATCTCCATCCAGCTGAGGCTGGGGTTGCTCCACCTCCACCGCCCAGGACCTGCTCGCTGCGCCGTAGGGTGCAGACCCAGCCACGGACGGTGATGCTACTCCCGGAGCGAATCTGGCCGTAAGGGTCGGCGGCGTCGCAAAGCCTCATGTCTGAGGCCAGCGGTTCAGTGGCTGCCTGACGCTTTCGGAATCGTACTCACCCTCATCCCCGCTTAATTGAAACACGGTCATGTCGTCCGTAACGGCCCAAGACCACGTTGGGGCGCGATAGGGACCTGGGGCGCGGCGAGCCTTCGGACACTCGGCCTTCCAAGACAGACCGGACGGCAAATCCACCGCCCAGATGCCGGCAAGGTAGTCGCCGCCGCCAAACGCGACGTGGTGCAGGCGCCGGGCGATGCCTGAAAAGGCGGGGAGCTTGTCGAATCCGAGTGTTAGGGTGCGGTGCGAATAATCTTGTGCGATCGTATAGTATTCCCTTCTTGTGGATTGAATCGCCACCCCGCCCGTTGAAGAATCGGCGTCCCCAGCAGGCGGCTTGTGTTTAAGAATGTCGCCATAGAGGACTGCCGCAACGTTTCAAGGGACACATTCGAGGGGAAGTGAAATCCGGCGCTGCTTCCCTCGGCATCCTGGTAGCCGTGCGGGCAGCGCCGATAAATCTGCTCCAAGCCGTAGTAAAGGTGACGAGGGAGAGGATGAACTCCGGAAGACACTAGCCGCGCTTTTCGAGCGGGGCGGAGGAACGACACCCGTTAAGACTTTCGCCTTTCCTATCTCGGGCGATAGTGACCTTGCGGTCCAAACCTGAACCTGTGAGTGTCATAAAGACTGGCTTGGGCTGCGGCGGAAGGGGCTTCTTATCCGTGTTTTTCAGGATCCCCTTGGTGCTGCCACTCGAACAGATGGCGGATATTGTCAGCACAGAATCTCGGTATATTTGTGCCATTTTGATGGACTCCTGGGCCCAGTCGCTATGCGAGTCCTGGATGATGCACAGCGAGTCTATCCACACGTAGCGGAACCCAGCTCATTTGTTACCCGGATTGCGTCCTTAAAGTTGGAGGGTAGATCGCCATACGGAAGAGAGGACGAGAAGGGATCAATCGTCTCTTGGGTAAGCAAAGGGGTGACTTCGCCCCCCCAGCAGTGACTGAGTGTCAGGTAGTCGCCCTTGGCCCCTTGCGGGCTCGCGATCTTAACGTCACCAAAGTCTGGGGCCACACCGACGTCGACGACCCTGGTGGGAAAAACGCGTGGACCATTTGCAGGGCAGTCATCGTGTTCCTGGCAACACGACTTCAGCCACTGTCGTGCTATCTCGAAGTTCCCTGGGGCGGCAAGATCCGGGACAAGCTCGTTGCGCCCGATGCGGAAGCCGTCAATGAAGAAGGCCTCGTGTGCATTTCTTGTGGTTAGACGGCGACACATAGCAACCTGGGGGCCTATAATGAAAGATATAATAAAACAAGGGAAAGCGTGGGCAATTCCCAATCCATGGCCCCGGAGTTCGTTTCTTCTACCTTATCCCCAACCTGGACCAGCAATACATCGAACTGGCGAACGTCTGCCAAGGCGCCCCGGTATAAGCGTGGCTGGCGCCAATGGCAAAATGCACGGAGGAGGTCTGCAGGTACTTGGTGATAGTATACATGGACGCTTCAGGATCCCAGTACTCCTTATCCATCCAATCCTCGGGCCAAAACAATGGGATTTCGTCATCGACGATGGGGGCGCCTTTGAAGCAGCTCAGCGCCAGGCTGCAGATATTGCATCCGTGCAGTGCCGCATCCTCGAGGCCCTCAAACGAGGGGTGGTGCTGGAAAAAGTGCTCATCCGGGAAGTGTCTGATCGTTCTCCACGGCCTTTGCAAGGGAGACGAGCTTGTCGATGGACAGGCTCCGACAGATGCTACACCGATGGGACATCCTGGCGTGATTCGGACCAATTTGGTAGGCTTGGGTGGTGGCAGAAGGAAAAGAAATGCCCTGTGAAGAGTGTATTGTATAATAATCTGGTTATGCTCGAGGAAGCAGATTTCCGAAGGTGGCCGTTATTCGCCGTATAGGCCACAGGGTGGCCTGTACGGGTATAAGGTGCATGCACCCCTCAGCCTTCGGCGTTAAGCATCCACCTAGGACTGCTGCTCCTCCTTCGAGGTCGCGTATGACACGCCCCAAATTCAAAACAGGCACCATGCAAGGAAATCGAGGATACTAGTAAGCACATTGGACACCTCAGCCCGGCCAACTTGTCGCGCTGACATGATGTCATGTGGCCGCTATCACATCGAACAGAGTATATAGGTATATATCTATCTACCCCTCTCGAATTTTATAAGCCATGGGGATGGGAGTAAGTGCTTACCTAGGTGCTAGTGGGATAAAATCCGTACTTCCAGCGCAATAGGCGTTATACAAAGCCGGGTACCAAGGTCCCTTCGAGCCACCTGCGGGTCCGCATGTGTGTACCGAGTAGTATATAAAAGATTGACAGGGAGATCAAGCCACAAACAAGCTGGGCACTTCGCCTTTGAAGGGCAAAAGGGCACTGGGGGCAATGGCCGAATGGCCCTAGTTCTTCTCCCCCTCCCAAACCTCGACGTTCCCGATGACGACCACATTGGAACGGCTCCTGTCCCAGAATCCGGCCTCGTCAGCCGCGATGGCAGCGCTAGCGTCCTCGGTGCTCAAGGCCTGGACGAACGCATTCCAAGCCCCTTCGTCCTTGCAGGTGATTTCGGCGATGACGTCGTGATACATGGAGTCCGGGGAGCCAGCGAGGAAAAGCGGCTTGTCGTCAGGTCCCTCGTGCTTCGGGTACCATCTGGTGTGCTTCAGGGGGCCAGCGTCGCCGGCGAGCTTGGCCATGAGGTGCATGTGTTGCTCGTAGCGAGCCTTGAAGTAGTCGTGTGTGATGCCGTCTTTGCGCCCGGCGAAGATCATGACGCGGTAGACCATGTTGAAGGGCGTGGTTGGCTAGGAGCACCGGATGAAGGGGTGAAGTCGATCTGGTGAGGGCGGTCTGAGCTATGGGATAGAAGTTGCGTTGAGCAAGTTTTGTTTTATGGGTTGAGCATATCATCCATTATCATCGGACGAGAAGACAGCATCTCATAGTGCTTATAGCCCGAATTTGGGTCTTCCTCGAAGTGGTCAGCTCCCATACGCGCGAACGTTCCAGGGACATGTAGAATGCTCCAGATGTCTCTCCAAATACCGCAGAAGACTTTCGAAAACTCGCGCTAGATGGTTGAATGTTCCAGAATGCATTAGACATTTCTACCTCGCTTCTGCGTCGACTGCCTGATTAGTGCAAGGCCAATGTCAGCACAAGGTGAGGCTTGGCGCGCCCCGTGGCGCATCGGTCATCATGCTCTAGCAGGCATCAACAGCCTGGGCATTAGGAACACCGGTGGCGGAAGGAATTCTCTACGCAAGGAGAGAGTTCATTAAAACTGAAGTGCTGCTACAGGCGTGTCACAGTCCATTGAGAATACGAGGAATTCCAAGATGGAGAGGCAGCCTTGTCGTTGCCCAAGGCATTAATTACGCCTTGTTGAGTTCAGTCAATTGTGGAGCATACCGATTGCGGGAGCCGTCATTGTGTGATAATGCTGTGGTGATATTTATGGTATTGATGGTATACAAATAACTGATAAATGGATTCGCAGACCGGCCGACGCCCCTAGCGTCCTGGTTGAGGTCTCCCGTCACCCAACTCGGCTTCTCTCAGAGTACTCGGATCTCCCATCTCGATCGGGGCGCCGAACCCCATCTCCTGCGGTCGATCCACCTGTGACATTTCGTAATAGGTGGGCACGGCTAACTCCGCCGAGCGGAGGCTGTATGGTGTCTTCTGGTCGTTGTATGCGCCTCGTGAGGGCTGCGTGGCTGTATCGGATTCTGCTTGATACATTCTGCTTCTCTTCCGCCTAAAAATGACGATCCCTACAGCCAACACAGCCAAAAGACCACCGCCGATGGTCGCACCGACGACAATGCCTGCTATGGCACCGGAGCTGAGGGCATGAGACTCTGGCGCCTGAACCGGCGGTGGTGACTGGGGTGGCGGTGATGTCTGAGTGGACGACGATTGTGTTGTGGATGGCTGACTGGTCGGCGCACACGACGCGACAGCGCTGAGACGCGAGGCCCAGATCTGACTTTGTGGAAGCGGCGCCGTGACGGGGTTGCAGCCGACGGCGATGGTGTTATCGCTTCTCCGCACAAAAGTGCCGTTCGCCGACGGCAAACAGCACCAGCCCCCGTTGTTGGTTGAACCATCGACGCCCCATAGACTCCAAGACAGATCAGGACACTGCACGCGTTCTTGTGTTAGCAATGGGGAAAACGGAATCAGGTCGGTTCGATAAGACGACGGTACCTTTGGCGCTTCCTCCGCCTTCCGGGTGCAGTCCTCTCCGGGAGCACAACAGTAGTTCCCCTCATAGGCCCCCACACCGGTGCATACCTGGCCGGACGGACAGCATCGTGGTTGAAGGCCGGCGTTGCATCGGACCGGTGCCGATGGAGGGCAGTCGCCGGCGTTGCGGAGGGCCCATCCACCGACATAAGCGCAGGATTGTGCACCTACTCCCCAGGCGAGGCCCAGCAAGGGAAGAGCCATCAGGAGCAGCTGCATGGGATAGGATTTGAGGTTCTAGGACGGCCTGGGCGGTAGTAGTGGGATCGCGTTCCTCGTGTAGTTGAGCTTCCCACCGCCCAAGACACAGGATCGGGGCATCGGGGCGAAGAAAAGAAAAACGGACGGGAAGCAAGAGCCGGCAGGGATGGCGGGATGGGCCGGCGGATACAACAATCGAAGTGGCGCGGCTAAGAGTATCTGCGCCGAGGGGCAGGGTTGCTGCGCAAAATTACAGTACACAATGGGTCCATAGTGCAACATAGGCGTGGCAGGGCAGTCGTACCAAAGTGATCCTTCAGTCTGGCCCGTCTTGGCGATATACCCGCGCCTTGCCGATGCCTAAACTGCCGGCATCATGGCTACGGGCCTACGGACCGGGTAGGTGCTCGCCGGTCCATTTTGAGGGGCGCTGGGTGCTGGGCTCGGGGAGGTTAGACACTGGCGATAGATCCCCAGCTGGGACCTGCCTAGGTAGGCAGTCCATACCGCCGTCGACTCGGGCCTAAGATTGACGAAAAAAAAATAAAGCACGCGAAGAGGGCCAGTGATCTGCATTGGCGCTGACTTGAATGTGGAGCTCCTGTCAGTGATACCCCACTTCCCCACCCTGTCGGCGCTATAATTATCAGAATCCAGGGGACACAGCCCAAAGCTCTTTACATACGCCGAAAGCCAGTCTGAAATCAGTAGGTGGCGGGAGTCTGCGCGAGCCGCCCACCATCCACGACCAGGATGAGTCCATCGCAGTAAGAGCCCGCACGGCTCGCCAGATACAGGACTGTGCCTCCCATCTCGTCGTATCCTCCAAATTTCCTGGCCGGGATCCAAAGTGGGTTTTCGGGTGTCTCGTTCTCGGGTTGGCGATCGCCAATGAGCGGGCTGGCGAGCTCCGAAGGGAACACTTTACCGCGTCGCGCCGCTGGGTTAGCAGAAAGGCACGGCACACGACTTAAGAGGGAGGGAGAGTGAGAACCCCCGAGGAAACACGCAAACGCAATCAGTCGGCCACTTACATCCCGGAGCGAGCCCGTTCACCCGGATCCCGTACGTCGTCAGCATCGTCGCGGCGGCCTTGGTCAGCTGGATCAGAGCCGCCTTGCTGCCGCCATACGACGGTGGCGAGCGGGCAGATTTGAGGTAGGCGGCGACGCTGGAGATGAAGATGACCTGGCTCTGGATCGAGGGCGCCTTGCCGCCAGGGGTCAGGGGCGCGCCGTAACCGCCCTTCTCAATGGCGCGCTTGTTGCCGGCGTCGAGCAGCTCGAGGAAGCCGGTCATGGTGAAGTACGCGCCCGTGACGTTGACGTGGAATGCCGCCGTCATGGCGTCCATGTCGACCTCGTCGAACAGGGTCTTCTTCAGCTCTGAGATGCTCTTGGTGGGATCCCAGCGGTTCGCGGGCCCGAACACCCCCGAGTTGCACACCACGAGGTTGACAAAGCCCGTCTCGGCTGCCACTCTGTCCACCGCCGCCTGGATGGAGGGCTTTGACGACACGTCACACTGGACCGGGACGATCTTGCCCTCGCTGCCGGCCGCAGCCTGCTCTAGCGTCTCTAAGCGGCGACCTAGGATGTAAACCTTACTGGCGCCATTGGCGATGAGTGCTTGGGTCATCTGTCGGACATGTCAGCGTTTGTGTGACCGACCTAGCTCGTTAGTGGCGGGGTGCTTTCGCTCACCATTAAGCCGATTCCGGTGCCGCCGCCAGTGATGACAGCGACAAGGCCGTCCACCCGGAACATGGCGGATGCGTCTGCCATCTTGTCTGATGTTTCGCTCTTCCCTTTAGTGGTTGTCTAGCGCTGGCTGACGCTTGTTACAGTGAACCTTGCCAGTCTGGTCAGGTACGAGAACGGGCGAGGGCAATGTCAGCTTGCTGCGGTAGAACGGTTACGAAGGTATCATGGAATATACCAAGGACGGATGCGGTAGATTATCAACAAGCACGGGGATATATAGGGGAGGTAAGTATTTCCCGCACCGGACTTTAGGTTGGGAGAGGGGTGATACCGGACGGAGGTAAAGCATTATTGATTTGGGGAACTCCGCCCCCGGCTCTGGCTCCGAACACGAGCCCTCTCAACCTCACTTACCGCGCTAAGTAAGCCGTGCATGGCTACCTGAACCCCGACTGATCCGGGACCCTGAGGGGTTTGAGAAACGGACAAGTCGAACTCCTTCCGCACAGGCTGGGGCCAGTGGACGAGCAGTGTATGGACAAAATGATGAGCAGCTCAGTTCAAGTTCATCCGGGGCTTCCGGCTATATAAGAAGCTGACTATTCATCGTCTTCGTCACCGATCTCTGCATCCTCGGCCCCTGCTTTCGCTCCCTTCGCGGCATCAGCGCCTCCTGCTGCCTTTTCTCCTTTCGCGGCATCAGCTGCCCCTCCTTTTGCAGCATCGGCGCCTCCGTTCGCGGCATCGGCTGCTCCTCCTTTCGCGGCGTCGGCCCCTCCTTTCGCGGCATCAGCACCTCCTTTTGCCTTTCCTCCTTTCGCAGCATCCGCACCTCCTTTCGCAGCGCCAGCCCCTTCCTTTGCCTTTCCTCCATTCGCAGCGTCGGCCCCTCCGTTCGCGGCGTCGGCGCCGCCTTTGGCAGCCCCAGCTCCTCCTTTCGCGGCATCGGCGCCTCCTTTTGCCTTTCCTCCTTTCGCAGCATCCGCCCCTTCCTTTGCCTTTCCTCCATCCGCAGCGCCGGCCCCTCCGTTTGCAGTGTCGGCGCCTCCCTTAGCAGCACCAGCTCCTCCGTTCGCGGCGTCCGCTCCTCCCTTGGCAGGTGCAGCAGCCCCCGCACCGTCAGCTTCCTTGGGCTTCTTGGCCGCGGCTGGGGCCGCGATGTTGATGCCACTCTTCCCGCCGACGGACCGGCTGCCGTCCGAGCCCTTTGTGATGCCGAGGTTCCCGCCGAGGTTGACAGCGCGGCCATCCGCGCCGAGGGTGATGCCGATGTTGTCCTTGAACTGTTCCGACTCTTTGACCGCTTCCACTTCCCCGGCCTTGGAGGCGGCCGCTTCATTTCCACCCTCGGCGGCAGCCTCGTTGGCATCGGCTTCTGCAATCGTGACGCTCCCGTCTTGTCCAACCTTCACATTAGCGTCTTTCAGCCCCACCACCTCCCCCTCCTTCACTAGCTCGGCCTCCCCTTCTTTCCCTTCTTTCTTCTCTTCCTCGAGGAAGGGCTTCCCGCTGACAATAATGTTGGCCCGGCCCACGAGGCTCCCCTATACGCGTTGTTAGTTAGGAAAAGCCTTGAGATAGAGAAGGAAGCAATTAGAAGGACTCATACCGAAAACCTCCCGACGTCCAGCGATCTCGGTTCCTGACTGCAGACCGCAAGCTGCACGATGGCCATAATGGCCAGGCACTGCCTAGACATCAACATGTTGACTGAGGTTCACGTCCGGTTCGGATAATAGATGAGCCGCCCAGCGGTAGAGGGGGGCGTGTGAGGAAGGCGTGAGGTAAAGGGGATGGATGTCAAAATGCAGTTCTCCACCAGGGATGAAAGGGTTGTCAAAACAAGCACGGGATAGCACAGCCAAGAACCCGGCAACCTTGAAAGCAAACGCCAAGACGGGGGAAGGGAGACGGGAGAAGGGAGACGGGAGAAGGGAGACGGGAGAAGGGAGACGGGAGAAGGGAGACGGGAGAAGGGAGACGGGAGAAGGGAGACGGGAGAAGGGAGACGGGAGAAGGGAGACGGGAGACGGGAGTGAAAAGTGTGACGCATCACGGCCCAAGAAAAGCCAGGACGATCGAGCCAATTGAAGGGTCATATATAGGCAGGTATGTACGTATTTCTGTTCGATCATTGGGCTCAGGAGTATTCTCAGTACATGATCGGCGTGTTGGATGCAGATCACGCATATCGATTGCCGGAATCTACACGCCGGTTTACCACCAGCCTCCCAGGACATCCCTATCAGAAGCCCTGGGCACCGTGGGAAGGACAAGGCTGGAGTGCCTATAGAATGGCATTGCCTGCACTTGACAAAACCTGCTCAGAATGTGCCCGCCTACCCAGAACGGAAAGTTTGAAAGAGAAACCGCAGGGTGTGGGTTTCATGCGCTTGTTCGCATCGATGATTTGCAGTGGCAAAAGGGTGTCGATATCAAGGCTGATGTGAATGGGGTGCACTATTTTCTCTCCCTGAACCCCATAAAACCACAAAACCTTGGCAAACCCCCCAGCCTGCCTCAGACGCCAACTTGAGACGGCTCGTTTCTTGGCGAGTAAGTTGACGGATGTGAGTGACATCGGATTTGACAGTCCAAACGGGTCGACTCGCTGCGAAAGCCGAGGTCCTAAAAGAGCGCTTGTGATCGACAAGGAAATTCATACAACATATAAGATTTGCAATGTAGTTTTATTTCTATGTTAAATACTAGAGAGAAGATGGCAGATGGCAGATGGCAGATGGTGTTTTTACTCGGGCACTGCCGTAATGGGGAAGGTCACGTGCGAAGTCTGTAACTGGCTTAGAAAGAGTGGACGGACGTCGGAGTTGCGAAAATGGACCCACTCCAAAAAAGAACCTCGGTTGTCCTCCATAGATGGATGGATCCTATGGTTCGTCATTAGGTTCTCGATTCTCCTGCTGGAAAAATCACCCGCAATTCACCCGTACAACACCCGAGAAATCGCCTGGAGGACTGGGCATTTGCGCTTGGCTGGAGCCGATTAAAAGCTGAGGACAAACAGTGTGCGCTTCTTCATCTCGCTTGTTTAGTCCGCCTTGGCTCAACGAGGGAGGGCGCGCGCGTCCTGGGCGCCGCCGGCGGCCAACTATGGCGCCGTCAAGCTACCCGCCGCCTGCGGCCGTTCCCACGGCCGCCACTCCGACCGCGACCGCAAGCACCACCGAGGACGGCGGCGGTCTTTTTGTTGGTGCCCCGGGAGTCCCGGCTACCTCTGCCCCTGCGACGTCATCGCCGCCGCCGCCGCGAGATCCGCAGGGCGCCCCGGGATCCCGTACCTCAGCCGAACAGCAGCAACTTCCCTCCCCAATAGCTAGTATCCAGCATGGCGGCCTGAAATACGAGCCGTCCGCGGGCGTGCCGTCGACCATTGGGTCGGTGCATCACACCCTGCAGACGCTAGATGCCGTTTCCAACGTCTCCTCGGCTCCGCCCCCAGCACCTGCGCTGCCTGATGCCGCCAGCCTGCAGCAGCACCATTATCCCGCCCTGGCGCCGTCGCCTCATGGCCTCGAAGAGCAACAACACCAACAACAGCAGCAGCAGCAGCGGCTGCAATACTCGGCCTCGGCTGCTGTTGCCCATCATGACCAGAATGACAGTCCCCACGGCTATGACCACCAGATTCGGTACTCCCCATCCGCCGCGTCACCGACACCGTCAGGTGGGGGCTTACCTCAGTCTGGGCCGGCCATGCACCCGCATGTCAAGCAGACCCGGCTGCGGCGCGCATGCGACATGTGCAGCGCGCGGAAGGTCAAGTGCGACGAAGCTGGCCCGCCGTGCAAGCCGTGCACGTCACTTAACGTCGAGTGCACATATACACGCGAGATGAAGCGCCGCGGCCCTCCAAATAAGCATGCCGAGGCAGCTCGGGCAAAGCGTGCCCGCATGGAGGCCGCAGTGGGAGCAGCTCCAGGCTGGAGCAATGCCGCGGAGATGCTTGCCTCGATATCACCAGGTACCGGGCTCGAAGGCCAGGCCCAGCCGCGGCCACATGAGCAGGCGCCGCAAGGGACGCAGCCTCAGAGCCAACATGAGCCTAGTGCCCCTCTCGATGCAGAGGCCGTTGCCCCGTGGCCCACCCTAGTGCTGCTGGTCGACGACTTCTACACCTATATACACCCCCTGATCCCCTTTCCGCACGAGCCAACCTTCAGGCGCTCGTTCGCTGCCCGCGAGGACAAGACCAACCCCGAGTTTTTAGCATTACTGGTCAGCATGATCGCCACACTGGTGGCCTCGTTTCCCCGCGCTGCACGGCTGCATCTCAAGTCACAGCGGAATGCGTCTCTCTTCCCGCGCGCCATAGCGCTCATCGAGCGGTGTCGGGTCGTGGCCATGATGGCACGTGGCCCCACGTTTGCTAGCAAGGAGTCGATGACTATCAACGACGCGGCTACGAGCTACTTTCTCGGTCTGGCCTCTGCGTACACTATGCAGTGGAAGATGTGCCGCCGTTTCCTGGCCGAGTGCATGTGCTTCACGCGGGAGCTCAGCCTGCATCGCTTCAGGCATCTCGATCCGGTCCTGGGCCCCGGTGGTCTCGAGTATGACTCGCCCGACCAACCGGTGGACCATGTCAAGGATCAGATCGGCAAGCGTATCTTCTGGGTCCTGCTCGTGGGCATCAGGTCGTTGGTGCAACTGGGCGCCACCCACAGCGAACTGCCGCTGCCGCCGCCCACACCGGCGGAACCCTATCCTGATTTGCCGCTCGAGGTCGACGACGAGTACATTACGCCAACCGAGATCCTGGCCCAGCCCCCTGGCCGTGTCTCGCTTCTGACGGGATTTAATCAGGGCATCAAAATATACATGACCATGAACCCAATCGTCAGCGTCGAGCTGTCATATGGAATCAACAGCCTCTCGCTCGAGGACCAGGAGGAGATGCTGAGGAACTGTCTCCACGCCGCAAAGCATGCCACCGACGATTTGCCTGCCGAGTTGAGGCTCAACATTGATCCCGTACCCTCCGGTCCAGATCCGAACGATGGCACCGCCCCTGGCCCTGCGGCCCCATCGATTGACCTGCCGCTTGCCGAGGCATTTGCGGACGCGCCGGGTTTCCAGTACTTTCCGCCAGCATATCCCAACTCGCAGCCGGCAAACGATGTTCGGCGCGTGATCGAGAACCGGCCTGAGCGGCGCAGGTTGCTACAGTTCGAGATACAAAAAGCAAACATCTACGGCTCTCAGCTGGCTACACGGTCGTACTACGTCGAAAGGTGCTTTAATCTTCGGGACGCCCATCGCGCTCGGGTGGCAAGCTACACAAACAGGGTGAGGACTGACCCGGCCCAGGTGGACAACCCGACGGATCAGCCGCCTTCGATGGACGACCCTAACCGACAGCTGGTTGGGGCCGAGGCTGCCGCGGCTGCCGACCCGTGGCCTTCGGAGCGGGAGCTCATTGTGCAGAACCTCCTAATCGTCCTCGCATCAATTCCGCAGCGTAGCATGGAGCCCAATGGCGGATCGATCATCAACAAGATCCGACAAGTCGCATCGACACTGCTGGCCGACGCGCCAGAGCGCAAGGGTCCTGTAGCTGTCCGGTCCGAGGAAATGCTGAGGCATTTCGTCGACATCCTCCTGCGTCTGGAAAAGACTGGTGGGCCGGGCAGAGGCAGCGGCCCGGCAGTTGCTGCTGCTGCCGCCGCCGCCGCAGGTATCGCAAATGGAACGTCGACTGGCTTCGATTCCGGGCTGGATGCTGGAGGTGTCATGACGCCAATGGACGAGGAGGAGGAGCTGCGCACCTGGGCAGACCTCCGCGAAACACAGATGCGATTCGCCCAGAACGGCGGGTATGTGGCTGGCCCCTGCTGATGTTGACGAGGAGCGCGTTGTCTTTACCTTTCATGGGTCAGGCGTGTAGATGTATTACCATTTCTATCCAGCGACGGCGCTATTTATGATATTTATTTTTTATTTTTAATTTGCTCATCTAGTCTCTCGATCCTCTTCACACATTTTAGAGGCGTTCAAGGGGCGGCTAAGTGGCGAGTGGATTATTTCTGTGTTATGACAATGATTTATCTATCTCGGACAGATCCTAGCTAAATACAATTGCTTTTTTTTGTGGTAGGTGCGCGACCAGGCGCCTCTCTGTCACCGAAGGCGGATACGAACGAAGCAGGAGAAAATACACAGACCCCAAATCCACAGCCAAAATACCTTCTCCGTCTCTCTAACTTCCCGCCATCAGACCTGTGGTGCTTGGGCCTGGGCCTGTCCGTGCAGAGCGGCGGCGTACATGCGTACACTACGTCCTGGGCTCGGCGGCCCTGGGCCCCGCAAACCGCCCTGGCCCTGGCCCTGCCGACGGCGACGAGCTCGACGGCGCTGAACTCGCGGACGGCGATGGGCTGGGGCTTCGAGTCCTCGGCGAGAGTGCCGCCCTTGCACACAGGCCGTGGGTGCCGTTGGGAACTATTACAGATGCCATCTCCCCTGGGTTGAATCCAGATCCGGCCGTCCGCCAAGCACCAACTCAGTCACAGCCTGAGCCATCCGGGACCGGAGGACGGCCGCCGCTATTTCGGACCGGGTCGCCAAGGCAATGCCACAGTCGGCTGTCTACTCCGTACGAGTTATAGGCATACAAGGCTTGGCGCCACCTCATAGGAGGCTGAGACTAAGCCGCGCACATCTCCAAAGGCCGGATGACCTTGGTGAAGAACTCATGGGCGAAGAAATCGTCATTGTCATCCGGTATATCCAGCAGCAGCAAGGTCCTCACCACGCTGCGAAACCGGGCACCCATCCTCCAGCCCAGGTCGTTCAGCGGGTCGTTGGCGACAAACTCTCTCGCCCAGGATCTCGATTTAAGCTTGTCTTTCTTCGCGCCCGGCACGGCGTCGGCCAGAATCTCCCACCGGCCCACCTCGCGGAGCACGACTCCGAGGCCGTAGAGGTCCAGCTTCTTGGTGAAGCCGTCCCTGGCGTCGGGGTGGTAGTAGTACTCCACCTCGGGGTCTTGGTCCGCGTGCATCTTGACGGACTCGGCCGCCCTGATCCGAGACGCCTGGAAGCCCGTCACCAGCGGCTGCGCGACGTCGATCCCTCTGCCTTCGCTGCGGTGGAGGAAGACGATGTTCTCGCTTCGGAAACCCTTGTGCAGCCACCCCGCGGCGTGGAACAGGCTGAAGGCTGACGCGAGCTCGTATGCCAGACGGAAGCGATCGCCTAGAAGCGGTGGCCGTGTCCGGGACGCCCGCATCAGCTCCTTGAGGTTTGTTGGCGGCAGTTTGCGAAGGTTGTCTTCATAGCCCGAGTCCTTGGCCACTGTGAACACGGTGCCGAGGCGCTTTTTGCCGTAGACTGCCGCGAACTTCAGGTCCTCAAACATGCCACAGCAAGGCGGGATGTGGAGCGCCGGCTCGTTGACGGTCTGAAGCATGACGGCCAGCGACTCGGCCCGGTCGCGTAGAGTCTGGTACGAATGAACTGCCGGGTCGAGGATGTTCCATTCGATCCATACAGGGTGGCTGATGCCCGTGGGCTGCGTGTACAGCCCTGTCGTCCACCTGCCGTCATCCTTGAGGACGAGCTGTTTCTCGTGTATGGCGGTCACGGCTTCCTTGACGGTGCTGGCGGCCGACTGCTCCAGGCCCATGAGTTGCGCCGAGAGCGCCAGCAGCCTTGGGCTCTGCATGGCCGGATCTTGGAGCATTTGGACGTAGCCCGTCCCCTTGATCTTGGCGAGCACATATGACGAGAGCGTCTTTTGCAGGAGGTCGACGTCAGCCGGCTGCAAGACGTCGTACAGGTCTCGGTTCAGCTGCTGGAGGTGCGTTACCAGCTCGGCGAACTTGTCTTTTCTCTTGATGACCCAGTTGATGCGACCCTTGGGTCTTCGCGAGAGCGCCAGCTTTGCCATGTCTTTGGCCATCTGGCTGTCCACCACCAAACCCTTGTCCAGGTCCCCGGCTGGAACCGCGGGTAAAACGAGGTTGTGCTTTTTGATAAACGGCTCAGCCTGGTCGTGCGTCTTTTTGATCTCGCCCAAGATGCGGAGAACCAGTCTCTTCACGACTTCGGGCTGCGATGCCAGGACGCAGGTGGCCGGGTCTGAGGTCCTGAAAAAGTCGCCCCAGATGAGGAGTTTGTGCTTTTCAATGTGGTACCTCAGCGTCAGGTATCCGCCTCCGTCGTCATCGTCAAAGAAGGACTCGATCAGCAGGTAGCCGTCCACGGCGCCCTTGAAGGCAGCAATCAAGCCTGCCACAGCAAGCGCGGCGCCAACGGGCTCCACGCCGGTCGCCATTTCTTGCTTTCGTTGTCTAGTGTTGGTGTTCGCAGCAGGTCAAATGTCTCTCCTATTTTTCAGCGACCGAGGCGGCGATGATGAATTTATTCGCAGCCCGTCCACCGCCTCGCGCAGTTGCCTTTTGGACACAGCCCCTCGTTCTCAACCAACCAGCGTGGCCCTATCCGCGGAGGCGTTTCAGCCAACGATGGTATGCCGAAGCTGGGCAACTCAGCCCCAGAGGACAAACCGCCTCGTGTCTGCCTCGTGCCCGCCTATTATCAATGCGAGCGTGGCCTGCTTGAGCCACGCCTCGCTGAGTCCAGGCTGGAATTTCATGTCGGTCGGCTGGTTTGGATGGACGTGCTTTAATTCCACCTCGCTTTCTTTCCGACGATGCCATAGAACGCCTCATTCAACGCCTTCCAGGATAGTTAGTGGACTATACTAGTCGTCAGCATGAATCGGTCCGGAAGACAACTAGCCTTCCCGGATTCGGACAGTATCGAAGTAGGAAGTCATGGATCCGCAGGAGTCGAAGAGCCGGGGCGCACAGCAGCGAGAGAATCCAACCGCCGCCTGGGGCCAGGCTTTATCGACATTCTCGACTTTGGGTTTCAATGGGGTATACCGTCCGTGGATCTGATCCGGGTCGGCGTTGCGTCTACTTCTAAGACGAGCGCGGTGGATGGCGATCGTGTCGCTTATACGGTCGGTGCTGGGCACACCGCCACCGTTATCCAGCACCAGACAGGCGACGAAGAGTCCGATATTCTGCCCCAGGGGACTACTATTGCCCTGAAGATTTTCAGACAATGCCCGGTACCTGAGTCTACCAACGGTCAGCAGGACGAACGGTCGGCCCTCTTGCAGACCTACACTGCTATCCTTGGCGAGCTCGGAGTCTTCTGCCATCCAGAGCTATCCGAACACCCAAACTTCGTCAAGCTACTATTCCTGGGATGGCGCTCACCCAACCCTTTCCCGATCCTCGGCATGGAGCTGGGGGAATACGGGTCTCTGGACTATATCTTATGCGCGCCCGGCGCTGGGTTGTCGAGGGCCCAGAAGGCACACATAACCATGGACATCGCCGTGGGCTTGCATGCGCTGCACAGCAAAGGGCTCGTCCACGGCGACTTGAAGCCGGGAAACATCATAGTTTTCAAGCACCCCGACCCGGAGCGAGCGCTGATCGCGAACTGACCGACTTCGGGGGCTCGTCTCGGCGCGGCACCGCTCCGGGCTTCATTACGTCTCTATGGTCCGCACCAGAGGTACTCCATGGCGATCCGGACATCGAGTGGGACAAGTGCGATGTATACTCGTACGGCCTGGTTGTCGCAAGCATCTGGAGCCGCCCAGAAACATTCGAGGTCGAGCGCCGGAGATCATCCTGTATCCTGGAGTCCTCCGTTCCAGAATCTCTGGTAGAGGACGACGATCGAGAGAACTTTCTTCTAGTCGCGAAGAGCGTTCCCGAAGATAACCCGAGCAGTGCTCTGCATCTAAGTTTGAGAAGTGTGTCCGATACCAACACTACCATCGTTGGGGACTTGCTTAAGGCAGTGCTGGTGCCACTGTTCTGGCAGCGGCCAAGCATGATCGACATCGTCACCCATTGCCTGGCCGAAGTGGGTGATGCGTTCGGTCGAAGTCTGAGGTCGGTTGAGGCCCTCTGTGCGGCTGCTGCGCTAGAACTGACCGATTCTCGCAGGGACGAAGTTTCCTTCAGGGCGGAGAAAAATCGCTTTATCAAAGCTAGCACTCGACTCCTCAAGGTGGGTAGTCGGGTCTTCCGGTATTGCGACTTTTGCGGGAGAAGTTGACTAAGCAGGTACTCTGCTAGGTCTGGTCGGAGTCGTTCCGAAAGCGGCCTCGGGCATTCCAGGAGTATGTTCTCAGACAGCTCGAGGAAGAGGTTGGCGGAAGCCCAGACCTGTGCAACCTTGCAGTTGAGGACATCCCAGATGACATCGACGAAGCTATGTCCTCCGACGAGTACATCGAGCTCCTTCGACTAGGCGTCGACCGCCGAATATGTTCCGCCAACGGCGGAGGAGACGCTCACATGCTCATCCATGCTGTAGAACAAAGCCGCATTTGCTTTCACATCACACTCTGCTACCTATTTCCCATCAGAACCGATTTTTCGCTCGAGACAGGTCTGCGCTGGCTGCGAGCCGCGGTTCTTGGCGGCTATATGCTGGCAGCTTACATGTTCCCGATCTTCCAGCATCAGTATCCGGAGCAAAGTCCTCCCCCGGTGCAGGAGAGGCTCATGCTGGCAGTGGCAGGCCTGACGAGAAGCTTACCCTGCTTAGATATCCTCGCCTCTAAGTGGCCGGCACATTATAGGCAACTGATAGGTGCTATAAAGGGTCAGCACACTATCCAACTCGAGCCCGGCTTCAGCGACGTGTATCACATGTCAACCATCCAGAACAGCAAAGATGGAGGTGGGTACCCGATCGAGTCGCGAGGAATCCGGGATAGCATCATGTCCTACAATCTCAACCGTGCCCGAAGTCTGCTGGAAGGACAAGCAGACAACGGCAAGTCCGCCGCCACCGAAGACGACGACATAGTTGGCGTCTTGCACGCCCTGACCTATCTCAGAGACGCCGATGCCGCGTCGCTAGCCAGGCTGGTTGTCTCCAAAGGTGCAGACTTGAACGCCATGCGCCCTGCATCGCAAGGGGTATGGGCAACCAACCTCGAGGAGACCAGGGTTACTTCTGCGCTGAGTCCGGCCATCTCGCGCGGGCAGCTCTTGTTTGCTCAGACAATGATCGGTCTGCACGAGGAAAAGGATGTGCCCATCAAGGATTTCGCACGGGCTCTCATCGCCTCTGTGGTCTACCGGCATTACGATCTGGCCGCAGCACTCTTTGAGCTGAGGGCGAGAAGGCCGTCACTGTGCGATGGCACTCCTCCTGCCGAGCTCATCGACTTGGTGGAGCAATCCGTACTCATCGACCCGCGAAACCTGCTCCTCGCCTCGATGGACGACTCGGACATGCATTCCCTCGAGAATCGGGCCTTCCACGGGCCACGCCATGACGAAGCATACGCCAACACCCTAATGCTGCTCATCGGGCACGGGGCAAATCCCACCGACGGCTTCTTCAGGGATTGTCCTCTGTATCGTTGCCTGCTTGGCGATGACCAAGTCGCACCTCGATGCTTTATCCGATACCTGCACGAGACGTATGACGGGGACCCGTTCCAACAGGTCGTCGATCCGGGTCACTGCAGGGGCCAGACATGGTCGGCAAACGGGCACACGGGCCTGCAAACCTGCATCTACATCAAGTCCCGGCGCTGTTTCCATATCATGTTAAGAGAGTTCCCGCTGCTAATCGAGGAACAAAATCTCCGAGGACTCACGGCTCTCCACTCGGCCACGTTCTATCAGGAGGATCTTGAGCTGCTCCAAGCCCTGCTGGACCAAGGGGCCAACGTCCTGGCCGTGAGCAAAGACAACTCGTCTCCGCTGATGCGTGCGCTGCGAAACAGGAACCTCGAGGCCGCCGACCTTATCACGCGGTACTGCTCTCCAGGGCAGCTCGCCATCCTGTTTCGGCGGCAACCCGACACGGGTCGCTCGCTCTTCTCGCGTTTGATAGATGCCTGGCTCCGTGACCGCAATCCAGAACTCATCGCGAGCTTCAGGTGGGCAATCGACCATGGCGCCGCGCACTTCTACGGCACCACGTTCGACGCAGGTCCACACCGGGTCGAGAAGCCGCTGTGGAATGACGTGCTGGCCCACGTGCGCCCGCCGTCAGAGGCCTGGCAGCTGCGCGATCTGGAGCTGCTGAATCTCCTCTTTGCCACATTCCCGGACCGCATCAACGAGCTACAGCAGGATGGCCGGGGTCCGCTGCACGTGGCGACTTGGTACGGCCACATCGAGGCTGTACGCAGCCTACTGCACCAGCACGGCGCCGACGTCAACCTCGAGTTCGGAGTCTGCGAGTACCACCCGGTCGACCCCCGCCGCATGCTGGGCCGCACCACGCTCAACTTGGTCATCAAACGCGACAGGGCGTCAGGGATCCCCGACGAGGTGTGGCGAGGCGGACACGAAGACATCGCGCGCTAGCGGGCTGACTGCGCCACCATCAAAGGCCTTCTCCTCGCGGCGGGAGGGCGGTCGGGCAGCGGCGCGTCGTTTGGCGAGGTGATGGAGGTCCTAGCGCTACACAATGATCTTAACGTCTCGGTCGACTACACCCAGCCGGAGCCGTTTGAACACGACGCCATATGGAGAGGGGCGTGGCCCGAACCACTCCCTCGGGATAGTACCAGCGTGCCACTTCCAGACCTCCAGAAGATTGAAAAATCGATGAAGACTGTGAGGACTCTCCTGGGCCCTGCGCGTATAAGCAGAGATGGCGGCCGCAACCCAGAGGCCGATACGCAGGAGCCGGACGGCTTGAGGATTGATGCAAATTGGATTCGGCATGAGTGGAGGCTCCCGGACGGCTGGGAGGTGCGCATGATAGGGGATAGTGGGAGGTTCTACTTTGTAGACCACAACACGCGAAGCACGACCTGGCGTAAGCCGCCTCTGGCAGGGCCAGGGTCAGCGGTGGAACCGAACCGGATAGGCATGAACGGTGGGCTACCGGAAAGTGCGCCTTGACGTTAAAGAGAATGGAGTGATGTCTTGAGGTAAACACTCCAAACCCAACTCAGAGGACGAATCACCTGGTGGCCAGGCCCCTTGTGCAATGCTGAGTGTGTTACAGGGGCTGAATGCCGGCCATGGATCGTGACCATACATCCGAACCGTTGCTCATTCGATACCAATTTCAACATGTTCACTACATCGCGTAACGGTTGCCATGTTACAGGCAACACCATGTATCATTCTCACCCACCATGGGGCCAACGATGAGGACGTAAAACGACACAGTTTTATACGCAGCAAGTCGCCTAGCCGTGGCCGCGAGAGACTCGTGGCCTGTCCGGTGTTATGGTAACAAGCGTGCCAATACAGTTAGGAGGAGACAGACGTACGAAAACATCACGGTAGGCAGCCCTTGGCTTACGGCTGGCGTCAGCCTGTAACAACTTCCAAGTGACATCCGATAAATGTCAAATGAGCCTTGCCATCGCGTCGCCACAGCCATCACAAACACAGCCAGGTACACCATCACGGCGTCATTTCAAACCAATAACTCCAGCTACTACCGTGGCTCGGTCTTGTGATAGTTCGCAGTGTTTTGGTCTGGACTTACATGGGCCGTACACCTGTGACCCCCGAGAAATATTTGCAAGACTGTGTGGTAGGAGTGGTAGTGACTATGAGTGCGGTACTGGTGTCCGCTGAACTTGAAAGCCTCGGCTCGTATTCCTGTGATAATCAGGTGCACGCATAGTCTACCAGGCCGGGGCGCTGCTGAGACTTACACCAGATGGCCATAGTCCGCGGCTGGTATCGCCTAGGAGTATAAATAGGGCCATATTCATCTGAGAAGAGTCGGGCAGATGTTGTCATCAAACAACGGCAGTAGTCGACAGCAGACCAGCAGGGAAACATCACAAAACACCACACACATCCACATACCCGACCACCAGCAACCATGGGCTTCACCTTCTACTCGGGCCCCTCGTCCGACTTCCCTCCGATGAGCGAGTGGAAAACGCTCGAGGAGATGTTCGACCTCAACAAGGCCGAGATGCTGCGCACCGGCGACGCGGAAGAGGACGTGAGTCGGATCCGGAACGCGGTGCTCGAGTGCGCCAAGGCGGGCGTGGACGAGCGCGTCATCCTGGCTATCATCATGCAGGAGTCGACGGGCGACGTGGGCGTCCAGACGACGTACAACATGGACGGCCGCGCCACCGCCGGCCTGATGCAGTGCGACGGCAGCCCGGGCTTCGACGGCCGCCACGGCCTCTCGCAGGACGACATCACGGCCATGGTGCGCGCGGGCACCGACCACTTCAAGGCCAACCTGCGCGAGCACGGCGACCAGTGGGACGCCGAAACCATCTACAAGGCCCTCCGCTCCTACAACTCAGGCCGCTGCGACTCCGGCAACCTCAGCGCGGGGCTTGGGGCCACGGACGACTATGTCAGTGACGTGGCTAACCGGCTGTGCGGCCGGACTCGCTGATACGGACATGGGAGAGTCGATGGATAGGTGGGGGTAATACGATGGGAAGGTAATGAGGTGGGATTTGCTACTTCCCCAGACATCAACACCGAACTCACAGTGTTTTCCTGGGAGGTCTTGGATACCTGGTATACTGGGATGGCTGATGGGCAGGATTTTTCGGTCAACACTGCAACGCGGTATCGTTAATGGAGGTTGGAGGAATACTTGAGAAAAACGTTGAAAGTTCAGGATCAGAAAGTAGCAATTCAAATGTCTTTCCTAGGCCAAGAGCAGAGATATCTCGGGGTTGGCATTTCTGATAATTCCATGCTGGAGCACGAATTCGGAACTCAGGGTCACACTCTAATCCGTTTCTTGGCCGATGTAAATCAGCGCGATCAACGGCACACCTAAAATCTCTTTCTTTTCCTCTGTCCTTAAGAACGCCACCTCGATGCCTATCAGCCATGTAAAATTCATCCATGTCCCTCGTTCTACCACGTAGCCACTATTCCAAACTGAAGGTACCAGCCCAGCGGGTGCTATGGCGGGATGAAAACAGGGCCTTAGAAAGGCCAACCGCAGAAGCGATATGCAACAGTTCTTAGGCGTACTAATCGCGTTTTTCAACCCAGGGTTGGAAATGGTGCTCTCTCGTTGGACCCACGAACACGCTCGCGGACGCCAGGTCGCTCGATGGATTCACGGCCAGCAGATGCTCCCAGTTAACCTACCCTACTACACCTCCAGCACCAGTGCGAGCGCAGTCGCGGGTCCCAAATAAAAGCGACCTTGTGGAGTCCCATCTGCTGCCCGCTCGTCGCTATCATCATCAGCCTCGTCGGTTTGGCGCGGCGCTCCGCCGTTGCGACAGCGACGCAAAAAGATCGCATTGCAGATAGATGAAAAGAAGAAGAAAAAGCTCACTGCCCAACCTCTCGGGTGGACAGCTACGAAACTTTTAGTTTACTTCGCGACGGGGGTCGAACCCGACATAAACCCCAATACGGGGGCTCGAACCGTCAACCCAAGCGGCTAACGTAGCAGAGTACAGGTAGGGACCCGGTGTCGGCTCGACCCATCCTCATAACCGCTACACCAACTTGGCGTCCATATTCGATGTCTGCAGCAGACAAGACCAAGGCTATAAGCCCTCCAGCTGTCTGGTAGAGACGGAAGGAGCGACCCAAAGGGTCGGTCGCCTTGTGCAGCCTTGTGCAGCCGCAGTCCCACATTTTGGCAACGACCATGCCTGCCATGCGATTGTAGACGACGACCAGGGTAGCTGCTGCAAACACCGTATTAGACGACTGGCAATGACAAGACATGGTCCGAAGAGGAGAGTTCAGCACCTGGAGGTGGTGTAGCCAAAAAAAAAAGGCCTTTATATAATTCTTTCTGTAACCATTTATCGCCCGATATTGCCCACCACACTGCCCACCATGACGGCGACCTCCCGGTCCCAGCCACTGGCTTTCTCGGTGCCGCCATCCGCAGCTTGACCCTTTGCTTTCGCCTTGGATGCGCCAGCGGCTGCTGCGGCGCCCGGCAGCTGACAGCCTCGGACGACACACTCCCTAATAGCTCCTCCTACATTGCTCTTGTTGGATCTCAGGGTCCGTGCCGACACGCCACCCCGGTTCATAATATCTTGAACTCGTGTCGCAAGGCTGCTCGCCATTGTCCGCCAAAAGTACGACGCCAGCGAGCCGGTCTCGAGATGGGCCAACAGCGGCTGCAGAAGATTACCCTTCTCGACAGCCGGGGCAGTTGATAAATGGGGCTGCAGGGGATGCGGAGGCGCCTTGGTGGACTCGAGGACGAGCTCGAGTGCCACGATGTTTTGACAGCGGGCGCTGATCTCGGCCAGCGTCCGGTCGAGGGACGGCAGGGCAGCGAGCGAGCGGGCTAGGGATGCGATGCTGCTCTGCAGCGCCGAGCGCAGATATATCTCGAGCGCCTGCACCATGGCCGAGGGGCTCCACCTCTCGTTCTTGGCCAGGGCGGTGGGTGACAGCAGATACAGCGTCACCAGAGCCGACACCATGCGCGCCTTGGCCTCCTCCATCTGCGCAAAGGTTGGACCGCCGCCTGTCGTACCGGATGACGCAGCTGAGCCTATAGAAAACTCGCGCACTATGCGTTCCGACAGCTCCTGAACGGAACGCTCAGCAGGGGCAATCACGGCCTCCTGCAAGGAGCGTATGGCATCTATGCGGTCCAGGCCGTGGCCCTCCTCCCCAGGGGCTCTGCGCTCTAGGATCTCGCGCAGGGACAGTATGGTGTGCGTACAGCGGACCAGGGCGTTGTGGTCTTCCCGGCGCGCGCCGGCAGTGGCGGAGACGGCAAGCTCCGAGTGTTGGACCTGGAGCTGGCGGCCTAGCTGCAGACAGCGGGCGACAGAGCGGCCTAACCTCAGTGTCTCCCACAGGCGCGAGGCGACCTGGCGGACGGTGTCGGCCTCGGCGTGCTTCTTGGTGACCTCCCTCTCGAGCTGCCTGTAGCTCTCGTTGAGGGTCTTGACCTGGCCGTCGATCTCGGCGACGATCCTGCCGCTCGCTGCCGTCTGCTCCTCGGTGTGGGTGAGAAGCGAGATCGCAGAGCGGGTGGTCAGCTGATCGATGTGCGAGTCGATTTCCTGGATGTCGAAGAGCACCCTCGAGAGGGGCGTGGACAGATCGAGGGGCGAGTCGTTGGGGTTATTGGTCGAGAGCACGAGGCTGTTGGCAAAGACGGCGGGGTTGAATTCGGGTGCCAGGAAATTCTCGTAGTCAATGTAGGATGCGTCCTCCTCATCCTGGCTGTTGGCGACCATGTCTGGAGGCAGCAGGCGGCAGCCAGGCCGTTGCCGGTTGGGTGTTGTCGTCTACTGGTGATTAGGTACCTACCTATCCAGGACTGTGTCCTATGCGGCCCTAAGAAATTCAATTGAGCACAGCTTTGGACAGCTGCCCCGTGCTGCCACCCCCATACGGCACAGTGCCGATCCAGACGTTGGCTAGCTCAAGTGCCCGCCCCTCCTCGCGCTAGTTGCGCGTTTGACTCGCCTCAACTGGAAACGGCGGGGCCTCGTCATACTGTGCGGGTGCTCCTAGGCTGACGGCATCTTCGGATCGCAGCATGGGTTTAAAAAAGCTTGCTCAAATCAACACAGGCCCTTCCCTGCGCTGCTTGCTGACCGTGTTTTCCGCAGTGAGGGACTTTGCGCGCTCTGTGCTTTGTGCTTTTACCGCAGACATCTCGTCCTCGGCAATATGACCGGCTGGCTTCGGGGCGGCCTCGACCTCACCGAGACCGAGCAAACCACACGCGACAGCTGGCCACCCTCCTCGCCTCCGCCTCCGCCGACAGCCCGACCGAACCTTCGCTCGCGGCCATGCCTCTCATCGACTTCCCGCCGGGCGACAACGCCACTGACACGGTCATCGAGGGCGTGCACTTCAGCCTGAAGTTCCTCCGCGACTGGAATTACCAATACTACTCCAACGGCACCGTCTCCAACGACAGCTGGTGCTACATCACGGCCCCGCCCTTCACGCCTACCCGCATCCTCGCAAACGGAACCTTTCTCAACTCGACCTGGTGCTACACTGCCCAGCGCCCCGTCGGCCCCCGCGGCGCCACTGCCCTGGGGCTGACCGTGCTCTTCGGCCTCGCCATTGTGCTCAACATCTCCAATCTCCATCGCCATGGCTCGCTCTTCCTGCCCTCCACCAAGCGCTTCTACCCCGTCGGCCGTCGCTGGCAGTGGTACTGGTCTCTGGCCGCCTGCGCATTCGCCTGTGTCGGTCTGATCGCGAGCGTCGACGTCGAGCGCTTCTGGGTGTCGGAGTTGCCCATCGTGCTTGTCGCCTTCTTCTGGTACCTGCTCACTATGGCCACCATGGCCATCATCTGGGAGGCCGTCCGCCATTGGGGCAGCTGGCTGGAGCGCCAGTTCATCGACCCGGACCCCTTCGTCCTGCCGGAGAGCGGCTTCCGCTACAAGTTCGAGTTCTTCATCCCGCTCGTCTTCTATGGCTTTTTCTTCCTCAACTTCTTCGTCGTCTTCCCCCGCAACTGGGGAGCCCTCGAACTGCAGCGGTCTCCTGAGCAGACTCTGCGCGATGCCGTGCCCTCTGCTACCGACGTGCGCCTCAAGATTGGCCCCTTCTTCCTCTTTGCCGGCTTGATCACCACCCTCGTCTCTCTCCACCACTCGCTGAAGCACTACAAAGACCGCAATCGCGGCCTGGTCAATCGCGTCGTCGGTCTCTTTACTATGACGCCACTGCGCTTCAGGCTTATAATCCCCCTGGCCCTCGCCATGCTTGGATACCAGGCCTACGTGCCGTGGTCTCTTGAGAACTCGCCCATGAACGTCGCTCCTAATCTCATCCCTGTATATCTCGGCGGCTACCTCCCAAGCCTTCTCATCATATACATCCAGATCATCAGCGGCTACATGCGCCCTAATGAGGACTTGGAGCTGATCCGGCAACGACGCGAGCGCGGCATTGAGGATGACGAACGCCTGCAGATAACCCGCAAGCCCGCATGGTGGCGACGTGTACATGGCGACGCGGCGCCCCTCGGCGAGAGCATGCGCGATCGTGTTCGCCTCAACGTGAACGCCGTCACCGGAAGGAGGCCGGGCCAGACCGACCCCGACAGAGAGGCCGAGATGCGAGCAGCCTCGGGCCCTGAGAATCCCCCTAGTGGTACAACCGAGGCGAGCAATAACGCCGCTGCCAGCTCGGTGGAGATGGCTGAGATGCAAAGGGGCCTTGCCGGTGATGCCCCTGATGCCCGGAGTGGTCTACCGTCGCCCGGCCCAGGCGCAACCGCCAGCCCCTCGGCCAGCCCTGGATCCCCCACGACGGATCCATACAATGGCCGGTCGGACAGGCGGCGGAATGAACGCACCATGCAGGCTGTGGCCGGGCTCTTGTTCCCTGGTTCGAACACCACGCCCTCGGCCGCTCAAAGAAGAGCAGATCTTATGGCAGACGGTCCGCCCCCGCCGCCTTACCAGCCACAGGTTCCAGAACAGCAACCATCGGGAGTAGGCAGCAGCTCTGCCTCGATCAATCAGCCTCCTCAGCAAACAAGGAGCATGTTGGATGTCTGAGCGGCTCGCTCATCTTTCTTCAGCGAGTGTCACTCTTTCTTCTTGTTTTATCTCATTCCATTCTCTGATGATGTGTAAATATTTGCAGCTATTTCTGCTATTACCTCATTTCTTTGGGTAGTACCCCCGCCTATTGGGTACGTTTGGGCTATATATTATGGACTTGTATGGATTTCGTTTCACGGCTTGTTTGTCTCCGTTATAACTCCGTTATAACTAGGTATCAACGTCAGCATGGCCATGTGGCGCATATGCGGGCGTAGGATGGCGGCAGCCTAGTGAAAGGCTTGAGAACCCGAGGGGAAGTTCGGTGGGTAAACATGACAAAGAGCAGCGCAAATGTCACATCTTTCCTTTGTTGTTGAGGACCCCTGCTAGCCCCTGGTGTGAGGGGGGTTGGTGGCTGGGAAAACGCACCAGTCCAGTCTTGGCAAAGAGGTTTTTTGATTCAATATGCATCTTTTCGTGCTGGACAACGAGGTCTGTCGACATGTGTGCCCCCTGTGTACCATGTGCGTACCCCAAACTTAGCTACACCCCTCTTCTCCAGTCATGACAGACCGTTTCTAGCGATCGCCGATGGCCACGCCCGCCCGTCCGATATGCAAAGGTACATGGCACCACATGCAGGCCCTACCGAAGCTGCACCAGGGTAGATTTTCCCTCGCACAAGACTCTGCTGTGTGATGCACACAGCTACCTACCTACCTACCTACCTAGGTATCCGTCATCGGCTGGGAATAACCGCAGACAAAAAAAGACGACGTAAGTTTGTCGGCGCCTCTCCCCGGATCTTACTGGTCCATCCGTTCGTCTCTTCGCGGCCGACTGTTGTTTCCCCTCCTCTCTCTCCTCCTCATGCTCCGTGTCGGCGCCGCCTCGTCAGCAGCCCAGCCAACCAGGCCGGAGCTGCGCACATGCGCCGTCATGCGAGCAAGTCCAGCAGCCAGCCGCGCTACTGCAACTGCAGGGGCTCTGCATCCAGCGCCTCTCGGTCTTTGCTTTCTCTGACACGCAGCAGCGCGTTGGTTCGTTTCTTTTTTTTTTTTTTTTCTTTACTTTGTTGTTTTGCGCGTCGTCGACGGCGCCCCGAGCTGCCCCCAGTGTTCTCCGCCACTCTTTTGCTCACTCGACCTGTCCGTCTCTCTAGCATTTTCTCTTTTTGGGCTCTGTATCATACTGGAATCCGAATAGCATAGACATAGTGGCATGTACAAAGACAGTAGAGCGTAGTTCAAGTCGCCACCGCGCTGGGGAAACACAACATTCCACCATCACCAAAGCGGTACCCACGTCGGTACCTATCTATGTACCTATGTCCTTAGGCCCCGTGGCTAGCGGCGACCACAAAAAGCACAAGACAAGCAAGCAAGAGCACGCCCTACCCTCCCCTCCAGCCGCCTGCAAGCCCTCCCCCTGAATCCTCCTGGGTTAAAACAGCACTAAACCCGCCTTTCGCTTCCCCTTGCCCCATGCCCGTCCGAACGTTTCCTATACTTTTTTTTTGCCAAGGGATAGCCGCCGAAAGATAACGCCCGTCAGCCCAGCCTCCGAGTTCGCTGCCTCGGTAGAGGTACCCAGGGAAAACAAAGAGACGGCCGGCGGCAAAAGCACATGCCGGGCATTGCATGTACAGTACACGACCGACCTGCCGCAAGCAGGGACGCATACAGCGGCACAGGGGATCGTGCTCAGGATGGCCGCGAATAGGAATGGCGGTGTAGTTGAAAGGTGGCAAAAGGGAAAAGGAAAAAAAAAAGAATAAAAACAAACCAACGTTTGGTCAATGAGCTGAAGTATCCCACCGGCAGTTCCGCAACCCGATAGACGTGGCGGTAACTCATTCCTGTTTTCCACTACCTTTCCACCTTTCCTACCCCTTTTCCCCTCCCTGCCAGCCTTCCCGTCCGCCCTCGGCTTCCGGCAGCACAGAGCCTGGACCACGGCGGACAGGGTGGCGGCGGCGACGTGACCGAAGCCTATTATTCTTTTCCGTTTTGTGTGCTGTGCCCGCCACCCAGCCAACCGACTTTCGCTTTCCCACTCTTCGTCTGTAGTACACATATACCGTAGGTACCCGGGCGAAAAACTTTGCACATAATTAAAAAAAAAAAAAAAAAAATGGCTCATTCTATTGTCCTATTTCTTACTGTGGCCTTGAAAGTTCATCCTTGACCCTTGTGCAAAATCCAGTCTCGGTAAATATTTTGCTCAGCGGATGTAAAACCTACCCAGAGGAACGGACGGACGGGGTGGAGCGGGTGGTTGGCTTTTGCCCGCCTGACCTAGCACGCCCCCCAGCCTATCTACTCATTGTTAGGCACAACGTTACGGACTGTGCCTTGCATCCCCAGCCGGTTTCGATTAGCATGTGCGACGCGCGCGGTTCAACCTGCAGCTGGCGCTGCACCCAATCTGTTGTTTCCGGCCAGCTAGGCCCTGTGCCGTGAGCTCAAAGAAACTGTGATGCAGATGTATGGTCGGTTATACCAACTCGGTTCCCAGAGGAGACCACATGAAAAACAAATCACATTAGCC
Organism: Magnaporthiopsis rhizophila; assembly: GCA_003049465.1. Lineage (NCBI taxonomy): Eukaryota > Fungi > Ascomycota > Sordariomycetes > Magnaporthales > Magnaporthaceae > Magnaporthiopsis > Magnaporthiopsis rhizophila. The sequence goes on from PYSS01000011.1 coordinate 51,862, forward strand.
TCGTCGAATGGCACCGAAGAGCACCTACGCCACCATCCCATCCCTGCCCAGCTAAATCGTGTCAGCCCTGAGAAGGGATATTCCCTCGGCAAGTCTCGACTATGCTTTACCATCCCAAATGTGTAATATAGATTGAGTGGGTATCAAATCCGATAAGCTTGTCCTCCCATACGGGCCCGTAGAGAACCCAACCAAAGCCGAGAAAACCCCTCCGATGCGCTAGGCACAACTCATCTCGCGAAATGCCCCCTCCGCGCCCGCCACCCCAGGGACGGAGGGTGTGCGAACAGACACAAGAAAACAATACGACAGCCTCCCTATTTAGCAGATTGGGCAAGTTCCCAGATGTCCACACCAGAGAGACCAAGAAGACAAGAAAAGACATAGAAAATTCCCATAACAGGAAATCAAGTAATCAGCATAGGCATAGAACGGGTATCGGATGAGCGAGCGAATTCGTCAACAAAAAAAGAGATGAAGAAATGCATATGATATGCCCTGAAGGCAGACGGAAATCTTGATGCAACGAGCGTGGTACGGCGTGATATCATGCAGCAGAAGGGAACAAAACCAAAGGAACAAAACAGACACGCTTAACATACTTAATAGAGAGACAGAGAAGGGAGCAGCAGTTGAGGAAAGTCGTGACAACTCATGATGGGAATGTAACTGAAATGAATTCGCCGGCAAAATACAAAAGGAAAGAGAATAAACAAGAGTAATTCCAACTGATCGACGGCCCTGGGAGAGACAGATCCGCCGCCGTCCCGATGCTGTGCTGTTGCTCCCAGTCGTGACGGTCGCTTACAAGCGGAGAAGGGAAGATGGAGCAAAGGGAATATGACACAAGGAAACAGAGAGAGCAGGAGTGCGTTCGTTAGTTCGTGAATTGGAATATGGAGGAAGATAGTCATCGCGATGGCTCTGCAAAGCAATACGGGTGTCGTTGGGTCTCGATTTGCACAAAACAGTATGGCGAGAGCGGAGCCGCAGACGCAAACTTGTCAGACCCTAGGCGGACCTGCGTTCCTGTGCAGCGCCTAATATGCGGCAGCGGTTGAGCCTTCGCTGGTGGCCACGGCAACCAGCGCCTCGAGACGCCTCATAGAATCGGACTGAGGCGGTCTCTCCGATTCCATTTCAACGTCATGATCCCGAGGTGAGGAGCTTGTCGTGACCTGCTGAGGCTCCCTGGCGGGGAAGCCAGTGAAGCCGTTGGCGAGGTTGGGGTGAATCATGCGGTCAACCCGAGGGCCTCTGGTGGGAAGCTCCGGGACCTGGCTGAGGCCAGCCGTGACCGGGCCATGGTACCATCCGTGCCTCTTGGACTCGCGGGAGGTGGTGATGGAAGGCGCCGACATGGTGTGCTGGTGGTAGCCGCCCCGGTAACCGCTGGGCGGGGGAACTCCGGGCGAGTGTGGGATCGAAACGACGCGAGGCTCAGGCTCGAACCTGACCGTCGGCTGAGCACGCACCTGCTCGGCCTGTGCCTGGACCGCACTGTTCACCTCGTTCGCCCACGCGCCAGCGCTGTCCCTGGGCGGCGTGTTTGCGGCGAGGTCGAGCTTGGTCAGGCCCCGATGGAGACCCATATCCCACTGGGAGAGGCGACGGTCCTCGACGACATGCGAGTCTGACATGTGGGCGGGAGCGTTTGCCATTTCCGAGTCCACCATCATTGGCGAGGGAATTCTTCGTGGCGAAGCGCCCCTCTGCATGTGCGGGACCGGATCAAAAGACTCGATTCCCGGAAGTCGCACGTGCGACTGCTGCCCCGGGGCGGGAGCCAGGGCAAGCGGCGGTGGCGCAGGGGTGACTGCGCCAGGGCCAGATAGAGGAGCAGGTGAGGGCAGCGGCGCGCTCTGGAGCTGGCCGGGGGTGATGACATTGCTCAGCCTGCTGCCACCAGCACTGTACTCCCTGCTGTCCGGGTGCCAGGTCCGGCGGCGCCAAGCCTCATCAGCTGCACTTGACATGGACTCCCGCCGAGGCCAGCCGACCGACGACATGGTGGGGGATGGGATCACGCCGCCAGTGCCTGGTGAGAAGACGCCCGCGTTGGAGGCGTTCATGGCACCAGGCCCAAAGAGCGGCCTCCCCAGGGCACGGTTCTGCGGGGAGTGGAATGGGTTCCCGGCAGCCGAAGGGACGCTAAGCCTCCTGCCGGGAGTGCGGCTGCCCGAGGCATACATGCTGTGGGCGCGCGAGTGGACCGACGCGGGCGATGCCATGCCGGACCATCGAGGACTGCTCTGACCGGTCGAGAATGTGCCCGAGGTGGGGGTGCTGAATTCGCTCGGGGAAGGGGCGCGGTAGGAGAACTGGCTGTCAGGAGCGCTGCGATACGACTCGAGCGACAGCCTGGAGCGAGGATCGGCCATGACCAAGGGCGGCGGGCGGCGGCGGCCGATGGGGTCATCGCGAGGGCTGTAGCTCCCCAGAGAGCCGATGCTGGCGATGCTCGAGGTGGATAGCGACTTGGAGTGGCCGCGTGGGGGCGTGCCGAGGCTCCCAGCGGTTGAGGCCCTTGCCCTCCCGTTCCCACGAACTCTCTCTTGGCGCGCTTGACGCACAAAGCGGGTGCTGACGGCGGCAAGGGAATCCACAGGAATATCTTCGTTGACGTGAACAGTCTGGGCGTGCTGTCGGAGGTTGTCGAGCCGCGAAAACCTGCGAGAACAGTGGCACTGGAATGGCCTCTCTCCCGTATGTTTCCTGTGCGGGACACGGGGGTCTGCGTTAGCTGTGCCATTTCGCCAATGCCACGGACGTGCTGGTTGCCGGAGAGAGTCAGCAAATGGATGCGGCTGGATCGGCAACGTACCTAATATGTCGGGCCAGATGCTCGCTCCTTGTAAAGCTCAGGTTGCAAGGCGGGTAGTCAGTGCAGTAGAAGCGCTGCGACTTCTTCTTGTTTTTGGACTTTGTGCCATCCGCGTTTACACTGTCATCGTCAGAGCCGGCATCGTCGCCGGCGCCATCCTCCGCGTCCGAGTCGTTCATGTCGACATCCTCCGAATCTCCCGACTTCCTGGAGTGCTGCGAGTTTTCGCGCCTCGGCAGCGTCTTTTCGGACGGCTCTGGAACCTGCACGGCTTGGGGAAACGGCGACGTCGGCAGGGGTTTCTGCGAGGCCAGGGCGGCGCTTCCACCAGCCGCTATTATTGCGGTGGCGGCGTCGCCACTATTCCTAAAGGTCGCCCTCGTGGGTGTTGTCGCATCATCCATGGCGCTGGCCGGGGTCTGTGGGTTGGTGGCGGCCGAGGCGGCGTCGAGGGGTTTGGGCGGGTCGCTGGCGGATTCCGGCATATCATCGGCATGGTTCGCTGAGCGGAATGCTGAAGCCATGGCCACGGCGATTGTGTCTGGAGGAGAGGAGGTGGTGTTGGGAGATGGCAGCCCAAACTCAGACTCGGGGGAAGAGCGAGGCAGAGAGAGGGGGCGAAAATATGGGGTGGGTGGGAAGAAAGACTCGAGAGCGAGGACAGGATGGACAAACAGCGCGGGGTGGCGGTCGCACGTATGTATGTCTTATTTGATCCAGCCCCGGTGAGGCTGAGAGAGCGACCGGCCAGACACAGCACAGGCCAGCCAAAAAAAGGCAGTTCGAGGAAAACAAGCTGTGGGTGCGTGCGTGCGTTTTTGCCAGGGCCAGGGTCGACTATGCAGCGGGCCCTCGCGCCAGGAGGGTATAGAGCAGCGATATATGCCTCTAGGGTTGGTCTTTTTCTGGCTCGGTATTCGTGGATCCTCGACTGGGGAGACAAAACGGGAGTAATGCCGTGCGGGTGTTTGAAACAGATTAAAGGGAGAAGAAGGGAGGTAAATGCGTCGGAACGGACGGCGGGAGATGGAAAGGAGGGGGAAAGTTGAGGTAGGAGATACCAAGCGTCCTCATTCGTCAAGATTTTTTGTTTGCTTGACCTTGATTGTGGAGATGGACCTTTTTTTTTTTTTTTTTTTTTTTTTTTTTTTTTTCCTTTTTTTTTTTTTTTTTTTNTTTCTCCTGTCCCCTCTGTCCTGTTTATTTGCCGGCCGCGATGCCCAGTCTTTGGATTGTGGGAAATGGGGAAACGGGGATTAGATGGTCCAGGACGGCAAATGGGTTTTGGTGGCGCCGTGAGTCGTGCGCGTGCGCCGACAGGCGAGGGGATCCGGGAAAGAAGAGGAAAGAATAGAAAAAAGAAGAAAAAAGTGAGAAGGAAGAAGTCAGAAAACAAGAGACAGAACAAAGGTCTGACAAAACACCACGGCGACGGCGGCGACGGAATAGAAGTCAGTCAGGCCAGCGGATCGGATTTGGTGCGGGCGGCTGGCGTCACTCTTCCAACTCGACGGTGTCTCGATGGCTGGGCTGGCTGGTGGGTAGCGGGCCAGGGGGGGTGGGAACGCAAGTGCAGCAGTCAGTTTCGGGTGGTAGTGGAGGTGGGGGATTGGATCTGATGTTGACGCAGGCGGACGGAGGAGCATGTCGAGTGGGAAAAAGGTACCGAGTACGTACAGGGCAGGTACGCAGACCGGCGGGTACCACTGCCAGACCAGGAACCGGGCGGGCAAGGCACAAGCGGGCAATTGGCTGAGCCCGGACTGGGACTGGACTGGACGGGCAGGCGCAGGCAGGGGCGGCAGCAGGCCAGTCAGGCACGCAACACAAAGCCCAGGAAGGATATGAGGGGTGTGTGCGCAAATAGCGCACGTCGGAAAGGCTGGAGGGAAACAGTCTGTAAGCATGAAGCAAGTTGGCTGCGCCTGTGTGAGAGAGAACGAGGGCCAAAAAGGAGGCGGCGGGATGAGCTGGCTGCAGCTAGGTGCCGGCCACGGACAGCCCTTTCGATTCGATCATGGGCGGGAGGTGAAAGACAACGGCCAGATCGCGAGGAGGGGTAAGGGAGCAACTTTGGACGATGGAATTTATTTTTCATTTTTCATTTCTTTCTCTCATCATTTTTGAGTAGGTACCCTCTCCTTTCCAACCTGTCGTGCGTGTTTGCGTGCGTCGTGCGTCCGCCGCTGCGTCTCTCCTCTCTCCCCCACGCGACCCAACCCAACCCAGCAGGATTTCTACATAGGTACCCTGCGTTCCCCAAGCAGGCAGCTTTCTGTTGGTGCCCACCAAGGGCGCGGAAAAGTCAGTCGCGGCGGAGCAGTACTGCAAGGTACCTCGAGTCCTGTTGGCCCGTACTATGCCCTCGACGCAGGTTGGCCGCAGCCCGTGAATGGGGACAGGCACAGAGCAGGCCGGCTTGCCCATTTTAGGCATGGCGCTGTTGCTGGTTGCATTAGGAGGGGTTGGCAGGGGCGGCAAGTGAGCGTGCGGATGACGACTAGCATGGATGATGAATAATAAGCAGCGACCCCTCTGTGTTCAGTGTTTCCTCCACCCCTGGTGGCCCTTGGTCGGCCCCGCTAGCTGGCGCCAGACCCCCATCCGGCGGTGGGCGAATCCGAGCCCATGCCCAGCCGATCGGACGCCGTCGAGGGCCCACCCTTGGAAACGTCAGCAAGGGAAGCCCGGCCAAGGGCCCAACAGGGAAGGAAAAAAAAAAAAAAAATATGGGGAGCCATGAGACACGTCGGCCTTTTTTTATCTTCCATACCGCCTTAGTGACGATTTTTGCTTTTCTTTTTGCGCGCAGCGGTCAATCACGCCCGGTGGGAATGTTCCTGGCTCTCCAACCTGGGAGTCCAAGCGTCCCGCCTGTCTTGGTATGTACACTCGACCTTGACTGCAGCCAAACACCCTGCTGTCCCGCAAAAATACGCCGCTCAACTCTCTCGCTTTGCTTCAACTCCCGTCTGCGCCGTCCGGTCAACCCCAGCCAAGGCGTTTAACTCGTGGTTTGCTGGTGAACGCATTTTTCCCTTCCTTGGCATCTGCCACTCCCGGCGTCTATCGTTGCAATTCCCCTGGCATCTAAACCCCCGGTCAAAGGTTCATTGTTCGGTTTGACCCATCGCATGAGTGGGCATGCACGGGAGCTCACATCCCGTATCTTTCTGTCCACGAGGCGGCCCAGGAATAGATTAGGTAGCATCTGCCAGGCACGGCGCCGGCTGCCCAGGGCCTCGACTGGTTTCCATGGCCTACGGTACCATGGAAGGTACCTGCGACTCTTTCGCCGCCCCGAGTACTGTACCTTGCCTGCCGCCTGGCTGACTCCCGCTACTGCGGTGTAAAGGGGCCGAGGCACGCCTTGCAGCAGCCGGCGGCTTGATCGGCTCACGGCGTCTGGCATGGAGGCAAAGTGGCCAGGGCGTCGAGCAGGGGGGTAAGCCCAGAAATCGTCCTAGGTCCACTGGACCGTTCGTGGGCGGCAGCGTCTTTACCAAGTGGGGGTCGGGGTTTGCCTCAATCAATCCCTTGTGAGGCTAAAGGACGAATCGAATCCAACCTACAGTACATATGCGCTCGGAGATAAAATTTCTAGCTTGAGGAAATTCAATGCCGGGGGCGGGCGGGTGCGCCGCCCTAGATGGTGCGTCCGTCAAGCACAGTTGCCAGCCACACCGTTCGAGCAGTCATCTTCGTCGGCCAAGGGCAAAAAAACCTCGTAAAGGAAGGACCAGACGTGCAGAGGCGTGTGAGGCCACCATGGCAATATCGTGAGTGTGGCCATTTCCTCCGATGCCATCTATTCGCCCTTTTCTTGTCGGCACATGTCCCTGCCAAACAATCAATACCTTTCTTCAAAGGCCGTTTTCGTCGGCTGCAGCCAACCGTCCGTACTATATGACTTGGCATTGGTGCGCCGTTGCAGCAGAGGACGAGGTTGTGTTGCTTCGGCGCATGGCCGCGAGACCGCCTCCCTGCTGTGAACAACCAAGTACTTCCAGGGTACTGAGACCGACCAACAGCGAACTTCCACAACAGGCGAGTGTTCATGCAGGCCTAGTCCGAGCTCCGTCGTCCAGGAGGGGCCAACAATGAAGAGAGAACAGTCCAAGTGACTGACCGTGGATCCCGCCAACCATTCATACTGCCGTGGCTTGCGCCTTGGCATTCCATCCTCTGCCGTATGTTGCCGCATGTTTCAATGTGTCCGCATCATATGACTCCAGCCCACCACCACAACCCCGTTACCCATCACACGAACTATCGACGCCTCCCCCCTGGATATGGATGCAACGGTACAGACAATGTATGTCTGGTCTCTGGTGCCTGGTGCCTGTGCTAGGATTTTGGACTTTGGTGGGCTTGTGGTCTCTCCGTTCCCACCCTTTGAACCACAGGCCTACGAACAGCAGTATCAACGCAGTATGATCGGGCAACCATGGAAGCAACCATGTGCTCGGTGGCCTAGGAACCCGTATGCAGGCTCAGGTACTACAGTGTCCGCAATCAGCCAAAACCGCCACGGTTCTGTGCACGGCGATCGGGTCTGGTCTTCTCGGCTGCCTTCGATTCGCTTCGGTCTCTTCGGTCGCCGTCGACGCAGGACAGCAGCTCTGTCGAGCCTATCCCGTCTTCGTCCCAACCAAATTCCTACCTCTTTGCGCCTTGTCCCGTGCGATACTCTGGGAGCAAAGTCCAGTCAACCCACAGGTGATGTGGAGTCATCCGCCTCGGCGCTACATAGGTACTCCGCCTGCTGTGCTGCCGCGCCGATAGCCCTCCGATAGATGAGCAGGCAGGTAGGCAGACATCCACTCCGTTATGTAGGCGGTCGGCGTTCAAGCCCGAAAAGGTGTTCCTGGTGCCGCCTCGAGTCAGGCTGCCGATCGCAGATGCGCGCTGACGACACAAGCGGGTCGGCCATGTATAGTGCCCGAGATATTGATCGCTGGTTGAACTGTGCCGATGATCAATCAATAGTGAGGCACCCACCTATATTTGGTTCTGTTATCTTTTGCCCTGCGCAGGTAGAGGCGGGGTAAACATAGCTCAAGAAAAGAAAAAAAGGAAAGACATGATGGCGAACCCGAACCCACTCGTCCAAAGTAGCGTGGGGCTTGCAGTACATGCCGTCAAAAGTGTCTTCTACCCACAGTCCCTTCCTCATCCCTCCGCTTGACACTTGAAACAATCTAGGGAAGCATTCCAGGCTTTGTGCTTGCGCCGTAGGGGACCGACGGTGTGCGAACCGGTAGGACGAGACTTGCCTGTCCCACTACCTTGTGTCTACTCCTGTACGCGGCGGGCAATCCGGCCTAAGCCGGTGGCAGACAGGGGCTTGACAAATCCATCCGGTGCGGGCAGGGTTGATGGCTGACAAGACACCGGGACTGTATGTATGTAGGTATGTATGGTAGCTGGACAAGCAATGCATACACAGAAACACAGCATTCCATGCGGACGACTCCTCCTGTCGTGCCGCGCCTTGTGCTTGTCAGCTTCGCCGTCCACTGCGTTGGCTTCGGCTCCTTCCACGGCAAACCCCGTATGCTGCAAAACCTAAAAAAACCAGACCAGGCTAGGGCAGGAGGGGTACCTATATGGCGAGATCTAAAGCACCAGGATCCCAATATCTCAAGCCGCCGTCGAAACATAGATGGCTTTCTTATTCCAGCTCCTTCGGCTACCCATCGCGGCAAGAGAGAAGGGCAAAACAATAACCTTATTTGCAATTCATATTCCATGTCGTTCACGATTCATCCCGCTCGCTAAGAGGCACATCCCCAGGCGAGCAACGAAACGAACATATGTCGAAGTTCATTCAGGGTTTATTCCGCCATGGCGGGGAACTCGCGCGTGAGCCAGCCTGCCTGAAAGCATAAGCATCTTGATGAGGGGCTTCGATGGCATGCACGATTCCTCCTCCATCTGCATCTGCACGGCATGGTCATGCATTGGAACGTACTACCCACCTCTCTGCTTGCAAAAACTCTGGCGGGTCGAGGAATCAGCCCCCGGCGCAGCTCGCCCTAAGCAGCAGATTCGCAGACGCCTTCACCTGTGTCCCCGGCTCGGCACAGTGGCCGAGCAGCACAGCGGTCATTGTCAGATGGAAGGCAGGGGAATAACCAAGATGTCTGTCTTGTCGAAACCCGACGCTTCATGTCAGGGTTCACACCCAGCTCGAAGTGGGAAATCCCCAGCTCCGGGTGTTGGGCTGGTGGGATATGGATACCTGCAGACTAGGAACGGGTTTTGTTTGGTGCGTGTTTTCTCCCGCGCAGCTCGGAGTGCCATCGTCCTTTTAGCCAGAAAGGAAGGCGTGGAGGGCGGCGAGGGGAGAGGTCGAGAGCCTCGCAATCCATCGGGTGTGGATCCTGGGCGGCGCGGGCGCATCCATTAAGGAAACGTTGGACTCCGTTGCCGATCCCGTCTTGCACATCTCCCGTCCCGTCTGGCTAGGGGTGGCCACCGATCACGGCCGGAGGCTGCACGGTCTGGTTGGTCCGGTGCTGGAGTGGCTGGCGCTGACCAAGGAAATCGCGTGAAAATCCGGGTGGCAAGTGTTGATGCTGGACAAGACCCACTGCGCTTGTCGTCTTGTGGGATGCCTCGTGGCGATATCAACCACAAAGCATGATTAACAAAATGTTAAGATAATATGATAGCCGTGGTAACCGCGGGGATGCGTATTTCAGCTTATAAAGATAAATAGAGAAAGCACAAAAAGCGGGAAGAAAAGTAAACATAATAATGAGTATTTTGAACAACTAGTCGGGCATAGGCGAGACAAAAGGAAAGGTCCTACTGGGAATCGAACCCAGATCCTGAGGAGGCCTTATTCAGAACCTCATGTGCTAGCCTTTACACCATAGAACCAATTGTAAGCGTCTATTGCTTGGTGGCCCGGGGCTTTGGTGGATTCATGGAACATGACCTGCCGCAGATCATGCAGAGCCGGTTGAGATCAAGGTGGGGTGCCCTCCATATTCAAATATTATCCCGCATTTTTCTAGGTTGGGAAACTGAATCGAAGGCATGGCTAGCTCATACAAGCGCAGATTTTATGAACCGGGCGAGTAGAATCGAGTGGCTTGGTGTATCTAACCCCGTGGCTGCGGGAGGGGCGCCTCGGGGATATTATGGCGCAAAGCCGCACAAGGTCCTACAAAACTCCTCGCCAGGCGAGAGAAAAATACTTCGCTCACCGGCTGCTTCAAAATTTTTGTATGGTTGCCTTCGACAGAAATCCTACCGAGATTATCTGTCTTCCTGTTTTACTCGGGATCTCTACACTGGCTGCCGTGGCCGTAGCGCTGAGGTGTACTGAGTTTGTGGGGCAGGATTGTGGATTTAACGTGACAGGCATCGTCTTCACATGGCCTCAACACGACCACTTGACTGGCCAAGTTCGGCTTTGCATGATTGTATGGGCGACATAACCGCGTGTGTATTTCGTGCAGTTACATCCCGAGCCCCGCGAGAATGCGCCAGGGTGGCCATCACTGAATGCTACCGAAGACACGCCGATCGGGTGCTGCTGAAGGCATCGCTCCGGGAAAATGGCGCAAAGAAACGAAGATGCGTCGGAAGGACGGCCCATCCCGGCTTGAGGGAAATAAACACGATGTCCTCGGTTCTCGCGTAGTTGCTGGATTGTGTACCGGGTGCGTTCAGGCTGATCTGGCCGAATTCTTCTCGTCTTCTTTCTTTTCTAGCGCGGCCCGATGATAAGAGCAAAGCCCTCCAGGAGAGATGGGCCATACATATGCTCCGGTTCGGACACGCCCCGTTTTCTCAGCTGTTCAAATGCCTCCAGATAGCCAGCTTCTAAGATGCTCCCAGAGCCCACTGATCGGCAATGAGATTGGAGGGAGCCGTCGAGCCGACAGAATGCATATGAAATGTTCCCTTGAGACCATACACCAGCCTCTACGTGGTGCCGGTAGCAAGGGGAAGGAATGGCTGGATCTACTATGTAAAAGAGCCCGACACTCACCGCTCCTCTGCTGTTGAATGGTTGGTAGCGGTTGGGCTGGCATATTTGGGACTGTGGACTCAATGGCTGCAAACTGGCTAGCAAAAGGCGAAATTACGTCACCTCAGTTGGTTCCGAGCGTCCTTTATCGGAGTTGTGAAATATGAGCCCCGCTTCAACCGATCCACGATGTAGTCGGGGATCTCCATTGATCGTGACACGAAGGGCAGAAGCACTGCGCCTGCCTGGTTGTGCCTCGTGCCGAGTTATTTGACCTATACCAAGCTAGTGACTGTAGATATTATCAGCATAAGTCTTCAGTTGATGCCAGTTCCGGAGCCATCGCCGTCTGGACGCCTTGGTGGGGCGGCTGGCATTAATGCCTCCTGGTTCCGTGCCGCTCCACAGCGAAGGGTGCCCGACATTGAAGCCGCAAGAGCCGCCATGGAAGGTTGGGTGTGGTCGGGCGCGCCACCCGGTAGTTCCCCTGCTCGGAGGTTCGCAGGGCTGCCTGCCTGTAAACACATCTCTAAACGTGCGTCAGCGAAGCACTCAGGTCTCCCTAACGAAGCGATATAACCCGAGAGACCCGCAAGTAAAGGATAACTTGGGCGGAGTTGGCGGTCCAGGACCATGGGAGCCACTTCGCGCGCGACACCCCTGCAACCCTGACCTCACGACTGCGTGTGCCTGCTGCAAGTGGTTGGTGCACTTCTCTTGGAGGCTGCCACGAGGAATCGATATCAACGAGCCGATCTCCCCCAGTGAGGTGATACTCCACGCCGCTCGCTTCCTGACATCGCCAGGCCTCAAAAGTCTCCAACGAGCCAGCCTTCTCTTCACTGAACCCAAAAAAGAGCTATCACGCCCGCTTCGCCTCCTCGTCCATGCTCACGGGCAACCGCTGATCGCAATCACTGCCGCCGCAGTTTTTGCCCGTCGGCACCGTCACACAGAAACGGCCGGTACCGCTCCACCTGCCCGTACCTTCCCTTCTTGATTCTTTCGTCTGGGCGGGCGATATTTTATTCGCTGCTTCCAACCCCTCCGTCCGCAGCACCTGGTATTCTTCTCCTCTTTCTAGACTACTAAGATCTTCTGCCACCTAATTGGCACTGGTTTCACTTTAACCTCTTTTTATTCTGCATGCCTTAATCCGACTCTAGTTTCCCAAATAGGCTCGGCTTCTCCTCGTCGTTCGAGTCGGTCAAGCCAGCGCTGCCCCTCCAGGCGTGCAGCTAGAAGAGGAGCTCGGGCCTGGCGACCCCCACCCCCACCGAGACGAGTAAAACCTCACAGAGCCAAGCTATCCATTGCGGCATAGGCCTGGACACGATGGCCCCATCGGCGATTAAGACAGACTTTGACGACGGCGAATCCCCGCTCCCGCCGGCTCTCGACGACTCCATCACGCAGGTCCCCGTGACCCCTGGCATCCACGGCTCTACCTACTTCGACACGGGCCGCGACGACGACAAGGACGACGACTACGACGAGCGTGGAGAACGCCGGGGCTACTTTGGGCCACAGATGCGAGACATGGTCAGCTCGCCTGTTGGCCTCGGCCTGGGCGATGATGGCTTGGGCCCCCAGGCCGCCGACCCCGCGTCCGCGCCTGACCCCGAGATCCGCAAAAGAATAGGAATGCCGAGGGCGGCCACCCGCAAGGAGTCGTTGACCAACATCCGTGCCCTCAACCCGGACCTGTCTCTGAGCGGCAACATCATCTCTGCCACCTTCAACATCCCCTATTCACTCGAGTATAGGAAAGGCGCCGACTGGGTAAGCTACTGTACACTCCCTCCCGTCTTGAGCCCCGAGTCCGGTGCTCCCTTGTCCCTTCTTGGCTACTGACCATCCATTATACGTCACCACCCAGGTTCTTAACCCGCGCCGAGGCCAGTCGGCCCTTTTCGATTCGCTCTCCCACCTGTCCTCGGATAACACCCCTTGGAATCACACCGTGGTCGCTTGGACCGGCGAGATCGAGCCGCCCAAGGATCTGCCATCGCCTCCACAGACACCCCCGGCCACCACAGCAAACCTTCCCGCGCTCAATTCACTCTCTAAGCCCATCCCCGTCAATGGCGAGGCCCCTGCCCCGGCGCCTACACCTGCTGAGGGCTTGTGGATCCCCCGCGAGGACCAACAGCGCCTCGAGAGCCAGTTGTCGCACGACCCGAGGATCAAGACGGTCGCCGTTTGGCTCTGCGACGGCAACGAGGTTACTGAGGATGGCATCACGCTCAAGGATCAGCCGCGGTGGAGGCGTTTCGCCGAGCATGAGCTGTACAACCTCTTCCACTATAAACAGCACGAGCCCAACGACGGCCGCAAGGAGCGTGTGCAATGGGCCGACTACTACCGCATGAACCAGAAGTTCGCCAACCGCATCATCGAGATCTACAAGCCCGGCGACATTGTCATCATTCACGACTACTATCTGATGCTGGTTCCCAGCATGCTGCGCCAGCGCGCTCCACACATATACATCACCTTCTTCCTCCACTCGCCCTTCCCCTCGAGCGAGTTCTTTCGCTGCCTGCCACGCCGCAAGGAGGTGCTAGAGGGAGTGCTTGGCTCCAACCTGATCGGCTTCCAGAGCTACAGCTACTCGCGCCACTTCAGCAGTTGCTGCACTCGCGTGCTGGGCTACTCCTCCGACGCCAAGGGCGTCAACGCCTACGGGGCGCGCGTCGAAGTGGGCGTTTTCCCCATCGGGATCGACGCCCTCAAGGTCGAGAGCCTAGCCTGGAGCGATTCGGTCAACCGCCTAAACACGGATCTACGCGAGAGGATTACACAGGGCCGGAAGCTGATCGTCGGCCGAGACCGCCTCGATTCGGTGCGAGGTGTCGCCCAGAAGCTCCGCGCGTTCGAGCGCTTCCTTGAAAACTACCCCGAGTGGCGTGACAAGGTTGTGCTGATCCAGGTGACGAGCCCGACCAGCATCGAGGGGGAGCAGGAGGACAACAAGATCAGCACGCTTGTCAACGAGCTGGTCATGAGGATCAACGGCATGTACGGAAGTCTAGGCTTTGAGCCCGTGCGCCACTTCTCCTCGTACATCAGCCAGGACGAGTACTTTGCCCTCCTTCGCGCCGCCGACATCGGCCTCATCACCAGTGTCCGAGATGGCATGAACACCACCTCGATGGAGTATGTCATCTGCCAGCGCGACACTCACGGGCCCCTTATCCTGTCTGAGTTCTCGGGAACTGCCGGTAGCCTACGCGATGCCATCCACATCAACCCCTGGGACTTCACTAGCGTCGCCGACGAGATCAACCGTGCCCTGACTATGGACAAGGAGCAGCGCAAGAAGATGCAGACGGAGCTCTACAGGCATGTCACCAACAAGACAGTGCAGGAGTGGATCACGGGGCTCATCACCCAGCTCGTCCATGTCCTCGGGTCAGGACAGAACACCATCACAACCCCACTCCTGGACCGCGCAGACCTCTTGCGGACTTACCGCGCTGCCGGCAAGCGTCTGTTCATGTTCGATTACGACGGTACCCTAACCCCCATCGTGCGTGAGCCGAGCGCCGCAGTTCCCACCGAGCGCCTGCTCCAGACCCTCAAGGCTCTCACGGCCGACGACAGAAATGTGGTATGGATCATCAGCGGCAGGGACCAGGACTTCCTCTCTGCTCACTTGGGTCACATCGCCGGTCTGGGTTTCAGTGCCGAGCATGGCAGCTTTATGAAGCATCCCGGCAGCGACGAGTGGGAGAACCTGGCCGACAAATTTGACATGGGCTGGCAAGAGGAGGTTATGGCCTGCTTCCAGAAGTACACGGAGCAGTGCGAAGGTGAGTTTCTGCTGCTCGTATCACTAGACCCGCTGGCTAACTGGTTGTCTTCTTTCACACACTCAGGCACCTTTATCGAGCGAAAGCGCTGCGCCCTGACGTGGCACTATCGTCTCGCAGACCAGGAGCAAGGCCCAAAGATGGCCCGTGACTGCCACAAGGAGCTCGAGGCCACTGTAGCGAGAAAGTGGGACGTCGAGGTGATGCCAGGCAAGGCGAACCTGGAGGTGCGACCGACGTTCATCAACAAGGGCCAGATAGCTAAGCGCCTGGTTCTCGAGTACAACGCCAGCCTCGTAGCTGACGGCCGAGACAAACTTGGCTTTGTACTTTGCATGGGTGACGACTTTACCGACGAGGACATGTTCCGCTCTCTGAACACCCTTTCGGTGCCTGCCGACGGCGCTACCGAGCCCGAACTCAAGACGAAGCACGTGTTCAGCACCACCGTCGGACCCAGCACTAAGGTCACGCTGGCGCGCTGGCACCTGCTCGAGCCCGAAGACGTGGTGGAATGCGCGGCCCTTTTGGCTGGCGATACCGACACAGCCTCCCTGTCCGCGGCGGGTGACGGCGTTGTCGAGACCGTGAAGCCTCTCGGCATCA
The DNA here is from genome assembly GCA_003049465.1 of Magnaporthiopsis rhizophila. Lineage (NCBI taxonomy): Eukaryota > Fungi > Ascomycota > Sordariomycetes > Magnaporthales > Magnaporthaceae > Magnaporthiopsis > Magnaporthiopsis rhizophila. Next base: position 67,094 of record PYSS01000011.1, read on the forward strand.
GCGAGAACAACCTGGCTGCACTTAGTGAGGTTGAGGGAAGGGTTCCTGATGTCCTATAGCGCGGGCACCCTGGCAGCAAATGGGCGTTTGTAGCTGGCTTGGGTCCTTTCGGGCTCGTTACAAACAGCATTCTTTAGGCTATTATCTCTAACAGGGTAATGGGTAAAGGCAGATCAGTTCATATAGATTTGCAGCCTCACAATTATCGACATCGTACATATGTATCTCTTGCGCTGCTTCGTTTGATGCCTTTCCCATAGTCGTGAGTGGCGCGTTGTGTTGCCCAGTTTTATGTATAAACCTTCACTAGGCTTGAGATGACGGCAAGACAAGGTCTTTCACCAAGACCAGGAAAGCAAGGAATGACAGCCAGCAGGGTAATATTCCCCCAAACGAATAGAAACCATGCCCCGATGAATATGCAGTCAGCACCTGGATATGACAGGGCCCCGTATGTTTTGGCCTTGCCCCGCTGTCTATCGAGCGAACAGCCCCAGCCGCCAAGACACAGACGACACCATAGAGCCACGACTGTGTCTATATAATTTTGTTTGATGCTCAATGACAGTTATGAGCAGCCACCTCTGAACAGTCCTCACGAATAGTCTTGCCGCCGATCTTAAAGTCTATGCCGGAATCCTCTAGCGTCAAGACAAACACAGCGAGCGAAACTCATAGATAATCCTCCCGAATATCCACTCCACTACCAACACGAGCAGATACTAGGCATAGACACACACACACACACACACACACACACACACACCTCCATGACAGCTTTGCGCCGTCAAGCTCCTCGACAGCCGGGCGGCCGCTTTTCCGGGCCGGGTCACCGGGGAATACGGGCATGGGCGCAGACGCGGCCACCGTGATCCTGGTGGCCCATCGAGCATTGCAGCCCGTGCCTGGCCGTGGAGAGGCGTTCAAGCTGGCCTTTTCACCTAACGACGAGCGAATCTTGGGACTGGCAGAGTCAAGACGGTATCGCTTGCGCAGTTCTTACGACCAAAAAGCACCCAAGTCACTGTTTGCGTGGCGGTTTGGAACAACCTATCTAGCTAGCTGCCTAATGTGGCTACCGTGGCTTACGAGCCCGCAGTCCAGCAGTCAATGTTGTCGTGGCAACGCATAGTGTAGGAGGATAAGCAGTTAAATACGGGACCTCTAAGTATCCTTTAAGCCTGCCTGTCCGCGCCACCACTTACATGGAAGCCACTTTCAACAAAATGTCCACAAAGAAATCTATTAAGGCGATATATCTACCCGCTCAGTCCTTCGCACCAAACACCAGGTAGCCATAGCGTGACTGTCCAGGCTACCTCAATCGTGCTCTGAACTCGTACTTCTACTTTACAGCAGCCCCTCAAAGGCCTTGGCCGAGTCGAGCACCATCTTCTCGTAGCCGATGAACGGCTGCCCCGTCGCCTTAACGGCCTTGCTTGAGTCGTAGATGGACGTCGACGGGTACGAGTAGTCGGGCTTGTACCCCTCGCCGGGGTTGCCGGCTTCGATGATGTCCCGCCTCTCCGGATAGGCCCTGCGCAGCACGTCGACGGCGGCCTGGGGCGTGCCGAACGAGCCCGAGACGAGGTAGCGCTGCCCGTCGGCCTCGCCGGCTCGGTCGATGCCGAAGACGACCATGCGCGCCACGTCGCGCACGTCGGCGAACCCGCCGCCGGGGAACACGGTCGACATCTTGCGGCCGGCCAGGAGCTGGTACACCCACGACACGGTGCCGCCGATCTGGTCGCTGGAGGTGGGCATGACGAGCGGGGGACCCGCGACGAAGCTGGAAAGAAGTGTGTCAGCAGAGGGCCGCTGTGTCCTTTGAGGGGGGGAGAAGAGGGGCTCACTTACACGGGGTTTATAGCGGTCATGGTGAAGCCGGGCTTCGTCTCATCCCTGAACTTCCAAAACGCCCTCTCGGCCGCGACCTTGCTGGCCGCGTAGATGTGGAGGCCCGGCGCGTCTTTGCCCTTCGAGGCGACGAGATCCTCGGACACGGTGTTCCAGTCGTCCTCTGTGAAGACGTAGCCGTCGCTCTTGGGCCCGAAAATAGAGGCGATCGAGGACATCAGCACAAAGCTCTTGATCGAGGGCTCCTTGGCCGAGCTCTCGAGCACGCGCGTCGTCCCCCCCACGGCCGTCTTGAGGACCGGGGCTGGGTCGTCGAAGCTGAGTGAGACGGGGGTTGCGAGGTGAGCGACTGCGGTGACGCCTTGTTTGTCGTTACGGCCGGCAACTCTGTTAGACAACAACAAGAAAAAGATGGAGCAAGATTGCCCTGGTGAGTGACGCCACGGGGACGAAAGTCGGCTTTACCTTGACAGCTTCGTCGAACGCGCCGGGCGCGGTGATGTCGGGAACCTCGACGACCTCGAGACGGGCGCCGTATTTCGCCAGGGCCGCGACGACCTGGGCTGCGCTTGAGGACTTGCGGACAGAACCGCGGACCGAGTAGCCTGCGGCCAGGAGGGCGGCCGCGGTCTGGGCGGCGATGTAGCCGTTAAGGCCAGTGAGGAGAACCAGACCCTTCGTCATGTTGGCTGTGGTATTTCGCGGTGGTTATACGAGCTGCTGATGTTTGAAGGACCCGATCACGGTGTTAATAGCAGGATGCTCTGGGATTCAGGTTGATGCTATGAATATTGACTGTCTGTATCTTATGGGCTTTCCGTTCACTTAAATATCCCCCCAGCACGCAGATTCCAATGGCATCCACGGAGAGATCGTATCTCGCCCATTACGATATCCTGAGCGAGTTCACTCCTGCTGACTGCCATTGTGTTAATGTTTTCTCAGCCAATTTTCGCGCTAAGTGCTTCTGACATATTCGTTGTCGTTTGCAGATTTCCTGGCCTGCGCAAGCTGTTGAGTAATCAGCTATTCGGCCAATGCCATATCTGTGGGCCGAGGCTCAGGCCCAGCAAGGCGAAGGCATCGAGGGTGAATAATACACCTCTGCCCAATCGGCCTGGTTCAGCGATACGGCTGGTATTTGCTCTAAACCACCTACAGCCTAGGCGCGATAATCAAAAATGTGCCAGAGATGGATGCACCGGCCACGCGTCATTACCAATCCAGGCCCTGCCTGATCCTCGCAAACTCTAGCCTGGGTAGAGTGGCATGCTTCACCTCTCTCCAGCGACGCCACATTCTCATTACAAATCCCACCAGTAGCAACTCCTCCCGGCTCACTGGGAAATACTGTTCGATGGACTGAGCATCCGCCTCAGAGACAATGACCAGCTGCTCGTAGCAGACGCCATCGGAGACGCCATCCGCACCGAGCAGCACGATCACGCGCTCGCGGGAGGCGCCGCGGCCCGACAGCAGCTGCAGCATGTTGGCCTCGCTCTCGCCGTGCCGCTCCATCTCCCACCAGCCCTCGAGGCAGAGCTTCATCTCGCGCGCCGCGACGACGATGTTGCGCAGCGCCCGGATGTCCTCCACCTGAATACCGTGGATGCCCGGGAAGAACATGAGCGGGTGCGCGACGGCCAGCACGATGCTCGAGAGGAAGAAGACCTCCGTGTGCGGGTTTATTAGCAGTCTGTGCAGCGGTTTTGGGAACTTGAGCATGTGGGCGCGGCGGCTGTCTTCGAGGGGAAGAAGGGTCATGACTATATGGTCTGCTATCTGCTTGGACGTCTGGTTGACGAGCCGTAGGCTATGAATGGGGTCGCCATGCTGCAGGGTTCGCGATTTTGGCATACTAGGCGCAACTCGGGGTCTCCACGCTGGGGGTAGTCTGTGGCTTCTAGGGAAACAAGGCGCGGCCGGGACAGGAAGTTGCTGGTGAGATGGGTGTAAATCGCTACGAGGAGCTCGAATGGGAGCCCAGGTCCTTCCATGGTTTGACACTTGCACTGTCTAGAGACCAGAAGCCAAAATAATGGCTTGAGAGGTTGTCCTTGTCGATCCTGAACAGTATCCAGGTATCTGGACCGTCCAGGGTTTATTAAATACAAGAGAAACTATTAGGAAGAGACAGATGACTGCGTTGGTGCCTTCCAAGGGCGAGGTTGCGCATCTCATGTCTTTGTGAGTGACGATTGATCAGTTACGGCGGTACAGTCAGGCCACAAACAACACGCCTCCTGGCTCCTTGATTGCCAGCAGCTGTCAACGCTGGGCTCCATACGGTAGTTAGCTAACCGAGGTCTGCTGGGATATCGTAATCCAGCCAATTGTGACGTACAGGTTCCTACGGCAAGGTTAGGTCAAACTGTAGCTCTTCAAACATCCTTTCGGAGATCCTTTAAATCAGCCATGGTTAGTTTCTTCTTGACAGTCAGTAGCTTAATATGTATTAGGTCAGGTTTTATTTGATAAGCCGTAATGGAGCCCGTGGATGACCTCAGCTACACCAAACTGATTGTATAACAACTGGCTCACCAAGCCAGCATGCTCAAGCCAGGGATAGGGAGGAACGGATATAGGAAAGCATTTATCCACGTAAAAGTCGGCGAGTAGACCCTGACAACGTATCAAAGTGTCCTGGCCTCACCCAATACCCTCAGCGGGGCGGGAGCCGGGAGATAAGCGGAATTGTACAGAAACAGAGAGGTGAAACCGGGGGTTTGAAGGAAAGGGTCATCGAAGAAGACTGGATCCAGTCGGGTTGAGAGGTACTGCCCAACAAACGGAAGACAAAGCCCGACTTCTTGCAGCAGCACCCAGCGAGGCTTCCGGTTCAGCAGCCCAATGTGGCTCAGATTCTGCTTGTCCCCGGCCAGCGGCATGCACACATAAAGAAACGGCAGGCCGTCGTCGTCCAGCTGCCCGGTCATGTGGACCGGCCCGGCCGACTCGGGGAATGTGAGAGGCTCCGTGATGGCAACCCGCCCGATCGAAGAGACCAGGACGTGTATGACGGGCAGAGGTCCAAGCCTTGGCCGAGCCTCCTCCACGATGAAAGCAAAAAGCTCATCGAGGTCGTGGTTGTAGCCGAGGAAGGCAGGACCCAGAGGATCCTGGCGGTTGATGTTGTCAAAGTGCGCGTGCCAGGTCGTGCTCTGGTTGAAGACTACGAAGAAGTGCGGCGGCGGCTTCGCTTCGGTGGTCCGGTGCTTCTCAATCATGCTGCGGACAAAGGAGTGCACGTGCTGCGGGAACTTTTCGCCGCGCGCGTTGACCGAGTAGACGTTGTCCGAGATACGCTCCAGGCTGTTGCCGATGCGTGCGGCCTCCTCGGCCAGCCTCTTGATGTGCGCCACCGCGGCGGCGTTTGTGAGGAGGCTGCCGGCGCCGACCAGCTGGTTGACCACGCTGGGCTTGGCGAAACCCTTGAGGCCGTCCGAGATTTGGTGCAGCGCATCCGTCAGACTGCTCGTTCACGTTTGAATCGCTGACGTGGCGGCTAGGTGGGCTTGTCTCAAGAGCTCGATGGTCCCAACTTGCTCCAAGATGGCCATTCTCACCGCATCCGTGCCGTCTTTCTGCTGCTTTTGCAGCTGAGTGAGAATGCTCTCGACCACCTTCAACTCCCTGACCTCGGGTCGAAAGTGACCCCGAATGGCCATTGCAGCGTTTACAATATTAGATAGCGTGTTGGCGGCGTCAAGTGCTTTCTGCGTCTTCTCTTTGTCGAGGAGCCTTCGGAGAATCTCGCGTAGAGTCTCGCGTACTATCGGGGGTGTAGAGTCTGGTATAACAACTGATATAGCATCTGGGCTAGCCTCCATGAGGAATTTGGGGATCGGGGTCCGAGTAGTCCTGATGAAATGCTTGCAGCAGTGCAGGTAGGCGAGCAAGAGCGGGTAAATAAAGGGGGACGAGAGTGAAGAAAGATTGGGATGAAAGAGAGGGTAGCCCGTCCCTAGGATGCGTCCTTGGTTAAGTATTTCCCCTCATCATCGGGAGGCGATTACTCAATTCCCATGTAAAAAATCGGCCTAGCACTACATGTTCCAAGCTCCAATCAGCCCAAGACACATATGTGCTGCATTGCGGGCTACCACTCCAGCTGCAAGGCAGAGAACAAGGCGTACGCGGGAGCCTACAGGCCGTAGGAGACGGCCCACAGCCCACCACGCAGTTTGGTGCCTCGCACGAAGCGAAACTGATGCAGACTGGGAAGCTTCAGTGCAGCTATCCGGCCTTGGCAGGCGCAGGCCTTTTGGGTGGATAGAGGGTTGGCGAGAGGTACGGTAGCCTGTGCGTAGACTGCTAGCCCATTGACCGCCAGCGCTCTTTCTCAAAAATCAGACGTGACAGATGAAGGATTTCTTCGGAGCAGTGTAGGAGGAATCGCAAAGAGTCCATGAGGGAAGGTGAGAGTGTTGCTTAGCAGCCCGCCCGGGCCACCCACGCAAGTAATAAGGTAAGAATGGCAGGGTATCTACTGGGTAGATGATATTGAAATCTGTGAATGAGAGGTATAAATGGGGGTGCCCTCCTTGCCAATGCCACCAGCTAGGCCATGCCGTGATCCCGTCACGGCATGGGCGGGGGGACGAAGTATTAGAAAAAAAGAAAAGTTCGCAGCCTCATTACATCATCGACACCCAACGCTACCAGAGCGAAACTACATCCCCTAGCTTATACACTGCCGCACACCTTCTACTTCTCGCTCGACGCGGCCCCGGCCTGGGCGCCGCCGAAGGGACATATTCCGGCACCAGCGGCGCCGGACCTGGGTATCCTGGTGGGCGAGACCGGGGGCTTGGCGCTCTTCTCGGCAAGCGGCGAGGACGCAGAGGTGGGTGTCGAGTCGGACGCGGCGTCGGGGACGTCTTCGTCGTCGAGGATCTTCTTGCCGTGCAGGTAGCCCTCGTCCTCGATGATGATGGTGCCCTCGTCATCGTCGTCACCGCGGAACTCGGCGCCGTCGCGCACCTGCCACTTGGCCATGAGGTCGTTTTGGATCCAGATGACCTTGCCCAGGGCCTTGACGAGCGCGATCTTGCGGTTCATGGACAGGCGCGGGTGCGACAGGATGGCCTCGCTCATGATGTCCTGGATGAAGGCCAGGCACACGCCGAGGTGGACGTACTCGACGTGCAACGGGTGGGCGCGGCCGAGGCCGACGTGCATCATGCTAGAGGGCGCAGGTTAGTGTTACGTTCCATCCATGCTGCTGGCTGGACACGATATATGACATGTACATACCCGACCTTGTCCAGGTACTCCCAAAACTCCATCTGGCTGGGGTCAGAACACAGCTTGGCGAGGTAGGCGCGCAGGAAGATCTTGCGGTGCTGGATCTGGGGGCTGTTCTCGTCCGGGTACTCGTCCATAGGGCCCTCAAAGCTGGTGCTGCGGGTCGTAAAGGCGCGTGCCGTGATGTCGTACTGCAGCAGCTTCTTGTAGACGATGTTGACAACGGCGGGAATCAGGGCGCGAACATATTTGGCACCCGAGATCAGGGCCTCGATGTCGCGGCTGCCAAAGTCGAGGAAGCTATGTAGATAGCGGATGCGGGTCTCAAGGTTGGTGTACAGGTCGCGGCGCTCGATATGCATCCGCAGCCGGTCGCTGGCAAGGCCCGCTGTGGCTGCCATGTGGATGGCCGTGTGGCAAGTGAAAGAATAAGTGACAGAACACTAAGAGCGCCGAATCGGGTAACTCATGAGGTAAGTACGGGCAGTAGATCTTTTCCGGCTTGGTCTGGAGTCTTTGATGGTGGTGTTGCATCCCATCTGTCTGGCGAAGACATCTCCCATCTTTTATACGTCCATCTCAAGTCAGATCTCCAAGGCGAGCCCCTCAGCGAAGCCGAGCTGGGGGAAGCTTTTTCCCACATGTGGATATCAAACCCCATCTAAGCGCATCGCGCACCCAAGGCGTCAGGCTGGTTCGAGCAAACAGGCAATGGCACCGACAAAATGGTATGATGCCCTCTGCCGCCATGGCCAGACGACTCTGTGGCAGTGGATGTGGTTCGACAAACAAGTTGTGGAGCCCACCTGGCTGTACCCCGGCCGCTGCCGATAGTGAGCCCACCACACCACTCCATCGAGCAACTGGCTCCACACGTAAAACTTAACATTCCCAGGCAAAAGCCGCCAACCAAGCTTTTTGGACTTGACGCAGTTTGTCCGGTGCTGTGTTGAGCCTGGTCCTTGGTGGCGAAACCCTGTTCCGAATCGAGGGCTTTACGTAGTCTTGACATGGCAACCGCATCCGTTTGCGGCCATGCCTGGAGCGCCCCGCTGACATCCAAACACGGTGGGCACTGTCTGTCAGACACTCGAGGCGATGTGACGGCGCAAACCGGCGGGCTCCGCAGCCAGTGCGCCCTCTTCTGTGCACGCGCCTAATCGGGCAGCCTCTGGCCCCCGCGGCGCTCGGCTCCTCTCCACTCGACCCCAGCGCCTGAAGCTGTCAAAGAATCCCCCGACGACCCCCGGTTGCCCGACGTTGCATGCTCCAATAGCTCCGCCGCTGCCCATAGCTTAGCTCGCCTTGGATGCCTCGTCCTGGCCCTCCCTCCCTTCTGGCGTTGCTGTATTTTCCCCCGCAGGGCCCAAGGTTCCGCGATAATCAGCCCCGGCGGTCGTGGTGAGGTGGCGAGGGGCTTTCCAATCCCGGATTCGACATTAGCGCTAGCCGCCGCGTGGGGAAGGGGAGGCGGATACGCTGTGGGCTGGTGCGTGGCGACCTGTGCTTGCAAGCGAAGGCACTGTCGCCTTGTCGTGTCCAGATACAGTAGATATCTCGCGACGAGACACTATCAGCGCTGGGAGTGTGGTTGGTGGCGTTGGAGTCCCACAACTCCAACTTTGTTTTGTACGTGACTCGGCGGCATGGTGGCAAGCACGATAGCCTCGACGGGGAGGCTGAGAGCCGGGCTATCGGCGAGCGGGTACCGAGGTAGGCAGGGGACCACGGTGATGGTCACGTACGGCCTGTTGCAGCGCTTCAACTTTTCGTTTCGGCTTGCTGCCTCAGAGATTGCGCTATCGTGATCCCAGTTTGTCACCAGCGCCCACCAAAGCCGGCACCCAAGCAGTTTGCGCAACGCCAGAGAGAACCCGAAGAAAGAGAGTAGAGAAATGTATCAGAATAGACATGTGATGACTTCACCCAGCCCTACTGGCTTTTGACAAATCTAAAATAACGAGTGGACGACCCCAATCTCCTTTGCCCGTTTACTGAGATGCTCACGATCGGCATCGGTCAAGATAGTGGCCGGGTTTTGAATTGTGTTGGCTGCCGAGAGTATTTTCCGGTCGGGGCCACAATTTTTATGCGTGTAAGGGCCCTTGCTAGGTCCTGTCACAATCTCCCGGGCGATTCTTCGCGCCGATTCTCCCAAGTCATGGAGTGTGATGTCCTCGTACTTCGGGGGCTTCGACGATGGCAGTAAGCCAGCAGAATTGAGAGAAGCGGTGAGGGAACCAAGGATGACTATCCCACAGCGTTTTTTGTCGTCCGAGGACACCGAGTACGGAGATTCGACGCAGATACTTCCAAGCGCTTGCGAAGGGAGGTACTGGCGCCATATATCTTGCAGTGTTTCGACGAAATGGGCCGCTTTCGCCCGCTGAGTTTCCTTTATGCGCTCTGGGTTTGTATGGTGTCAGCAAGAGGGTGAGGGAGTCGAGCCTCGCCGCCACTTACCAAGTATACCGGTCGAGTCTAGGTGAACCAGGCAAGTGGCCATCGTTGACCTCAGCGACGCTGGCTTGGATTTCCAAACCAAATCGTTGGTAGCCATCTCAAGCAACTTCTTGTCTCCGAGGACCCAGGCTATCCATGCGGCTTGCGCATTATCATCAATTGTAGCTCGGGGTATCATGCGAGTCTGCGTGCACCAAATTGCGGCCCAAGGGCTCAAAGGCTGGGTAATGTCGTATTTATCGGCACAAACGCAAAGTTGGTAAAGCCGCAAGAGGGGCCAAATGGGGGGGACGTATCGAAAACGAGCGTGAAGAATGCCGAGGAGAACGCACATGGATGAAGGGTGGTCTTCCGGAAGCTTGACGGTCCAAGCACTGCCGTCAAGTGGTTGTTTTTCAGTCCACGGGCCATTCAACATGCGGCGGAATACAGGTGATCCACGCGAGAGCGCTCGAGAGCAAACCGTGAACGTTGTGATTTCCGGGGAACCCTCAGCCCCGACGATGAGCTGGAGGTCACCCGAGTCGTCAAACGACTCTTCCTTCATAGAGACGAATACTTCAGGTACAAGCCTGAATGGAAACTTCGCCTGCGGCGTGCTCGTCGCCGTCATCGCGACATGGGTTGTCTGGTCGGCTATGAGGTCAGCGTTGATTGCCTCGTGGATGGGAAAAAAAAGAAGAGGCAAGGAAATAAGAAAGATGGTGGGTGAAATGGGCCGATCAGCCTAAAAAGAACCTAGGTGCCGCAAGCCAAGAGCACCAGCCCAATTTGTGGGGCTTCGGCATAGCGGCAACCCGTTCCGTACCCCAACTTTCCAGAGAAGCGTTTATCTGTTTTCGGGACTGATGCTAAACCGAGCCCCAGGGTCAACCGTGACGGGGGCTCCATCGAATACGGCCGCCTCCTCGTCAATGTGGCCATGCCGGATCAGTAGCGTGCTCCCCTCCGGGAAAATAGCACCGAGATCGAGCTCAAACACCCGGCTGGCCGATGCCAGATTCTGCAGCACAAAACATGGCAACTCGGAACCTCCTGCCTCCCAGTCCCCAGGACAGTACTCGTACCGCAGCCGATACGCCCACTGGTTCAGCGTCACGGAGCAAGGCCCGCCGACACGCGGGGCAATGCGCAGGTCCGCGGGGCCTAGCGTGGCCCGGATGCCAAGGTACTCGACCATCAGCACCCAGGCGAACACGCAGGGGTACTCGTAGTAGTGTGCGGCGCCGTGCCAGGGCGGGCCGTCTTTGTAGTACACGTGGTTCATGTCGTAGCGTTCGCCCATGACGTACCCATCGCGCCTGCCCATCTCAGCCACCTGATGCAGCTGCGCGAGCACCATGCTGCCGCGCCCGCGCCCAGCACTCTGCGACCAGAAGGCGGCATCCCAGCACCAGTAGCGGGCGGCGGCGCAGAGGTCGTACGGCCCGCCGTCGCCGATCTCGCTGGGCGTGTAGTCGGCGATGCGGGCGGCGAGGAAGCTGGGGAAGCGCTGGTACTCGTGCTCCTCTCTGCGCAGGAGGTCGAGCACGCCCTTTTCCTGCTCCGGCGACGTGGCGCCGAACAGCAAGGGAAGCTCGTTGGCGAGCAGATGGAGGTGGTCGTGGACATTTCCTGATCTGTCGACCCAGTCTATAAAGCGGCAGTGCTCCTCGTCCCAGTACCCGATGGGCAGGGGCTTGGAGATGGCGACGCGGAGCTTACGAGCCAGCTCGGCGTAGTGCTCGGTTTGCTCGTTCCTCTCTAGGAGAGATTCCAGCTCAGCCATGAGCTCAAAGGAGCGCATGGCCAGGGCGGCGGCCAGCGTCTCCCGCCCATCCTTGATGACCTGATCCTCGTAGTAGACGTCGGACCACAATCGACCGAGCGGATCAACGCAGCACTCCACGCACGAAAGGGCACCTTCGAGATCATCCAGGTTCAAACGCAGCCAGTCAACGTCCTTGGTTCGGGCGACGTACAGCCACACTGACTCGACGATCTCAATGTTCCCTGTGACTAGGAACATGACGGCGTTTTCTCGCCCGTCCAGGCTATTCCGGCGGACGTGGTATTCCCGTACGCCCGACGGCTGGACGGCGCAGGGATCGCGCCAGAGACCGCACGGGTCCTCGCGCATCATGCGCAGCTGCAGCTCCATCATGCGGCGGACGACGTCCAGGTCCAGGGCGCTGCCGGCGGCCAGGCGGCCCTTGATCTGGAACTCGTGGTCGACGTCCGGGTAGGTGCCCACGTACTTGTCCGCCAGCGTGCTGATGACGAAGCCGGACCAGTCCGGGTAGGCGGACGCGCGCGTGCGCTCCACAACGCACGGGAGCATTGTGCCCCAGTAGAAGCCCGCCAGAGCATCGGCTAGCTCGCGTCCGCCGGGGAAGTCGAGGGCGTACTCAGCCCCGTGGACGTCTGCGTGTGGTCGCGGTGCGTGTGATGTCAGCGTGGCAGCTTGACCAAGCACCGTCACTGTAACTATCGTCTTAGGCTCGGCACTTTCTGCTTCTGCGCCGGCTTCTGAGGGCTGGCACTCGCTATACCGGGCCCAGATGGGAGTGTCGCTGCTCTCGGCCTCAATCAGCCAGGCGCGGTCGTCGGACGAGTCGGCAGATATGGGGAGCACCCAGCACCGGCCCTTCCCCTGGAGCGGAGCCTTGTCGACTCCATTGACTGTTGGATCGCCGGGCAGAACATAGTGCTGCCCTTGGGTCTCGTCCAACACAAAGACAGGGCCGGCTGGAAAGACCAGTTGGACGGAGCCCGTCCCGGCGATCGACCACCGTCTCCCGTTGACCTTCTCAAGCGTGGAAGACGACAATGGGAGTCTGGACCTGGTCATAGTCGGAGAGATTGACGTCAGAGGAAACTCACTCCTCGAAAGCCACTCCCGCCAATTATCATGCGAAGGTGTTGAAAATGCACGCGTGTGTAAAAAATTTGGTGAAGTCTCAGCGAATGCCAGTGCGTGCCAACCTTTTGGGGATAGGTTACAGAGATCTATATTGATAGGCTCACCCTGGCTCCACCTTCCTAAACAAAATTCACCCACGCCCAGCACCCTAACCACCTCGTGTGCAATCCAACCATTTTGCGTGCGATTTAATCATTTGGATTTTTTATTTTCGCATTTACATACACGTAATTAAAAGGCAGGGCAATTGGGAGGGCAGTTGGGAGGGCAATTGGGAGGGCAATTGGGAGGGCAATTGGGGAAGCAATTAGGAGCGTAGTTGGGAGTGCGGGCAATTGGAAGGGTTGCATCGTGGCAGGTCGGGGCGGGGCAGATCGGGCGGACCGCCACAAGCCATGTTAAGGTTCGCACCATCCATCCAGAATCAGCCCCTACTGCACACCTCCGGGGTAAGAGGGGGCGGGGCTGGGAGAGCAGCTCTCATCCAAAGCCAGCAAATCGACACCGGCATCTACCATCCCCGTATCGCGAGCGAACCCGCATCGGCCTGCTCAGCAGATTTCAAGCATGGCCGCCTCAAACACGTCGTCTTCGTCCACACTCTCGCTCACACCATCCTCGTCTCCGTCCCCGTCTCCATCTCCGCCCCCAAAAGCGATGGCTCAACTACCACCGACAGAGTCCTTCGACGAGTCGGGCGATCTCCAGCTTCTCGTCGGCGCCGAAGGCCTGAACCAAGCGCGGTTCATCGTCTGTTCTCGGGCGCTTTCGCGGTTGTCACCCGTGTTCAAGTCCATGCTGGCTGCATCGCTGGCAGAACAGCGTCCAGACGGCATCAGAGACGCCTGGACCGTGAAACTTCCACGAGATCACCCCGAGTCAGTTCGAATCATTCTCGCCCTTGCCCACGGCGCTCTGCACCAGGTCCCTCGACACATGAGCCTTGACTCTCTTTACCGGCTTTGTACTTGCATCAACCAGTACGACATCTCCGAGGCTTTAAAGCCTTGGGTTAGCGGGTGGTGTGCGGGCGACAAGTCCCAGAGGTCAGCCGAAACCGGGCCGGAAGCCAGAGCCAAGGAACTCTGGATAGCCTGGGTTCTTGGCAACGCGAAAATGCAACAGAAGGCAGCTCAAATATTATTCCTAGAGACGCAGTCCTCTGAAGTAGCTGCAGTGAAGACGCTGGATCCGACCGGGGTTGTCGGTAAGTGGCCCTGGTTTCGGAGTCTACCTAGGTACCTATCTACCTAGCTAGGTTGACTGACGCCGGCGTGGACAGGCCATATCGCAAAGCTGCAACTGGAGACTGCCCGCGACATTGTGAGCGCGGTGCAGACCTTTTGGCTTGACCTGATGCCCGCCAAAGAGTTCGGCGGTTCCTGCGCTGCAATTGGTGACCTTAAATCGAAGCAAGATTGCGAGGCAGCTACTCTTGGCTTCGTGACCGCCGCTCTGTCTCGCGAGGGCTTCCTGCCAAATGCAGCACCCAAGATTTACGAAAGCTTTCAAGTCATGAACCTGTCGCGGGCGGCAACGCGGATCGCTGAGGACAAAGGGACTACGCAGGGCATCTTTTCGCCTCATGGAAGCTGCAGGTCTGGTCGGAAACTCGAGGCGAAGCTGCACAAGGTGATGCAGAATCTGCCATCACCTGTACCTGAGTTTGCCCAGATGCGCTTGGCTAAGCGAGCAAAGGAAATTGGTGCCTGGTATTAGACGGACAGAGAGGTCTGATGCGTGTCTGGCAGCCGGTTTCTAAGCCCTATCGTCCTGGTGAATCGGCCACTATCAAACATTACACGGCGATAAGCACCATCGGAGGACAATTCTGTCTCGTCGTGTCAGAAACCTTTGATCTGGCCAGAGTAGTCGCAGAATCTTGCTGGAAGAAGACCCTAGCTGGGTGGTGCAAGGGTGAAAAAACAAGAACCTCGACGGACCGGCCCTCCCCTTGGGGGCTTCGTGGATGTGCTTGGCCGTCACGGCGGGCGATGAGTAGTTGCCCCTGAAGCCCTCGAGCGTGATGTCGTAGCAGATGACGTTCTCGTGCGAGTTGATGCCGAACAGGTACCAGCCCTTGGCGCCGGCCAGGCCGCCCATCGCCATGTTGGAGGCGTCGACCACCTGGTCCGGCGTCGCGAGGATTGAGTTGGTCGAGGTGAAGTGGGGCGGCGACTTGAGGCCGTGGCTGACCTGTTTCTGCTTGAAGGAGCCGCTGGGTCCACCTAAGTTCAGGAGTGGTGAGATGACGACTGTGGTAGCCAGGGAGAGGGAGAGGGCGAGGGTCTTCATGGTTTCGATGCTTGGTGTCGACGAGGTGTTAAATAATGTCAGTGATAGGATGGATAGCTGAGAGACAAGGCTGAGGTTGAGGATGGGGCTGTGGAGATAGAATGAGTCTCTCGATCCTCTAAAAAGGTAGAGCTGCCATGGGTTTTATAGAAAGCCAGATGTGGCATCCCGCTACTTTCCTCGGCTCCATTCCAGGCTTGACTCGTTTTCAACCAAGGCGCGAGACATTTGTATCGGCCGCCCGATCACCAAGCAACTAGCTGGCTGTGGACATACGCTCTTGCGGTCAACGACGTTGTCTAAGAGACTTTGCTTTCCCGCCAAGCACAAAGGCGAGATTTGTTTCGATGTCACATCACGACGTCGTTCTCGTGGGCCTACATCCTCTTCTCTACTAGATCAAAAAGATGTCGGAAACCAGGCACGCCAACAACAATACGGGCAATGCCGCGCCATCTAGCCCCGGATACCCGAGATTCCGGGTCGCGGAGGACATTAGACCGGCCGATCGTCGTACCAGCCAACAGAACAGGGCTGGCCTTGGCCCGCTTGGCGACTTGTTCTTTTGCGGCTGAACCGTCCAAAATCAAACAAGAGGAAAAACACAATCGTGCTATGCTAGAGGAAAAAGCGCCGATGACGATGCCCAACCGAGAAGACGTCGGAAAAGGTGATTGGCATCGACGCGTCCAAGTTGAGTATGCCTCGATTTCCTGTCCCGTTAATCTGCAGTTGCTCTGATTTTGGTGTCTCGATTGCGCGGTCCCAACACCAGCTTTGTTGCCCAGCGCAGAAACAATAGGTAGGTATGTGGCATTAATTCCATGACCATGCAGTTATGTCTCTCCCACTTGGCCTTGTCTATCACTTCTTAACCCTATATGTCTTCTATCTGTCCTGTTCATCTCCCTTTCGGCACTGTCTATCTCCCTCTTGGTCCTGTTCATCTTCTCTTGGCCTGTCTATCTCCGGTCTCCTCCTATTTAACATCCGACTCCTCAAACCTTTGCCCAAAACCCAACCCCAAACCGCCTGGTCTTAGCCACACGACTAGCCACGAGGAACCCAGCAGCCACCAGCATCGACGAGCCAGAGAAGATCTGCGCCCCAATGTAGCTCCCGCCCAGGCGCGACACCAGCGCGCCGGCGACGGGCGACCCCATCAGGGCGCCGAAGCTGACAATGGTGAAGATCATACCCATACGCACGCCCGTCTTGGGCGGGTCCGAGGACGCGAGGCTCGCCAGGCCCGCGGGGAAGATGGACTGGATGCCGCCCGCGATGATGCCGTAGCAGGCCGTCCAGGCGTACAAGCCGGGTACGTCGTACACCGCAGCCCACGCCAGCGCCCCGGCCCCAGTCAGGATTGAGAGCAGGATGAACATATTCACGACCCCGAACCGATCCGCTAGGTAGTTGGGCACTACGCGCCCGATCGAGCCGACGCCGTTGATGAGGAGCAGCAGGTTAAGCGAGTCCGTGTATGACATCCCGATGACGTCGCGGCTGTAAGCGGCTAGGTAGAAGAAGGCAATATACACGCTCAAGAAAGCCTAGCTCGGGAAGTAGGTGGTTAGGCGTTAACGTCCCGTTATAGTTTTCCTTGACAGTTCTTGCAAGAAAAGAGGACCCAAAAAAAAAGGAACTTACAAAAAACGAGCCGCAGGCATAAAAGGTATACTCCAGCTCACGAAAACTCGCCCAGTCGACAATGGACCCGCCCTTGCGCGGCGGCACCCTCGGGCGCAGGCAAAAGAAGACGGCAGACAGGCAGACGATTTGGACGAAGCCCATGGCGCGGATGGTCCACGAGAGGCCGACGGCGGGCAGCAGCTGGCGGACCATGCTGGGGAAAACAAGCCCGCCCGTGGCGGAGCCGCAGGCGGCGACGCCGACGGCGAGCGACCGCCTCGTGCTGAAGTAGGTGCTGACGACAGTGATGGCCGGGCAGAACAGGCAGCCGTTGGCCAGGCCGATGCAGACGCCCTGCGCCAGGAAAAACTGCCAGTACGAGACGCACTGCGCCGTCGTGAAGATGCCCACGGCCATCAGGGCCACTCCCGCGAAGAAGACGGCCCGGAAGTAGCCCGCGTCCGTCAGCCGGCCCGTGAAGGTGCCGATGAAGAAGATGAGGAACACCTGCATCGACCCGATCCACGCCACCTCGGACGGCGGCCGGCCGAGCAAACCAACGTAGTACGTCTGGAACACGCCGAACGAGTTGATGAGGCCCCTGGCATGGCGATGTCGTCAGCTGAGGGGTCCCCGGAAAGGTTCGGGCCGGGAGGAAGAGAGAGCTAGGAGGGAGCCAACCATGTGTTCATGACCACCAGATGTGCGCCCAACACTATGCCGTTTCATCCAATGAAAAAAAGTCAGCTTTGTGTGTCTTCCCATCGTCAGAACGGACAGGCTATAACCCACCCGCAAGCCATGCCTTGGCCCCTCCGTCCGGCGGCGGTCCAGGGTTCCAGCTCGAGCGCGTCGTCGCCCTGCTCAGGACCCTGCTGACGACGCGGCCCAGGCGCGTAGCTCCATCGTCGTGCAGCGAGCCCGGCGCACTCCCATCGACCTCATCATCATCGGCTCCTCCGGGCATCGGCGGCGCCGCGCCATGCTTCTTCTCCTGCTTGTCTTCATCGCCCGTCGTCGTCGGCCCGCCGCCGCTTTGCTTCTCCAGGTCCGGGCCCACGCTGCTCTCCCTGTTGCTGTCGGTGCTAGCAACCCCAGCGCCCGTCGAATACAGGCTACCCTTCTCTCCTCCATTATCGGCGGGAACAAACTCCGGGGCGTCGCGACCGCCGCCGCTGCTGCTGGCGAGCGGCTGCGTCATGTCCGTCCTGCCCCTTTCTTTTCCCACTGCTGGTTTTTTCAGGCACAACACGGAGTCTGTCTTGTTCGGTGGACACAACCCCGGTATTAGAGCCGTGCCTGACTCCTCGAACAAGTAGGTATGTGTTCGGTCGGCAAAAAAAAAAAAAAAAAAAAAAAAAAAAAAAGTTGATTGTAGGTTTGTTTGGCGTGAATACCCTAGTCAATCCCTAGATAGTCAAAGAAAGTGGAAGAGCCAAAAGAAAAAGGGAGGTGACTGTTCCGTTGCGAGATGTATGCACCCAGGCACAGCTCCCGTCCGTCCGGATCCACGATCGATCGAGCCCTCCCCGGTCTATTTAACCCGTCCTACCGAGCCAGAGCCGGCCGTGGGGTGCGGGTGGGAATTAGGGGAAATATCAAATCCCGACACCCACCACGCATCAGTCATAGCCCGTCCAGACCCAATCACCCACGTAACCGGGGTATGCGCCTGGGCAAACAGCAAATTTGTCATCCCTACTGTTTACTGGGGCTTCGTTTCTCCGCACCAGGGTTCCCGAGGCCGGCCACTTTCCAATCCTTATTCCCGGTGACTCCGCTCGCTCGTTCTTGGCACGCCGTCGGGGAACCTAGCCGAGACGACGTCGTTAAGCTTGAGATCCGAGCGGCTGAGCCTCCCTGTACGAGTGCCAAGTGGTAGGATTTCTTTTCTTTTTTTTTTCTCTCTCTCTTTTTTTAGACTTATATTTTGACGCCTGTGTCGTCTTGCCCACTCATTGCTGCACCAAGTATGGATACATCGTGGTTATGGAGACAAATTACCTAACCCCGTACAGTATCTACGTCGCTCCAGATCATAAATGTAGTTTTCATCCTGACTCACTTTCTTTTTGGTAATAAAGGCTTGTTCCGGTATGGGGAGTGTCCGGGCGATGTCGGTTTGGATGAGAAGCGGGAAGACTAAATTTTATGATTCTGTAAAGGACGCATCTCCCAGACCGGTCCGCTACTAGCCAGGACTGAATCTAGACTCGCTTGATGTTGGTGAACCAGACCGCCATTACATATCTTCGTCATACTATCACATGCTCTCTGGACGAGGGAGGTTGGCTAGGACGTTGGGTAATTATTTGGTCCTCTAGCTTTGGTATGATATATGATCTCAGCGAAGCAAATTTGCGATGATACAGCCACAAAATCCCCTCCCCTGTAGGTCAGGTCCAAAGATCTTCCACGCTCCGCCCGCCAAAAAAAACAAAATTATTTCGCCTGCTCATTACCCCTTCTACGTGCCCGATATGCATGACGACTGGACGCGACGCCAGAATCTTTCGTGTCTAAACCCTTCTCAAAACCCGACCATGGCCCAGATGTCTGGCGGCCTATGCCTTGATGGATACTGAGAATATAACCCGAGCTGGGGGTAACCGCCTTCCTTGGTTTTAAAAGACACTGACGATAGCGTTTACCCACTGCCAAAACGACATTGGCACCGCCTCCCACTTGTTTGCAGTTCCAGTGCGCGACGACCTCTCGGGGTCGAGAAGCTTGGAGGTGCTGCGCTTCTGGTTGAGCATCAGAGTTCGGTCGAGGATCGCCGAACGGCACAGGCCGGCCTCGCAGGTGTCATTGGTCCACTTGAAGTGGAAGTCGTCGCCGAACCACACTCCCGACGCATCGCCGGTATAGTCGATGGTGATGGAGCTGAGATTGGTTAGATTGGGCTCTATCCGCCCAAGGTCGATCCTTCCCAAGGTGCAGTTGGTGAAATTCGTTCTACTGCACGAATTGAAAAGCAAGGGAAATGAGGCGACTTCGACCTCGTCGTCAGTGTCCGGATCGTATCGCAATCCCGCGATGTTGAACTCGCAGCGACTAGCGTTCGTTGTGTTGCAGCCCATCTGGA
Source organism: Magnaporthiopsis rhizophila (assembly GCA_003049465.1). NCBI lineage: Eukaryota > Fungi > Ascomycota > Sordariomycetes > Magnaporthales > Magnaporthaceae > Magnaporthiopsis > Magnaporthiopsis rhizophila. The sequence goes on from PYSS01000011.1 coordinate 86,578, forward strand.
ACGAGATCATGTCGAATCGGAAACAAGGGTTGGTTCTCAACGGGCCGAAACCAATCTGGGCCATCGTCGACTGCGACGAGTTGGGTGGTATAAACATGGACATGTTGCCTCCCGACGCCGGAGTGTGCGTCTGGTTGGGCGGTGGCGCGAGATAGAAGCCGTTAGAGAACCAGAAGCGATGATAGGGGCTGAACAGAGGCATCGGCGAGGTGGCATTGGTGGTCTGGAGCTTGGGTCTGTCGTCGAACTAGAATCGCCGAGCTACGTTAGAATCGAATAACTGAGGCCTACATGCAGCGAGGTGGGGGTCCTACTGTGAGAGTCACTTCTCCTCGGTCCCCAGCATTGCCGCATATTGTCGACGGAGATACGCTGCTTTCTGTCGCTGTAGCAGTGTCGCTGGCTGAGGAGGAGTTCGTAACCGTGGCCAAAGTGGTCGGAGCGCCCTGACCCTGACCCTGACCCCGAGCACGAGAAGTCGCTGTTGATGATACGTTACCGGGAGTCGATGCCGTCAAGAATGTGCTGTTCCCAGAGGAGGTATCAGTTGGCGCTGTAGAAGCTTTCCCTCCCTGTCCTTGTCCTCCCCGGCCTCCTTGTCCTTGCCCTCCTTGGCTGGGCGCTGGCGTGACGGTTGCATTGTTCGAGCCGCCTTGGCCGCCTTGGCCGCCCTGTGGAGGAGAAGAGGGAGTGGTCGATGTTGTGTTGGCGGAAAGTGTTCCGTTGACGTTTGTCGATGACGTTGGACTTCCGCCTTGACCTTGACCTCCCTGGCCTCGGCCGCCTTGACCTTGGCCTCCCTGACCTTGGCCACCCTGAGTTGGAGATGAAGGGACGGCGGATGTGACGTTGGAGGCTGCTGCCGTCCCGTTGATGCTCGGCAAGGCTGTCGGGGTGGTGCCACCTTGACCCCCTTGTCCTTGTCCCTGGCCGCCCTGGCCGCCCTGGCCACCCCGGGCTGGGGAGGACGTAGTCAGTGTCTCGTTGCCTGAAGTGCTGGATGCGGTCCCGTTGGCGCTGATTGTCGGCGACGGGCTGCTCCCCCCCTGCCCTCCCTGTCCTTGACCACCTCGAGCGGGAGAAGAAGTGGTAGAGGTCACGTTGCTGGGGATTCCAGATGAGGTCCCATTGATGCTGGCCGTGAGTAGTGGGCTGCTTCCGCCCTGCCCTCCTTGTCCTCCCTGTCCCTGGCCACCTTGCCCGCCCTGGCCACTCTGAGTCGCGGGAGGCGAGGTAGGCGAGGTAGAGTTGATTGGAGTTACCGATGTGCCGTTTATGCTCGCTGGAGAAGTTGGACTTCCGCCCTGTCCTTGGCCGCCTTGTCCGCCGCGGGTCGGTGAGAATGAGATTGAAGAGGTTCCATTGATCGGAGTGGTGGAAGCCGTTCCGTTGGTGCTTGGCGTAGCTGTCGGGCTGCTGCCTTGATTTTGGCCGCCTTGAGCGGGGAAAGTGGCAGTGGATGACGTAGAGTTGGTGTAGAGAGTAGATGCAGTCCCGTTGATACTGGTCACGGACGCTGGGCCGCCGCCCTGCCCCTGTCCACCCTGTCCAGTTGGGCTTGGAGCGGACGATGTTGGGGAGCTAGTATTGAGGCCAGTGGTCAAGACCGTGCCGTTGATGCTCGACACCGGAGTTGGACCTCCACCTTGTCCCTGGCCGCCCTGACCCGGAGCACTGAGAGTGGCGGTGGTAGTCCCATTGAATGTGGAGGCTGGCACAGAGCCGTTACTAGTCAGAGGACTGGAGGCGGTCTCATTGAAAGAAGCAGTTTCATTAAAAGGAGGCAGCGGGCCAACGGTTCCCTGGGTTGGGCGAGAGGGCCCTTCTGTGATAGTGCTGTTGGAAGCTGTGGATGTCGCAGTTGATGTCCTGTTGGCTGTTGAAGATGTCGTGACTGGGATGGTGTTGTTTGAGGCGACAATTGAAGTCACGTTGGTTGTTACGGACGGCCCACCTCCACCTTGGTCAGGTGAGAGGGTGCTGCTAGAGTTGCCGGGACTCGAGGTAGAGGGGCCGCTGCCGCCTCCCTGGCCTTGACCCCCAGTGGCCGGCAGCCCGGTAGTGTTGGCCAAAGACGTGCCATTGGTAGCCTGTGCCGGCAGGGAGGGCGACGCCGTGATGGTGGCGTTGGCCGAAGACGTTGTGCTATTGGCTGACAGGGAAGGCGACGCCGTGGTGGTAGTGTTGGCCAGAGAAGACGTGCCGTTGGTAGCCTGTGCCGGAAGGGAAGGCGGCACCGTGGCGGTGGTGTTGGCCACGGTTGTGCTATTGGCTGGCAGGGAGGGCGATGCCGTAATGGTGCCATTAACCACGGTTGTTCCATTGGCTGGCAGGGAAGGAGATGCCGTGATGGTGGCGTTGGCCAAAGACGACGTGCCGTTAGTAGCTTGTGCTGGCAGGGAGGGCGACGCTGTGGCGGTGGTGTTGGCCAGAGACGACGTGCCATTGGTGACCTGTGCCGGCAGGGAGGGCGACGCCGTGATCGTGCCATTGACCGCGGTTGTGATATTTGCTGACGCCGAAGCCGAAATGGTAGCGTTCAAAGACGCGGATGGAGCACCACTTTGTCTAGGGGTAGTAAGAGTTGCAATCGCAGTGACGTTGACCGAAGACGAGCCGCTCGCTCCAGCTTGACCTGGGGTTCCTGTAGTTGGAAACGCGGTGCTGTTGGCTGGTATGCTTGCGGTTGCTTCTGGTGAACCGGCCGCGGTCGTGTTCAATGAGGTGGTTGACCCAAGAGTAGCGTTCCATGTGGAGGTGCCATTGGTAGGGACGAGCGGAGCGCTAGTCAGAGGCCCCGGGGTTGCCGAAGCCACGGAACTCGGGATGATTGTCGCAGGCGCAGTGGCGTTACCCAGTGAAGTGGCATTGATTGCGGTTGCGGTGAAGGTGCTGCTAGATACACTGCCTGTGACGTTCCCTACAGACGTGGATGAGACTGTGCCGGGTGTAGTCATCAATGAGACCGTGGCGTTTGTTGAAGATGTAGCGTTGGTCAAAGACAGCGATTCAACCGCAGTCCCACTTGAGAGAGATGTCAAGGATGAACTGGGAGTGAGGTCTGTAGCTGTCGTCAGGTTCCAGGATGGACGTCCAGTACCTGTGAGCGTAGCGGATGTAGTCGGAGAGGAGCTGGGGCTACTGGAAGGTCCCTCTGCGGATGGAGAACGTGTCAAAGAAGTCAACGAGTTCAGAGATACAGCTAGGGATAGAGAGGGCGTGGCTAGAGGCTTTGTGGACGCAGATGCCGTCTCGTTGACAAAAGAAGCCGTGCCGGTGATTGGGATAGGTGTGCCGAAAGAAGAAGAGCCTGAAAGGCTTAGGAAACCAGACTCCGAAGTCGAGACATTGGTCCCAAATCTTGTCGACCGCGAGATTCCCTCTTCAGGGCAGGTCGAGGTCAGGAAGAGGGATGGGGCTTGAGTGACGGTGACAGTGACCGGCTCCTGCTCGACCGTTGTTGGAACAGACGTCGTAGTTGTGACAGTTACCACGGAAGTATCGTGGCCATCTCCTCCTGGTAGCGAGTAGTAGGTTATCACCATGTGGTCGACAGATGATGTCGCAGGTGCCACATTTTGGCCGTCGTCTATGCCGTCACCAGCTGGCAAGCTTGTTGTATAGGTCGAGACCACAGGGGGGGCCCCGCTTTCGCCAGGAGTGGTGGTGGTAATGATTATGGGCGTGCTCAAGGGAGTGGCTGGGAGGTCACCTGGCAGGTCTGTCTCAACGGGACCTGACGACTCATATGGAACGAAAGGTGGCAGTGACTCTGAGGGAACGTCCGCGCTGACAGTCTCTGGGGGAAATGGAATCTCTGAGATGGGGCTATCTGATGGGAATGGAACATCTGGGGCGAAGGTTTCCGAGGGACGCGGAACCTCTGGGATGTCAGATAGCGGGGGAATCGGGAACTCAGTGATGATGATTCCTGAAGGGATATCCGGAACAGCTGTGACTGAGGGAATCGGAAACACAGAGATGTCGGTTCCTGGAAAAGTTGGGAGAGTCTCCCACTCCAGTGGCTCGTCGGTGCCGGTGATGAACGAAAACGTGGACTCTCCAATAGAGATTGAGAAGTCTCCCGAGGTGGGTTGGGGGATGTTGGGGATCTGGGGAGTTGGAAAGAGCGTCTTGGTCAGCTCAGTGAAGGCCGACTGACCGAGAGGGATGGTCAGCGTGAAAACAACGCTCGAGTCCAGCTCCGGCATGGAGAACGCCGCAACGGTGACTCCCTCATCATCCCCGGCGACAGTCGTCTCTTGAGACAGAGTCGGCGAAGTCCCATTTCCCGGAATAGCAGTGGGCTTGGCACCGTCAGGCGTCAAGGTGAAGGTGGTGACGACTGCCGTAGGCGAGGTGTGGCTTCCAGACGCGGGAATCGTCTTCAGGGTTCTGGTGATCAAGCGGGGCAGGCCTGTCGTGGCAACAGTGGCATCGGACGTGGATTCCTCGGCCCCGGAAGACGGGGCAGCAACCGCTGACGAACCATACTCGGGAAGGGAGAGCTGAGGAATAGTGACAGTGGTTTTGCCAAGGGTGACGGTGCTGATGACGGAGTTGACGGTTGAAAGAGTGTTTGCGGCAATCGTCACCGTCTTGGGTGGAAGTGTCACGAACGCCGTAGAGAGGCCACCACAGGTGGCATTCCATCCACTGCAGGAACGACGGAAGTTAGCAGGAGAAGAAGCCCAGGCAGAAGCGGTACCTGACTGCTACGCAGAGAAAGGCGAATGAAGAATCATTCCATCTCGGCTGAATCGGATTGACGACCTACCTGATCTGGGAAGCAGCCGAGGGCAGCAACAGACTCGAGGCGACGAGACGCCCGAGAAGCGTAGTGAGACGCATCCCGCTCGGCAATCCACAGGATCCCGGAGTGAGATACTGCTGACTGTCTTTGTGGGGAGGCAGGGTATCTGGTTGGAATCAACCCGGAAGAAAACCAAGAACCCAAAGGTGGTAGTGGGACCGAACGAAACTGAGCAGCGAGCGTGGCTGCTCGCGTAAAGAGCGTGGGCTGTCCCAATGGCCGGGAACGACAAGAGAACGAAGGACAAGAATAGAAAGGGGAAACGAGAGTAGATGGCGGAGGGGGAGTGGTGATGAAGGAGGAGACGGAGGTGGGAAACGAGCGGAACTGGAAGGGCAGGATGATCGAGCAGCAGGAAAACTCCCACCTCAACCACGTTGGGGGACACCGAGCCAGCTTCGCCTGGTCGGGAAGGTGTGATGGAACGACTACGAGGGGAGCATAAACAGGCAGCCCACCGTTTGGCTGCAATCGCCTGCCGGGGACCTTCCTCGAACAGAATTTTCAGCCCGCTCCTTCCCTCAACAAGGTGTGAGATGCGAATGGGACGGAAGGCACTGCGTCACGAAATGAAAATGGAACACGCGATGGAGACACCCCTGCGACTCGTGATAGGAGCGCCATTTCGGAAGGAGCCTCACGAAAATGCTGGAAGGAAGCCACTCGTATCGGCCCTTTGAGCAAGTGGACCTTGATTGTCGAGTCCCGGTCGGCTAGGTGTGCCTACACCTACCTAATCCAGCGTTTCTCTCTCGGGAAGGAGGCTCCCAAACTCGATGCGGAAGTGTCAGAAGGCCATGCTACAGCGCGAACCTTGGGCCCCTCTTGCAATTATCTCGACTGTAGAAAGCGCGCCTGGCACGTGCTTGGATACCCGGTACGAGGGAAGGCGATGGAGGACTCGTCAAGTGCTCAACCACCAGTAAATTCCAGTTAGTGACAAACAAATACATGCACGGCTGTTCTGATGACACGCCATTGGTGCTCGCCCCTTCCCCAGAATTATACCGGGTCATCCTCGTATGGCACACCAGCAGCTCGAGCGGCAGCTGCATCCTCAGGAACAACTGCCCTAGTTTCCGACTCCAGTTTCGCAACCCATAGCGCCGCGCCCGCCGTAGAAGTGAGGAGGAAGAAGAGGGACAGCACAGGGACCAGCTCCAAAATCATGGCGGCAGTGCCAAACCAGACGTACTCCCAGGTCCTCTTCGCGTTTTCCTCCTTGCGCTGCCGCCGGTCCAGCCCTCGCAGTTGGTACCACCTGTAGTGACATAACTTGCCCAGACGCGTGCCCGTGATGATAATGAAAGCCGGAACCCCAACGACGGGCACGAGGTTCAAGGGCAGGAAGATGATGAGCTCGGCAATTTGTGTCAAGCTCCAGGGAGAGTAAACCGCCGCCGAAGTGGGTTTGCCCAGCATCTTGACCGAGTTGGGCGCATCGGGGAAGAGAATACGGTGCGGAGCGATCAGGTCGGTGAGTGAGAAGTTGATCAGGATTGCCTGCGCACGCAAGTTAGCCAAGGGACGGGAGCTTTGGTTTCTGTATCGGCTCCGGCGAAAACATCAGGCCGCTCAAGGAGTGGCTGGGAGAAAACCGCAAGTGGTGGCATACATCAAACACGTCAACCCTGGCCTCGTCAACAAAGAACCCCTCGAACAAGGCCTGGATGATGATCAACCCCTCGCCGAGAACCAGCACAACGGCGTTAACCCAAGCACCCCATCCGTGGAAAATGGCAAGAAATGCGAACTGCGGCAGGAAGGCAAATGTAAAGAGTAAAAAATAGACGAGCAGGGAGATGACGGACAAAGGGAGAAGCCGGCCCGCAAATAAGGGGTAGAACTCGGGGTGGCGAAGGAAGTAGTAGATGCCAACGAGGGGGTAGGAGCCGGCTCGGAGGCCCCTCAAGAGATAATTCAACGGGCGCGAAATGGGCTGCGAAGGATGCTGATGCGCCAGCGCGGCGTCGCTTTGAGGTGGCATTATTGCCAGCGTCGCCGATGATGAGCAAAAGACCCGGGGAAGGTGGCGATGCCGGGACGCGCAACACAGATGATGCCGTCGTTGGTGCCGAAGGAGGAAGGAAGCTCTGCTCTGTCGTCCGTCGCAAAGACGCACATGACGACATCCCGAGGCTTCTCGCCTGACTCAGCTGAGACGGCAGGGCGTCTAATTGGCCAGACAATGGAGCTATGGCCCCACTAGCCCGCCGCAACCCCTGGGGACTGACTCGGCCGAGATTTTTGACTGGCAACTCACTCCTTTGCCCGCATTTTATTTTTTTTGGCGATGGTGCAGGTGAGGGGTGCCTGATGTCTTGTCCGGACGACGGGAGCATCATTTGCTTTGGTCGAAAATATCACCGCCTTTCATCCAAGCAAGAAATTGATGCGTGAACACCGACACATTGGCCTATATACAATACACGCATACCCTTGGGCATTTTCGCCCCCTATATGCATCCTTATCAGTCGCCTCTGACGCCAACATTCGGCATAGCCTTCCCGGGCCGTCAGGACTAGGTGATCTCCATCCATCCACGCCCTCTAGCACCGGTTCTGGCCGTTGCCTTGGAAGTTGCCAGGCTGGTAGGCGCCGCCGGAGTCGCCAAGACAATCGGCAACGGTCACCAGAGCTAGGTTGTTCTGCTTGGCCCAGTTGATAAGCCAGGGCACAAGGACCTCGACGGTGCCCTGGTAGGTCTCGTGCATGAGAGGGATGTGGCCGTTGCCACCGGCGCCGGCACGGGTAAACTCGGACTGGCTCTGCTGAGGCGACTTGCCGTTCCAGTCGCCCGCGTCAATATCGTTGGTGATGACCTTGTAGCCAAGCGAGCGCATTGTGTTGAGCACCTGGCCGCCCGTGGCGAGGTACGGCGGGCGCATGTAGGCGGGCTTCTTGCCGAAGATGTTGACAAAGGCCTGCTCCAGGCGCTGCATCTCCTGGATGATGGCATTGCCCTGAAGGTTACCCAGGTTGGCGTGAGTCCTGCGGAGGAGGCCGGGTCAGCGGATCGTATTTGCAGAGGAAGAAACGCCAGAGAGACACCTACCATGTGTGGGACGAGATCTGGTGGCCCGAGTTGTAAGCATTCCTGACGGCAGATGCCTGGTTGTAGATGCAGCCGTAGAGTGTGCCGGTGAAGAAGAAGGTTGCCTTGGCACCGGCGGCGTTGAGGATGTCAACCAGTCTCTGGGTGTATTGGTAGGGCCCGTCGTCGAAGGCCAGAGCCAGCGTGTTGGGGCGCGCGCATTTGGTGTAAACCACGCCTGGGTTAGGAGCCCTCCGGATCATCTCGATAGGGTTCGGGGCGGGGTGAGCCCAGGCAGGGGCCACCTCGGCCGCCAGGAGGACCAGCGAGGCAACAGAAAAGAGCATTTTGCACGTTGCAAAGAGGCACCTGATCAGGAAGACACTGAAAAGAGGGATAGGTGTATGCCAACAGGATCGGCGGCTCAAGCTGCACTTTGCCACTGACGTTCAAGCCGGGCAGGGATACAACGAGATAGCTTCTCTTACGACAGCTCCTCTCCGAAGCTCGGGTTGAGCCGCTCTGCCTTTATATGTATCATAGTGCATCCAAAACAAACGGGAGCGTGGATCCGCTGCACAGGGAAGCTAGAGTCGAGCAACTCGGCTGTGCGGAGGTTTTTGAACGGATGGGTCCCTGCGTTCAAGGCACAGGGCTCGAAGATATCGTGATGCTAATTATTCCGTGGACAAAGTACAGCACCCCAGCCCTAGCTGACTTTAGCCGGCAGATTCATCCCTCCGGTCGGCGGGTCGGACGGTTAGAGGATCCTCCTTAGCCATTTCGGGCCACGGAGCTCGTGAACCAAGTGCCGCACAACCCCGGGCACCGATCCACAAGAGCGGCAGTGGGGTGCATGCAATGTGGAGAGGTAGCAAGGATGATACCCATTGTGCAGTATGGAATCCGGGGAGGGCGGTCAGCCGCATTTAGAGAGGATTTCCTGGCTACCACTGCGGATGATGCTATCAGGACATCGTCCATGTAATCTCAAAGAAACCCTGATCACGCATCTCCAATTCCTGATTTTCATTAAGGGGCAGATCGAGCGAGCCATAGATCGATCCCAAGAAAGCGAAAACACTGAATTGCGAGACAATGAGAATGGGATGGTGTGGTACGACTGCTGTGTGGTGACAACTCCTGAATTGATTTTCCCTGTCCGGGGTTGTGCCCATGCCAGGGGCACTTCCGCTCAGGTTGTGGGCAGATGATGGAAAGTGATCAGCTGACGCGGTGTTTGAGTGGGAGACTAGGGAAGAAATGGAATCAAGGCAACCATTGCGCCTGCCATGTTTATCAAGATCGAGGAGTCACAAACAGCCCCACACCCTCCAACAGCAGCTCACCCCGCCGAGCATCCGCATCGTCACTTGGCTGATGGACCTACAGACGACACCTCCATTTGTCTGACACAAGCCGCTCGACCGAACGACTCCATACTACCTGTAAGCACCTGCTACTATCAACAAAGCAACAATAGCGAATACCACAATGGAAGTCCAGTGCCAGTGCGGCGCCGTCTCGTTCCGGACGCCCTCGTCCACCCCCCAGGCCGTCTTCCACTGCCACTGCACTGAGTGCCGGGCCCAGTCGGCATCGGCCTTTGGCACCTCGGCCGTCTTCCCCACGGAGGGCATCTTCCCGCTGAGCCCGGACCTCGAGGCCAAGCTCGGGCTGTACAACCGACCCGCCGAGCGCGCCGACAGTGGCCGCACGGTGCGATGCTACTTTTGCAAGACGTGCGGCGTCCGCCTCATGCATCTCGGTATCAAGAAGGACGGCAACCCGAGGTCCGTCGTCTCGGTGAAGGGCGGCAACATCAAAGGGCTCGACTGGAGCTCCGCCACGCACATCTACACCGACAGCGCCGTCGTGCCCATCCCGCCGGGCGTTAAGTCTTTCCCACGCTCGCCACAGCCGTCCTCTTGATTCCGTCATGACGGCAGGACGTGGCTTTCAATCGAGAAAGAAGAGCGAAGACGAACAGAGTGTTTCGGAGAAGAATCAGGGGTGAGAGTGCCGCACGTGTATTTTCTCTTTTTTTCTTCACGTCTTTCCCGATCTATCCAGCCCCTGAGCACGAGACACAGCACAATGTGGCTTGGCAAGGTTTGCAGATCAGGGGCACGTGGATCTGGGAACAAAGATGCGCCAACATGTCGGTGCCTTGTTCACCTCACCTCAGTCCTTCCATGTCTGGCCCCTCTCACGTTCACTACCTACTGCGTACATATCAATCTTCCTTATCATTATACGTCCACTTGTCCAGGAACACGCCTAGGCATTCGCCTCCGTAGACAAGGTTCGCGGCAACAAGCAAGCCACCGAGCTGGAAATCTGCTCTCCTGCCTGTCGAGTCAGTGCCGCGAGGCTCCCGGGCCATGCCCATCAGGTCTAGAAGTCTTGACGCAAGGGTCTGGACCGCCCATGACGGCGCGGCGTCTGCGTATACCTCCGTCGCGACCCAGGCACGCGTCTTGAGAGGCCGAGCGCGACAGTCTTTCGTGAATAAACTCGCGCGGACTGCGCAGCACACATATTGGTGCATGGCCTTGCGCTGTGTAGACAGCTCTAATGAACCCACTTAGCTTTCTCTTCATCCTCATGAGGGATAAGGCGTTCGTTCTCTAGCCCAGCCTATAACCTGCTCTTGCAGCTTCCTTATGGCATCTTACTGCGTTTTCCTGCCTGCATCTTCTGCCTGTATCTTCTGCCTGCAGCCTGCAGCCTGCCTCTCTTTGCATGCGTCCCAGCCTCCTTATTTCCTTCCCGTCCCTACACTGAAGGCTGCCAAAATCGACTAGCCCTTCAAGACAGTCGGCCCCAGCCAGCGGTGGCCCACCACCAAGATGCGCTAAAAGCCGTGCCGCCTGCTCGGTCGATACCCCGATGGACTGCGGCCTGGAATCTGCTCCCGGTTGCCGGCGGCCGAGGTCAGACCCTGCCCTATCCCAAGTATGCAGCTAGCTTTCTTAGGTGCAGCATAACTAACCACGCCCGTCTTTGACCTTGTACCAGAGTTGAAGCTTGTCGTGAGTCTCACTGCCCCTTGACCTATCTGTTACGGTGAGGGCCATATCCCGAACGCCACAGGCCAATGCCGAGCGCTCTTCGCTTCCTTCCGGATCCTTGTCTTTCTCCTTGTCTCTGGCATGTGTTTGGCATACCCAGGGGAAGCCCGAGCCGAGCGGCACCCGGACCCTTATCCCATGCCCTTGGGATATCTGGCCGGTTTTCTCGTTGCCGTTGTCAAAGCCCTCCCGCCTTTTCCCCCTTCTTGCCAATTAAGGGGCTGGCACAAAAGGCTGGCAATCCCCGCCTTGATCCTTTGCCAGACTTGGGCTCTCTCCATAGCCATCCATATTTCGTTGGCCGGTGTTGTCTGGGTCTTTCCCCAGTTGCCTGTTGTCTCTGTGATAGCTGGTGGTCACCTGCCAGTCGACAGCCTTCCACCTGCCACCACCGCATCAAGCAAAATTACGAACTCGCTCGGGCTCTGGCGCTTTCTCTCGTTTCCCCGTTCACCATCCACCCTCACCCTCTCCACAGCCGCCGCGGCAATGGGATCCCTGGGCGACTCGTCATCGCGCCTCGCGCTCGAGGGTGAAGTGCTGCTGGTTTGCATCCCGACGGAGCCCAAGCTCGAGTGGGTGGCGGCCATGGAAGAGAGATATCCGGGGCTTGAGGTCCGGTGGGTTGATCGGAGCTGGTACCTCGACACCAACGTCTTTGCCAGTGGGACCCTGAACCTGCCCGCGCGCTTATACGACGGCGTCACCATGGTCATGTCCTTCCTGCCGCCGAAGCCAGAGGACATGAAGCGCGTGCGGTTTGTGCAGCTCACGTCGGCCGGCGCCGACCGCTGGGTCACCCACGACGTGTACAAGGATCCAAACGTCATGTTCTGCACTGCCAACGGTATACACGCGTGAGTCTCGGCTAGATACGTCAGCACCCGAAGTGGGAACACGAGTAGAGCTTGAGAGGGTTGTTTACTAACATGCCACACTTGGGAAATGCATACGCCCCTGAAGCACGCAAATATCGGAATGGGTCATTGGCACGTGGTTGATGGCGCAGCACCACTTCCTCCGAGCAAGCATGTTCATGAAGCAGGCGCGCTGGGCTCCAGCCGAGGAGTTCCACCCAACTGTAGACAGCCCTGGATTGCGCATGTCAGTGGCTGATTAAAGCAACTAATCTTCTCTCGGATTTCAAAGCTAACAACTCCGTCCAGGGGCATCCTCGGATACGGCGCCATCGGCCGGCAGTGCGCCCGTGTAGCGAGTGCCATGGGAATGGAGATATACGCCTACACGCGGACGGAGCGTAGTGCGCCCGAGGCGCGGAGGGACGACTCGTACCATATGCCCGGCACCGGTGACCCGGACGGCGTGATCCCGGCCCGCTGGTTCCACGGCGTGGGTCACGAGGCTGTCAACGAGTTCTTGGCCCAGGACCTCGACCTACTCGTCGTCAGCCTACCGCTCACCGATGCCACTCGAAACCTCTTGGGGCCGGAGCAGTTTGATATTCTTGACAAGGGACATCTCTCAGAGGCCTTTTACCCCAAGAATGGCAACGGGGCACTCACCCATGGCCACACCAATGGAAAACACGCCAACGGCCACGGGAAACTCACTAATGGCCATGCCAATGGCTCCAACGGCAATGAGCAGCAGCACACGATCAATGGCCACATCGACGTCAACACCGCCACCAACGGCGCAGCCGCCGCTGCCACCGCTGCCAAAACCACCCGACGCGGCGGCAAAAAGACGTTCGTCTGCAACATCGCGCGGGGCGGCATCATCGACACGGCGGCGCTGCTCGAGGCGCTGGAGCGCGGTCAGATCCGCGGTGCCGCGCTCGACGTGACGGAGCCCGAGCCGCTGCCGCGCGAGCACCCGCTCTGGCGCGCGCCCAACGTCTTCATCACGCCTCACGTCAGCTGGATCACCCCTTGCTACTGGGACCGTCTGCTCAGAATCCTCGAGGAGAACCTGGATCGCCTGCGCGACGGCCGCCCCTTGCTCAACCTAATGAACCGGAAGGAGCAGTATTAAAGGAGCATGGCTTTTGTCTTTGATTGCTTGAAGTTTTTGTCTGCTGATTGTGTTTCTCCTGTGTTTTTCTTGCCATGGATAGAAAGAGGTTGACGGGAGTGGTTTTTACATACCTAGGTAGGTAGATGGTAGCCAAGAGGAAGGGGCTGCGTAGCAGGAGACGACAGGAGGGATTAATTTAGTCACTGCCCCGGTTATAGCCAGTGGACCAGTTTTGACCATACTTCCACACCACCAGCAATTACTCTTATCAGCATAATCGAATATCATTACTAGTTGAGGTGAATGGCTGCTCTATACCCTAAGATTATTAAATGAATATCCGTGATCTGTCCGGTCGTGCCCTCACCAATAAATCTGGTTGGCCCAACCATGCTTGACCCGGCCCGACGCAAAGAAAACCCGCGTCGGCGCCGTCGTGAATCTTTGCCTTAGAACGCCCCGTCTCCCCTCCCTGATCTATTTATATATGGGCACAGCCGCCCCCGCGTGTCGATTATCAGACATCATTAAACAAAAACCAAATCACCACGATATTGCTTAACTTCTCATCTGGTGTTGACGCCGTCTCCGCCCCTGTTAGTCCAAGCCAGGGGTAAATACCAGTCAACACACAAACAAAAAACTCCAATCGCTTCTGCTTCACAGACCACCAAGAACCCTGCTCAGAGACTTCCGACTACTGCTCCGGGCCATGGAGGTGCTGGTGGCTGCGATGCTCGGGCTCTTCTTGCCTACGCTGCCGCCCGCCGTCGCGTCGGGGAAGGTACCAGCTCTGGGACTGGAGATCCCGTCGTCGGGGATGTTGCCGCCGACAAAGGTCCACTCCTCGGTTTCATCGTCGTCCCCTTCGTCATCGCCGTCCGTTGTACCGTCTTCCTGCTGCGTCTTCTGGTGCTTGGCGTTCTTGCTGGCCTTGGCCTTGATCAGGCTCGTGGCATACTCGAGGTCGCGATAGATACACTGGATCGCCGTCTCGACGCCGCTCTCCTGTTTGTTGTTCAAATTTGGTTAGCACAACCACCAAGACGAAAAGCGAAGAAAGCAGGGAAATCTCCAGGCATACCTTTCTGATTTGCTCGCCCAGAACGCGGGCCTTGACGATCATGCGGTCGCTGTTGGTGGCCTCCCAGAGCGCCCGAGCGAAGCTGTTGGTACCCCATTTGCGCAGGCAAATACCGACACCGAGATCCTCGACGCGGGCACCAAAGAAGAATTGGTCCCCAAAGAAAGGCCGAATGATGGTAGGCACGCCAGCGCGCAGGCTGGCCCCTGTTGTGCCGGATCCGCCGTGGTGCGCAACGGCGTCCACCTGCGCGAACAACCAATCGTGCGGCGCGGACTTGATCTGAAGAATTTCAGGCGGCAGCTTCGGCTCCTCCTTCGGCGTCTCGACGCTCTCCTGCTGGTCTCCGCCCTCTGTCTTGTCCTTGGCCTTCTCTTTGCTATCCGCCGCGCCGTCCGCTGATGGCTTCGCCTCGCTGCTGCCGGTCACGCGGTCGGACCAACCCTTCGACAGGACGCATCGCACATCCGATTTGAGGACTGCGTCGATTACCTCCTGCGTCATCTTGGCAGGGTCCGGTACGATGATACTGCCAAAACCGACGTACACAATCTTCTTTCCGTCGCGCCGCGCCTTGGCGATAAAGTCTGTTAGCTCGCGCGGGGGTGTCCAATCAGCTCCGCTAGCCTTTGTCGCCTGCTGCTTGCTCTTGCCGCCGTCGTCTTCTTCCCCGCCTTCGCCCGGCTTCACCTCGGCGGCGGCCTTATTGGGCGTTCCCTCGTCGAGGAACCAGTATCCGGTCACGCGGATCCAGTCGCTGTAATCGAGGGGCGGAGGCACCACGTAGGGGCTGAAGTTGTACAGGAACGGCACCTTGTTGGGTTGCATCTTCTCGAGGCTCGTGTTGGGCAGGCCCAGCATGTGGTTGCGCCAGCGGTTAATCTGCTGCGCCGTCATCTTCCAGAACATGTTATCGAACATGACGTACGTGACGTAGTTGTAGGCGCCGCCCATCTTGTGCTCTGGCATCACAAAGGCGTGCGGGTACGCGCGCGTGCGCGTCCACGGCATCGTGAAGGCCCGGAAGTAGGGGATCTGCAGCGCCTCGGCGATGTGAATGCCCGCCATGGCGCTGGGGCTCTCGATCAGCAAGTCCGAGCCTTGGCACGCCTCCCAGCAGCTAGAAAGTAGGTCATCTAGCCAGCCTCGGAACTTGGATGCCGCCACCTTGAGGAACTGCCACGTAAAGGTCCCGTTTTCGATGCACAATTGCATGAGCTCGCCAGGATCGCCCTCCACTCGCGCAAAGTCAATGCCATGGGACCGGATCCACGGCTCAAACTCGGCATGGGTGGCGATCCGCACCTGGTGGCCCTCAGCAAGCAATCCCTTTGCCAGCGCAATATACGGTTGCACGTCGCCTCTCGAGCCGATAGTGAGACAGGTGACACGGAGCGGCTGTGGCGGCTTAAAGTTGAGGAAAGAGGCTTTGGGGTCGTCAAACAAGATGGTAGGCGCGTCGCTAACTACCGATGTCTGCCTGGGTAGCGGTATTTCGTGCTCGGGGTGCTCTTCCTGGCGGGCCTCCTGCAGGGCGTCGCGTTCGGCAGCGGCCGTCTCTGCGTCCTCCTTCTCCTCCTGGCACAGCAGGCCGGAATCGCGGAGGTAGCGCGCCTCCTCAAGTTGCTGCAGTAGAGTGATGGTGCAGTCGTCGCGAATATCAGCCTGCCCAAACTCGAAAAAGAGTTCTTCGTGCCCGCGGATGATGACAACCAGCCCCGAGTAGCCGAAGCGGAATCCCTTCTCCTTGTGCGCATTCTCGACGTCCCGGAGTGGGAGGATCAACTTGGTACGCGTGCCGGGCAGGAGACTACGGAAGCAGAAGGAGCGGTCGCTGATGTAGATCTTGCCGTAGAGCGGGAGCACGCGGAGCATGTAGCCAAAGTAGGTTGCGACCAGCTTCTCAGACTCCGGGAGGGCAAAGTGTTGCCGGAACCGTTCCCTTGAGGTCGCCACCTTGTCCTCGTCATCGTCCTCGGGCAGCTCGTCATCCATTTTGAGGGCGGAATTCTCGTCGTAGTGCCGGCGTCCACCCTTCCACATGCCTGAAACCTTCTCGACATAGCCCATTGACTCGGTCGCGAGGAGGTTGCTCATGCGGCGGAAAGGCGACAGAGGCCGGTTGAGGTAGCCCGCAAGAGCGCCCGCGCTTCGTACAGGAAGCGATGCCATGTTGGCGAGACCCTGCATTCCTGGCGTAGGCGGACCTTGCTGAATACCAAGGCCGGCCCCGGTGTCCTGCCTGCTCCCTGTGGCCGCAGCACGATCGATCTTGATGGGAGGGCTCCATTGAGACGTCTGCGTCAGCACCTGGTTGCCGGCGGCCGAGAAATCGATCGCGCCCTTGGGGCGAGAGTCCGAAGGGGAGCGGCGGACTGTGGGGCTGTGGAAGACATCGCTGCCTCTGAGGATCTGGCTGGCTGACTGGTCTTCGCTAGACGATGTGACCAGAGCCGAGAGGCTGGCCTGGCTGGGATCCTCGTTGATGGATTGGACGTATGAGTCGGACGACTCCTGCTTCTCCGGGATGGTACCTTGCTCGCCCAGCCTGTGGCGACTCCGCGACCTAGCGTGCCGCGTTCCGCTAAAACTCCGACGCTCCTGTGATTCCTCGCGCATAGTTACGGCCGTGTTCAGATCCAAACTCCTCCTACCAAAGGTGCGCAAGGCATCGAAACTGCTGCGGGTAAAGTCACCGCTGGCGCGGGGGCTCGGATTCGGCGGGCTAGTCGCTCCCATCGGAGACAGGGTCGCACGCACGGTGTCGTTCAGCCTCGCCGGCCGACGTTCCTGACTCCCCGACATCGAGTTTCGCTTGGTGGAGGGGTTACGGGATGGCACTCCATCCGTCAGCGTCTCTGGAAGTCCATGAGCCGGATCGTCCGGCTTTTGGGTGCCGCCGGCACCGTCGGTCAAGATTTTGATGAGATTTATGGCTTCTTTGCCGAAGCTGAAGAAGGAAAAGAAATACTCGTCAATAGCGTAGGTCTCGTCGTTGTCGATGACGCGGATCTTGCAGGTCTCGGCGAACTGGACGAGCTGCATCTCCTCCACATCCATGACGTTCTGGATAGGTAGGGAGATCTTGACACTGTCGCCGTCGTTGTGGGAGCGGAAGATGACGCGCTGCAAGCTTTTGACCCATTCGTTGGCACTTGGAGCGCTATCGGCGCGGAAGTGGTAGGTCCGTTGGTGGGTAACCACGGTGAAGTTGACGCCGTCCTTGTCCTTGTCTGTGACGCTGGCTGAGATGCCATAGCGCAGGTCGATTTGGCCGCTCGGAAAATACAGGTTGGAGGGGTCTCGATAGTAGGCCATGACATCGCCCTTGAGACGGAACCAGTAGCGGTTGTATTTGGGATTCCGTTTGCCACTCTTGGACAGATACCCGGATTTGGCCACCTCATTCTGCGTGCGCGCGTCAGCATAAGCCGGGATGAAGAAAGAGCGATTAAGCAAAGGCGCAGCGATGAACCTACAGCCTTCTTTGGGAGATATGCGTAGAAGCAGATGTGATTCTTGGTGATGTACATGTAACCCTGGAGCAGGACGCTCTGGAGCAGCCAGCAGGGATACTCCTCAATGACATCCTCGACGGTGTCGAACTCGAAGATCTGCTTGAGCTTCCTTGCCAGCGGACTGGGGCGGCTTTCACCACTGACAGGGGAGTTGGAGCCCGAGGTGCCCTCGAGGTCCAAGCTCGGACGCGATGATGACAACTCGGCCCTCGCCTCGAGCATCCTGGTCATGACGGGTGGCAGTCTTCCATCGGCATGGGAAGCAGCGTGGAAGGCGTCGACGGCAGGTGAGGTAGGAGAATCCACCTCGTCCTCTTCGGCGATCTGCAGCTTCTTCGCCTTGGAGGCCTTGTTCTTGCGCGACAAAGACGACAGCCTCTTAGGCATTGATAACGAAGGCAGGGAGCGCAGAAGCTTGGAGCCTGAAGTTCTCCGGCGCTTTTTGTCAACCTCGAGATTCGGGGAATCCCTCGGGGGCTTCTTTCCACCGAAGACTGTGGTCTGGGCCATGCCGAAGCGACCGCGCGAGTCGGACTCGTCGTCATCCGCAGGGGCATCTTCATCTTCCTCGTCACTGCTTGCTCGATCGAAGCGGTCATTGAAGTCAACCGCGGACCCGGCGGCAGCGATCAAACCGAAGATGCTCTGGTTCATGTTGAAGGGAGGTCGGCGGTTGGCATCATCTTCTTCCTCTGGGTCGCTTTCGCGCAGGCGTTCGGGAATTTCCATGGCAGGAGAGTGAGGAGTGTGCACGCGCTTCTTCTGGAGTTTCCTGGCACGCTTCTTGGCGTCGTCTTCGCTCGGTCGGGGATGTCGGTCGATGGAGGCACGGGCGGGTTGACGGCTCGACAGTCCTCTCCTCAGCGGCGGAGATACAAGAGGAGGCGAGACAGCGGCTGGCTGAGCAGACGTAGGAGCAAGAGGTGGAGGTGGAGCGGACCTCCTGTTTGCACCGTCTGCAGATTCCATGGCAAGCGGTAGGACAGGCAGCCGGTTGGCGCCGTTTCCTCTCCGTTTCTGGGATTATTTTTGGTTTGTGCTTCCTTCACCTTGTCTCCCTGTCCCTGTCGATGGCACGGCGCGCGTGCTAACTGGGATTGAGGCTGTAGTTGGAGAAGCACGGCGCAGCTAGCCGCAGGCAGAAGGGAGGACGGTCGGGGAGCGGCGTCGGGAGCGAACCTGATTGGCAGAGATGCAGGCGGGCGCCTGGGAGCTCGATGGAAGGGCGGCGGCAGCAATGCCAAGGGCCGACGGCTTGAGGAAGGCCCCGAGCGGGCGCGCAGGTGGGCAGTGCGCGCTGTTTGGCCGCTGGCGTCTGGTGTTTGACGTGCTGCGTGACCACAAGGCACAAGGTCAATGTCGGCACCTAGTGAGCTCCGCCGGGCTGCGATTTTAGTGAAGGCAGGCAGCAGCGGAAGCACGGGCGGGTCATGTAGCAGTGCTAGGGGTCGGTGTTTATGCCTGCACGAGCTTGTTCCAACCGACGCACCTACCACACAGTGTTCGTTCACCGAGGTGCCATCAGCCGGGAGCGAAATCCAGCCGTTTTAGGGGCTGCGTTTCTCTCGTTTGTTTACCAGGCTGGTCTGTTCTTGTCGAGCATCTCCTTTCTTTCTCCGATTTCTTTACCGCCCCATTCCCGCCTCGGTCAATCTCGATTACCGGATTCTGGAAGCACGGTCGCACGGTTCCGGCAGCCTCCACATGGAGGAATTGGCGATGGTCTCGGCCGGCTCAGGGTTCCACCGCGCACGGGGGACCTCTCTGGGCCGATAAGGTGCAGCGGTGCAGCGCGCAGTGTATCACTATCACGGACCCTGTGAACCCTCGCCTTCGCCTCGATTCCTGGATCAAGTGGTGTGGGGGCCGCGACAGCCAGAGTCAGGCGGGCAGCACTGCTGATTTGTTTTGCACGGCCACGGGGCAGCGCACAGTGACGGGACGGCTCCTGTCAGCGCCCAGCAGCTTTCGTGAGTCGCGGCGGCGTCAAGTAGGCGTGACGCAATCTCGCGCAGACCTGGGTCAGCAACTCAACCCGCCTCGTCCCGGTAGCGTTGGTCCCAAGAGTGGGGTGGGGTGTGGGGGTCGAGCTCGGGATGCTTCTTCTGTCCTGCCGGCCAAAAAGACAAGCAACCTGGAAACCCGTCGCTTAAATGGACGTCAAAACGCGGCAGTTTGGAGGGCACCTAATCCCAGGGCAAGCGATGGTTGGAGAGTCTGGTCTTTTGTAGGAATTGGGCGCCGCCTTGGTTTTCTCAGTGATACCTTGGCGCGCATTAGCTCCTGCGCATCCGGCTGGCCGTATTCGTCGTGTCCGTCATCAAGATAATATTAGGTCCCACACCGGTCAGGACGGCAAGCCACCAGTCGCCAACACCCAAAATATGACCGCGCTCCCGCTCTTCAATGATGCGCGTATTACACCAGGGCAACACAGAGTCGAAATCACATGTAAGCTGGTGTTTACGGAGGAACTGGTCAAGGCCCGTCCATTGCCGCGATTGCATATCATCCCGTGGAGTTTGCGACGAGGAAGCCTTTTTGATATCTTTTCTGTTCAACACTTAATGCAAGCCATGACGGCAGAGGCGTTTCTTGGCTCGGTAACCTGCCAACAGTCCAGGAACCTTTCCTCGGCGGACCTGTGATGGGCTAAATCTGTGCCTGAAGTACCAGGAGTACATCTAGCCGGCCCGGATTAGACCAGCCCGTCGGCCAAAGAACTACAATACCACCAAATGAAATAAAAATGACAAAGTCAGAGACAGCAAACTAACAACACTGGGTGGATAGGCAAATACAGAGAGAGGAATAACCTAGAGAGAAGAAAAAAAAGGAAAGAATATCGGGGTGCCATCCGTGTTAGATCGATTTGACAGCATCGAGCCGCCCAGACGGTAGACAGGCTTCCATGACTAAGCTCTATGGGGAAGTGGCCCAGCGCCCCACATACGACAACCGCAGCGTTACATGCCGGCTGAGCCATCCTTGCAATGGATGGCGCTTGGCACTCGATAAAATTTTCGGAGCGCGATGTGAAAGGTAAAAATCGAAGTAAAAAAAGAAATCCGAGAGATCACACCGCAAGCCTCATTCGGCTTGTTTGCTATCAACAGCGGCGGCAGAAATGACGACAAGCATGCTCCCGTTTCTCTACCAAACTCGCACCATACAGGTGCTGCCCCGGCCGGCAGCGCTTCGGCGCCATGTCTTCCGAGACCTGCTTCGCCCAGCGCCCGCCCGCGCTTTTCACGGCAGCTCCGTTGTCCGAAACCAGAACTACAGTCAAGACGACAAGGACATCCCCTTCGAGCTTCCCCCAGACCTGGCCGCCGACCCGCGCTTCAACCCGGCCCTCCAGAAAAACACGTCGAAGGAGGACAAGGTGTTCGGCACCATCACTCCCAGCGAGCGCCGAGCCTTCGACAACATCTTCAAGGAGCTCGAGCTCGAAACCCTGAAAGCCCAAGGCCGTTCGGCCATGACCTTTGATGCCGCCCTGCGCCAGCCGCCAGATGCGTCGCGCCATCAGTCTATTATTGGTAGAATTTTGTCCGACGCCGTCGGGGAGGACTGGGACTCGCCGAATCCGAGCCTCCCCTCCAAACCTTTCATCCAAAGCATGCGCAAGCTACACAACGTTGGTGCAGACGGCCATGCCGCCGGTAGCCCCCTGTCCCCGCAGGCCCGGTATCAGGCCCTGCTTCGCTTCCCAGAAAGCCTGCGCGCGGCCGCCAAAAGGGCCCTAGGAATTTCCGACCCCGCCGCGCCCCAAACCGTGGATGTTGCGGCGGAGGAGGAGGCAGTTCCCGACCCCTCGCAGCAAGACGCACCTCCTCCACAGCCGGTAGAGCAAGAAGAACCACCACTACCTCTAGACCGCACTATCGAGAACTACTATCTTGAGCGCGCCAGGCACGACGAGCGCAGGCGCGTTGAGAAGCTGATGGGCGCTGCCAAGACCGATTTCGAGCTGTGGGACGTGCTGGAGCGCGAGGTTTTCTCCGTCATCGGTCGCCTCGGTCTTGACAAGCCTCTCGAGAAGCCCAAATCCCGCAGGGGAAGGAGACCCAAGAACGCGGTCACAGACAAGGCGCCTGAGGCTGCCAATGTCAACCCCTTTGCACCCAGTTCGGGTACGGGGACTGCCGAGCCGGATATAAACCTGCAAGGCTACCTGTACCCTGAACATCTGGTGTGCGCGCTCCAGCTCATGGACTCTCGGTTCCCCGGCTCGCGCCTGGCGCTCGAGATTCTGCCGCGCGTCAAGTCGCTCGGGCTCGAGTCGTTCGTGCTCGGCGCCAGCGCGCAGTTCTACACCACGCTCATGAGCCTGATGTGGAACCGCTACAATGATGGGCATGCCGTCCTGAACCTGGTCGAAGAGATGATACATGCCGGTCTCGAAACCACATATCTCGTGCACGGCAACCTGATCCGGGAAATGGGCCATCTCGTCGAGCGGGCAGGCTCGGGCAGGGCCGGCCCTCTTGCGCTGCATATTTCCTCCCACCCGACCTGGACCTCGCTGAGAGGAGTGAGGATTCCGCATCTGCACAAAGCCGTGGCGGTTGAGCAGGAGAAGAAGAAGTCTAGTGGGGAGTTCAGGGTCTACGCATCATGACCTTGGGTTTTGGACACTTGAAGTCGCGTTGGTTTACGGTATGGCTGTTTGTACTATACCCACATGTGAATGATTTGTTGCTTCTTTGTATTCCCATACCTCCATCCACCTTTTACCATCTGGTTCACCGCCACTTCCACCGCCACCCAGTCTCCGCATCAAGGGAACGGGGGAAGTTAACAGAAAGGGAAAGCTTGTGATGCTCGGCCGCTGCATTCACCACCCTGGGTCTTGCTTCAGGATTTCAGGCGGCTCGCCAAAGCCACAGTTCGGCGTAGGACACACGGTTATAGTGTGAATGAATCTGATCTTTCCCTCCTCGACGCGGAACTCGTGGCTATCCTGAAGCCCGTTCTGGCCAAAGTTGAGAAAGACGTCGATGGTGCCGTACTCCTCGTCAATGACATACCGCCGGTTGACCAGCGGAATCCCCTGCGGCACGCCCGAGGCGCACGTGTTCCCGGGTTGCGTGTACAGCCCGCCCTCGAGCCGGCGACACCCCTCGCCCCACGGCACCTTGACGGACGTGTCGTTGAACAGATCCAGGTACGCGTCCGCCGCGGCTTTGATGACGGCCCGCGCGTCCCGCTTTCCTTCCGGGAGGATGGTGCCCCAGTCCTCCAGCAGCGCGTAGTGCAGGCTGTGCCGCGCGCTGAACAGCCAGTCCAGCGCGTCCGTGACCAGCGTGTCGACCTTGGATATGTGACCCGTCGCCGCGTCCAGCCAGAGCTGCGTGCCGAGCTCGTAAGGGTGCTTCGGGTCCGTGACGATCAGCTCGACGTAGGCAGCGCACGAGACAGGGTCGTGCTGCGCGCGGGTGTGGTCGATCCTGAGCGGCTTCGAGAGGATCCCGCCGCGTAGCGGGGTGGAGGAGTTGCCGTTCTCGATGTAGACGACCGCGTCCAGGTCTGGCGCTAGGCGCTGTAGGTAGCGCGGCTCGCCGGCGGACTGGGCGGCGATGTAGCGGCGGGTCGCTTGCTCGAGCAGAGCGCGGGGGCAGGCTGCTGCTGCAGCGACCGCCAGGGTTGCCCACACTAGATGGTGTTTCATCGTGTATGTGGTTTTGGTGGTTGTTGAGTTGATTGGAAACTTTTGGCGCCTCTTCTTTGAATCAAAGGACTGGACCGTTTGCTATATGAGACGCCCCGGATAGATCTCACTTCCTGCCTTGCGCTGGAAGTTTTACTGCGACAGAGAAGCGATACTGCGGCGAACACGCTTGTTTTTGTATTCGGCTCGACGATATTATGTATATCCTGATTATCATCCGGCTATGTCGATCTATGTTGTTGCTATATGTACGTATTTACCCCTGGGCAACTTGCCCCTCCCGGTAAAAGCCATCGGCGATATTAGACTGCCGATCGCCGGCAGTTGCTTGACTCCTCAGCTTACCGGGACAGGACGACCCAGTGCGGAAACGCCCCTATGTACGTGCTTGTCCGCAAGTATCCAAAAACTAACCAATTCACTTCAAACCCAAACACTCGACCAAGTATATAGGTACGCGAGATGGTTGATTTTACAGCTCAAAAAACACAGCCGTTCAGATATGGCCAGTGCAGTTGGTCGCCTCGATAGGACCCTCGATCTTCCAGGGGACCAGCTGGACGCCCACGGCCGCGGCGCGCGCCGTCTGGGCCTCGACGCTGTCGTCGCGGGCGGCGAAGAAGTCGACGGCGGAGGCCTCCATGAGGCGCGAGGTGGAACCCGCGGGCACGGCGGGGCTGTTGGGCCAGCGCGCGGTGCAGGTGTTGCGCGTGTTCAGGATGTCGCCGCCGTAGTCGCCGCGCGCCGCCTGGTCCTTGAGCACGGACAGCTGGTTGCCGATGCGGTCGACGTTGGGCTCGATGGAGCGCAGGCCGCCCGCTACCAGCTGGTCGAAGAGTGCCAGGCCTGGGAACTGTGCGACGTTCTGTTGAGAGCGGACGGGGGAGTTAGCCTGGGGTAATCCCCGAGATCTGGACAAAATATGGAGGGACGTATGGGGATAAGTGGACGGAGGGAGTATGCTACACACCTCGATCTGGTTCGTACGGGCATAGTTGTCCGGAACAGCGCTGTCGGCGTTATACGCGTTGAGCCAGATTGGGTCGGCTGCGTCCAGGGCTTGTTAGCAACATGAGCTTAAACAACGCATTCACAGCATAGGAGTCCCAAGCTTACACTGCAGCTGGCCCGAGACGGCATAGGCGGCCGCAAAGTCGACGGTGTGGGCGATCTCGTGGAGGTAGACGCCGATGGTGTCGACCTGGTTGAAGAAAACGACCTGGTTCCCGAGCGCGTACGCGTGCGTGCTCGCGGCCGGGATGAGCATGACATCCTTGGTCATCTGCCTCATCTTGACGGGCACCTGGCCGAAGCGGTGCACCATCGTCTCAATGGTCGTCGCGCTGTTGGGGTGGCGGCAGAGGAGCCAGGGGACAGAGCACTTTTTTAAGGGGCGGAATGGGTGATGTTGTCAGCTAAACGTTGCGTCTCCCCAGCTAGGGGTGGATGGATGGACGGATATAAAAAACGGCCGTCTGCTCACGTCGTTGTACAGGACCTCGTAGGTCACCATGGTCCGCGGGTCGATCTTCTCCCTGTTGGCCAAGTCCTTGCAGCCCTGGGAGATGGTGCCCGAGGGCCACTGCGTGATGGAGTAGCCAGGCTGGCGCAGCGCGAGCTGCAGCTGCGGCCAGAAGGCGTCCAGGTTGGACCGCAGGGCTGGCTTGCTCAGCTGGGCTTCCGCCTCCAGCACCAGCCCGCCGGCCGCGACGAGGGCGGAGAGGAGAGATGCGGTCTTTCCTGAGAACATGACGATGACACAACAAGATAAACTCTCAAAGTGAGCGAGTGAGATATCTATATATGATGAGGAGTGTAGGAATGCGCCGCTGTCGTTTCCGCTGCCTGGCCTGCTTTCCACATTCCATCGTCGACGAGAAACAGAGGGAACATTGGCGTTTTATACCTCCCTTGTCTACACACATCTTCCATCACCGACGCCAGCCCCTAATCTCGGACATTGTGAGGCCCGGAGTTCACGATGACCTCCTGTTCGCCGAAGTCCGCCGCTGTGGCTGTTTTCTCATTTGATCCTCCATCCTGCGGCACCCCATCTTGGGCCAAGACACGCCTCGCAGACCGCGGTCCAGGTGACGCTGGAATATTGCCCACAAAAATCCCCTGATAGTTCTCACCGAAAAGCACCTACCGCTTCTGTTACCGTCAGTTTGGGCTCTGGGGGCTTACCGCCGTCGCAATATTGACATGGGAGGTTGTATCCTATGCATCCTCGTCGAGGCGTGACCAGGGGTTTGATTCCTCTAGCGGCTGACTTGCCCAGGGGGCGTCTAGCCTTTTTTGGACAGCAATCCATCCTTATGCGAACGCTTGTTGGCGGGCATTGCTTATTCCCGGGGGCCCACAGAGCAGAGCGCCAGGTCCCTGGTTTAACACGCTGGAGAAGGATGCCCGGATTTCTAGGTTATTTCTCTGCCTCGGCTCCCTCAGGACTTTTTCCGCTGAGTCACTCGACAAAGGCAGATTATCATTTTCTTTTTAGGAAGGAAACACAAAGTCGTTGAGACCTGTAGCACCTTCGAACCTGGTGACCCTTTTAGGTGTATAAGGACTTCCCGCGGGGCAGTACGCTGATCATTACGGTAGAACACCACGAAGCCGGTTCAAACCGGATGCCACCGCATAATTCTCCATCTCGGCGAGCCCTGTCTTTATTGGTGACTAGCAGCCGGAGAGGAACTGATGTGGATCAAATAAGCAGGCACCCGTAATCCTTCGGAAATCCAGGTTGCAAACACCAGGCAAGACTGCACGAATACGTCCTGCTGTTTACAGCTTAGAGCTCGCAGCGCGTCGCATTCGCATCTCGGAGCCAAGCTGTAGCAGCGAATCGGAGGCCCGCAATGGGCGGCCTCGAATCACATTGGGCGATCACAAGCAACACAAGCAACACTAACAATCGCGTCTTGTGACGACGATAAGGGCACATTTGGTTGAAATCAGAAACATGCACGCCGCAGCATGACGAGGTATATTGATAGCATAACAAACACAGGGCTCTTGTCAAATCCCGTAACAGACGTAGAAGCTGGTCGTCGAAATAACATGAAGATTACAAATACAGAAAGCGCCCTCATTTTAAAACGGACCACACGAATAGAAATCTGCAATCTCCCCAAGCCCGCTGCTACTTTCCGCACACGGGCAGGCTGATGGTCTGGTTTACCTGTAGCTTGAAGCGGTCGACGCCCTTGTTGGCGCCGATGACGGCGGCCTCGGTGAGGTTCAGCTTCTGCGAGATGCCGATGAAGCTGTCGCCGGGCTGGATGACGCGCGTGGCGGGCCCATCGGGCAGGCAGATGCGGGTGCCGGGCGTGGGCGGGCAGGTCTTGTCGTCGACGACGTGGCGGCACGGCTTGGTCGGGGCTCTGACCATCTGGCCGATGTTGAGGAGGTCGATGTTGGTGATGTTGCTCGCCTTTGCGATGTTGCAGATGCTCGACTGGAAACTGGCCGCGAGTTTGGTGAGCGTGTCGCCCTGCACTATTTTGTGCCCGACCACGGACCCGTTGGTTTTGCCGTCGAGGCAGACCGTGTTGTTGAAGTTCCTGGTCGCATTGTAATTGTTGACATAGGGTGCGATCTTCAGATAAAGGTTTCTGGGGTAGGGGGCCTGAGGAGAACCGTCAGTTTTGGATTTGATATAAGCAAAAAGGCAGGGCAGGGCTGTCTCCGTCACTTACCGGTGCTGGCAAGGCAGCAGCCAGGCTCGTAAGGAGCGTGATAAAGTGATGGGCACGGATGCAAGCTTTTTTTTTTTTTTTATAAAAAAAAAAAAAAAAGTATGTACGCTCGGCGTAGCGAACAGGATATTTAGAAAAGGCGTAGATAAGGATATAAGCTTCAATTCAAGGAAATGTTTGCTGAAACGAATCCCGGCCTTGAGGTTGCCGTAGTGCCGGCATAAAAGAAAATAGATACAGGGAAGAGAACGGTGTTCATCCTCCAACAGCAACGGCCACAGGGGTTCCTTTTAATTTCAATCCACTGCCGAAGCCCTTTTGGTTGCTGCCGAGAATGGCATCGGTAGCAAGTCGGTGGACCCTGGTGCGTCAACAGGGGCAGGAGGTGACGACTCGACCAAGAGTGGCAATGGTTGCACCGATGGGACACATAAATCGCAAGTCCCCTCCTCTCGGGTGGGCTCCCAGCCTCGCGGGAGACAGGTTGTTGCGACTCTGTGGGAAGAGGTAGGCAGCCCAGATCGAGAGAGAAGGTGTCTGTTATCTGTCAGGTAAACCGTAAACGAGGGCATTCCTCCGAGCTGGAGGATGTTGTGCTGTCTTTGATATTGAGGGCGAGGATGCGCAGTCATTTGGTCGACGCCAAAAATATCTCGTGATCTCTGCTGGCGGCCATGTATAGAAGTACAGGCAGAGCCATGCGTCCCAGGAGAGAACCGGCTGGCGTCGGTCATGCTGGAGATAGATAGGTAGGCTGGTGAAGGCAGGGGCCAATGCAGCGTCGCCAAGCGTCCGAATATGGACAAAAGTGTTCCGGGAACAAGCGCGGCTGCAGCTAAAATAAGGTTTAAGGGGACTATTCGGGAAGTGCTTGGCCTGGGCATTGGACGGACTGGGTAGGCTCTGAGCAAGGTCTGCCAGGGTTGTCTACAGGCTGCTAGGGGAGGGAAGAGCTTAAACGGGCACTCAGCTTCAGCTTGGTCGACGCTCCTGCCTGGGATGGGCGAGTGTTTGCTTTCCCCACGCGGGTTACCGACGATCCGGCGAGGGAGTCCACCACAACCGCATAAACGGATTCTAAATGCCGGTGTTGTGCATGTTGTTTGTGCGGTGCCCCGGTAAGTCTGGCGATCTTCAAAACATGGAAGGGAGGCTGTGCTCATGCTGACGTTGCTCGGAAAAGTTCGGGCTGTCAGTGGCGTCACCTTGCAGAAGCATGCGATACTGACACGCAGGCCTGACTCGTTTCGGTGCAGACAGGGCCCAAGGCTCCTCACCATTCGAGGCCGCGGCGAGACTCGGTTGAGAACAGAAAATTTGTAATTAACCTGAGGTATCTAGGACGACATTTGGTTGGCCGAAAGAAAAGATACACCGTAGGATACTCGAATGGCTGAGGTAGGTGAGTTGTGTATTGGTGCGGATTATCGGAGCAGGTAAGCTATGGGGAAAGTGGCAGATCCGCTTCCATCGCAGCCATATAAGGCTAGCACAAGCATTACCCCTCCATCGGAAGATAGGCAACGTGCCTGAGTGGTTAAAGGGTGTGACTAGAAATCACATGGGTTCGCCCGCGTAGGTTCGAGTCCTGCCGTTGTCGAAACAAAGTTTCCTTCCGATACTCTCTTTTTTCCCTCGGTTTATTTTCAGCATCCCTTTTACCATCTCGCTCCCTAAATTCGATACGCTTTGGACTATTAGCGTATTCAAATCCCGTTTTGTCTCACTCTACCAAGGAATGGCCTTATAAGCGTTGCCTGCCCTTCGCCATCCCGACAAAGAAATGATCTCCCGCACCAGCAATATCTGCCTGCAGGGCGTCAGCAAGCAATGGCGCAAAGCCCTGTGCTCAGCCCCAATCAGCCGCTGAGTTCTGTAAATTCCGCCGTATGCAATGCAATCACCCGTCCCACGATTGGCCCCTCCTGGTGGCCGAGCACAGGCAAGGGAGGCAGCCTGCCAGCCTGCCCGGCTGCGGTCGAGTAGGCATGCTATAAGATCCTGGGGCTTCCCGCAAAGCACACAACCGGAAGGATGTGATCAGAAACGTAATCCTGCCGAGCCAGCGCAAGATTTCAATCACGCATTCGCCACTACCATCATGGCTCTGAGTCTTGCGACCATTCAGGAGGCAGTGGGCTACATCAAGCTTGCCCTCGAGGTGTACAATGAAATTCAGGCAGTCCCTGAAGAGATTGCCGAACTCAAGATTGAGCTGGAAGGGCTGGGTGCCCCTCTCAGCACCCTCGCCAACCTGCTGAAAGACCCCAAAGAGACGGAGCCTCTGGGCCGTCTTGATAGCAAACACCGAAAGGCCCTGGTCGATGCGGTCCAGGACGCTTCCGCAGCCTGCAAGGAAGTCCACTCCGTATTCAAAAACGTCAAGAGCCGCCATCTCGGGTACCTGGGCGGCCACGACATCCGGGCCCGCGCCGAATGGGTTGCCTGGGCTTGGCATCGTTTCGGATTCGGTGCCGAAAAGGTCAAGGGCTTGATGCACAGAATCAAGGCGCGCTGCCAAAACATACAATTCATCCTCACCGTCATCAACATCATACCCAAAAAGCGCCTACAGGCCGATATAGAGGCCAAGCAAAAAGAAAAGGCGGCGTTGGAGAAGAGCCGAAAGGAGATCCAGTTCCTGAAAGCCGACGCGGCCAAGAAAGATGCACAGCTCCAGGCTATCAACGCCCGCCTAGAAACTCTGGTGGACGCGCTGGTCCAGACAAAGGCCGAGGCGAAAAAGGCGAAGGAGCGGGAGTGCATGGACACCGCGACGGCAGTCAACGGGCAGGTCCAGAAGAAGCCCCCTAAGGCTACTACCAAGCCCGCCAAAAAGGCTGAAAAGGAGCCGCCAGGGCCTGGCCATCTTGCGAAGACTCCGAGCATAGGCCCAAAGGTCATTCGCGGGGTTCCAGAGGGTAAGAAACCCAAGGATGAGGGAAAAGTAAAGTCGGAACAAAAGGGGAAGGCAAAAATTGCAAAGCCCGAGGAGAAGACCAATGGAAATACGAAGGAGAAGCCTGCCGGGAACACAAACGGCGATGCAAAGGAAAAAAAGGAAGACAAGGTCAAGGAGAGCAAACCCGCGGCACAGAAGGAACAGAAGGAGGCTAAGCCCAAGGAGAATAAGAACGACAAAAAGAAAGACGAAAAGCCCAAAGAGAAGACCGACGCCGGCACCAAGCCACCTGTTATCAATCAGCCCAAGCCTCCAAAGCCCACCAAGGCCGCCAAGCCTGCGAGACCGCCAAAGCCATCACCGTCACCACCGCGCAGCGGGCACTCCATACTTTTCGTCGACCCGGGAAACCTCGAGCGCTCCGTCGTCTGCCAAGCCATGCTGTTGCTGCTGGACTGCACGGCCCGCAAGAGCGGCGATCGCCCGCTCCTCACGGCCGTCCAATCGGCCGGCTACTTTGTCGAGAACCAGAGCGACTGCATCGACGAGATCAAGAGCCTTCCCCACGCTATCGCCAGCTTCAACCTGCCCATGACCAAGGGCAACGAATCCCCGTTCGGAGAGGCGTTGGACCTCCTGTTCCAACCCAACTCGGACGGGTCGGGCACGGCGCCGTGGTGGAAGGGCTGCGACCCGGACAGCAAGGCGAAGCTGGAGAAAATGCTCCGGGCCAGGCGGTCGGTGGGGATGCGGCGCGAGTTCTTTAGAAAGTTCGACTACATCGTGTGCTTCACCAGACGCGAGCACGAGAACCTGCTGCGGCTCAGGGAGGCCATCATGGCCAAGAACGGGGCCGAGGGCTGGCCCAAGGACAAAGGCAAGGTCCTGCACCTGGGGGCTTACCTGTCCGAGGACGGCAAGCCCGCCCAGACGATTTCTCAAGCCACGAACGATCGCAGTGCTTGGCCAGCAACGATATCGCGGCTCAAAACTGCTCTTGAGATTTTCTTGAAGGAGCTAAAATGGGAACGGTCGCCAAGCAAAGGAAGCAGTACCTAGCTAGGGGTTTTATCTACGTACTGTCATGTATATCTAGGTAGTTTACCACATTGCTTGAGATTGTGCTCTTGTGGGGGTTTACAACTCGGATCGGCTCAGGGGCTTGGCGTTGCCGACCCTAACCCTGTATCTTGTGAGGACACAGATGACTGCCAATGACATCATCAAACTGGAGGTCGTCCCTGCCACGGCACCTCGACCGGGCAGGCCAACCTCGCTTTTGTCTGCTCTGATTTGGTCTTCCCTCCATTCTACCTCGTAATCCGCCTACCTCAACTTCCACCAGACTGTCAAAAAGCAATTCTTCGTTATCGAAACTAGACAGCCCAAAGCCATTCCCACGCCCACAGCAGCCATGCATCGACTGTCCGCATCGCTCCCTCGCTTCAGGGCACTTGCCCAGGCTCCGAGGTCCAGCCTGCCTTCCCAGGCAGCGATGAAACCCAGAACGGCCTCAAACAGCGCCAGGCCAGCCACCCTCTTCGCAACCACAGACATCAACACAAAGCAGCACCGCGCCTACACGTCCACGTCGGCACCCAAGGAGTCCGAGGGCCCTAGCGCCGAGTCGGGCGGCTCCCGCTCCAAGGACGCGGCCGAGGCCGCCAACAGAACCACCACCAACAGCACCACGGACCCCACGACGGCCGGCATCGACACGCTGGCGGAGCGGTCAGCCAAAGGCCAGACGGGCGGCGGCGAGCCGCTCGAGAGCACGTCGGAGAACGCGCCGCCCAAGCCCAAGATCTCCAACGCGAGCGTGCCGGGCAACTCGGGCATGGACAAGCTTACCGACGAGCAGAGACGCGAGGTCGAGGAGCACAACCGCGACTTTGAGAAGAGGCACGACCGCGCCGGGCCCGCGGCCGGCGACAAGGTGCACAAGGACTTTTGGAGCGGCGGCGGGACGAGGGAGACTCCGGGGACCAAGTAAGGAATCGACGGCTCCCGTCCCGTACAACAGCATTGGCTTTAATCCCGCCAGGGTTTCTATCCTTTTTTGCTTTTTTTTTGGGGCATGGAATATGCACTTTTTCAGGCACACTCACGGGTCTGCTTGTGATGTCATACAGAGGCCTACATGCAATAATAGCCTTACGTCACTGGGCTTCACTCTAAATGATCATGTTGGCACGACGGCCTGTTTGCTGTAGAAGTCGAGCGCTGTCATGTATCATAAGAGGGCACGGCAAAAGACTGTACGGTTTTACCTTGACTAAATAAGAGCTCAACACCCTACGCCCTCCTTGACCGCCGCACCAAGCTAGCAAGATGGGAAAACATCAGCTGAAGAAAATCGACAGAGCAACAGCCAAGCCAGAAACCAGCCAGAGTAAGGCGGCAAGCAGGCGGCAAGCAGACCAATCAGCGATGGCAGTGATACGCGAGAGCGACAGGTTGACGCCAAACCTAGCAAGAAAGATGCCAAGGATGGCACACCTGCAGTGAAGCTCGACGTGGAGCTAGATGTGCACATCGGGCTCAAAGGCGAAATTCAGGGGGATATCACGCCGACTATCCTGCGAGTCAAAACCATACATGCTCCCGCCGCAGCAAATCCCACACTGACAATTGACCCTTGTTTCTGAACGCAGTGACAAAGCAGTGACAAAGACACCAACCCCCAAGAATAAAAGGCGCGATGCACCCTCCGATGGCGATGTAATAAAGTCCAAGCCTCAAGATAAGATGTTGCAACCCCAGACTCGACCTCAGTCCAGCGTCGGAGCGGCAGTGGCGCCCCGGCAAGGTTGCGTCTCAGTGAACGGAAAGCCAGTGTAGCACTGCTGGCATGTCGACCCGGACGAAGGGCACTTGAGCGTCTCCGCCGCGGTCGCCACGTCGAGCCTCGAGCAGCCGCACGGGAGAGTTACGATTTCTGTTTTACGGTCTTGTCAGCAACGGAACGCAGGAGTCCGAGGTGGCAGAAAAGAGAATGAATGGACAGACTGTCGCGGACACAAAAGCCCGAGGCGCAAGAACAAGATTCCGGAAACGTCGACACGGTAACGACCGTCGAGCACGACGCGGTGGCGGCGGCGGGGGTGACGACAGGAGCAGCAGCTTCTTCGCCGAGGACGACGTTTCGCCGAGCCTGCGCGCAGCCCTCGGGCGGATTGGCCCAGCGGTAGGTGGTGTAGCAGCCGACGCCGGCGCATGCGGCCGCGCCGTCGCCGCAGGGGAAGCTGGTGGTCACGGTGGGCACGGCGGCGGGGCAGCCGCAGCGGTTGCTGACGGTCGTGAAGAAGGCGCAGTCCCAGCGCAGGCAGGTCGAGCAGACGGTGGCCGTGGCGGTGACGGTCGGGCAGGGCTCGCGCCAGGGGACCACGCGGCTGGTAATAAGCTGGCTTGCGGCCATGCTGAGTGGGTGTGGGCCGTTAGATATGGGAGACGGGTTGATGTTGGCGTAGATGAGTTGGGCATCTTACGCGGCAAGACAGGAGATGAGGACTGCTAACGACAGCCCCTGGGCTCTTATGGTTCTATTTCGGTGCCCCATGATGTCAAACAACGTGATATCGGTGCCAACCTTTGCGCCCGGACAACGGGCATGG
The DNA here is from genome assembly GCA_003049465.1 of Magnaporthiopsis rhizophila. Classification (NCBI taxonomy): domain Eukaryota; kingdom Fungi; phylum Ascomycota; class Sordariomycetes; order Magnaporthales; family Magnaporthaceae; genus Magnaporthiopsis; species Magnaporthiopsis rhizophila. The sequence goes on from PYSS01000011.1 coordinate 119,970, forward strand.
TTCTAGCACACAAGTTCACTAGCCAAACCCGCCGTCTTATATACACAAATGACGACCCAGCGTTACCCACTCGAACTTGTGCTAGCCGACTACCGAAAAGGAGGTGCGGGGGATCGATCGCAATCTGTCCACGAACTCGTCATTACCGGCACGAGGAGTGAGGAGGGAGACGTAGCCACCGGGTGTTACCCCATAATGTGTCCCATTGGCCGATCCCAAGCCGCCCGTATCCACCCGGCGCATACCGTCAGCTCGGCGTGCAATTTGTCGATATTGACTGCGGTGCGAAACGCCAACGGTCTACCTGCAGCCAATATCACCAACCGCGGGGGTCCATTCATCGTTGGAGCCGTTGTTGCACAGTTATCGGGAGCGGGGGAAGGTAAGTCGGAGTCTCTTTGGCTAAAGTCGTGGCTCATTTAGTCCCACCCTAAACGGGCCAAAGAAGACTCATCTATCAGGCCGCGTTATGGCCAACACGAGGGCCCCGGAGCGCCGCCTGCCTACCTGCCCTCTTCAACCTCCTGGACGACCCGCTTCACAGCGCTGTCGAGGTCCTCCTCCTGCAGGCCTAGCAGCTCCATGGCAAAGTCCTCCTTCTTCTCCCAGTCGCCGTCGATGACGCCCAGGGCGAAGACGAGGTCCTCGATGGCGGCCGTGTCGCCCGCATCGCGGCGAGCGACGTACTTGGCCACAAAGTCATCCGACGTCGTCACCTCAGTCTGCCACGGCTGGCCCGTCGCCTTTTCAAGCGACTCCAGCAGCCGATTCTGGCTGACGCAGAAGCTCTGCACAAACAGGACGCGGTTGGCCGTCTCGGCGGTGGACCTGCTCAACACGGCAACGACGGCGCGCCCGACCTGCGCCAGCGTCGACAGCGAGCTGCGCTGCTCCCCTTGGTCCAGGATGTCCATCCTGTTCCGCACCAGGTCCACGTGCAGGAACCCTTCCTTGAGGCCCCAGTCGAAGAAGTGGCCGCACACGACGCTGGTCCAGGTGAAGGAGCCGCCGGAGGCAGCGGCAAGCTCCTCGAGGCGGGCGCGCACGAGCTCCTTGCGCGAAAAGAGCGGGACCAGCTCGCGGGCGCGCTCGCTGCGGGCGTCGACGCTACCAAAGTCGGCGGGGATGTAGCGTGCCACGCCGGCGGCGGCGGCGGCGGAGGCGAGCACCAGGTGGGCGCGCGGCGGGTCGCCCTTGACCGAGAAGCAGGCCACCACGGCGTCTTCGCCCCGCAGCGCCGCCGCCAGGTCGGCCTCGGCCCAGGCGTCGGGGACCGTTACGGTGCGGACGGCGGGGTTGTTGTTGGACGAGGAGGCTGCGGCCGTCGAGGAGCCCTCGCGCTTCAGGACGGTGACGCGGAAGCAGCCGGCGCCGACGAGGGCGGCCAGCACGGCGCCGCCGAGGTGACCACCAGCCCCGACGAGCGTGACGTTTTTGATGTGCATTTTTGGGGTTTTTTATGCATGTCCGAGTCGAGGCGCCAAGGTTCAGCCGAGTTGAAGCAGCGGCCGCATAAGTAGAAGCCGATGCGGGGCAGCGCTGCTGTGGAGCTTACGTCGCTCGCTGCATGTAAGTGTAATGGATGACTGCACCAGTCACTGCGTTGCCGCATCACCATCCTGTCTCGGCTGGTCCAGACAAGCGCCTGGTTCTCGTCGACGATCCAGACCACACACACTTTCCCATCCCGACTACTAAGGCTAGCGGCTCAGGGACTTGATACGGCAGCGAAAAACAGACAGTCGGTATCGGGCCATGTCAAACAATCAAGAGATGCGACTGCAACCGCAAATGTCCATCTCGGAGCGGCAGCCGCCGTTCCGCTTCCAATTAGCCTATTCGACGGGGCCGCCGCTGGTGACCCCAAGTGGCAGCCGAGACCAACACTCAAGACGGTCGTCGGAGGGGTTATCGTAGAGGACAGCATAGCGGCGCTCGTGACAAGTAATGTAGTCTTGAACAAAAAATAGAATCTCTACTCTAGACCTCAGAACACCAAATCCAGGGGCACATGTCCAAAAAGACAAAAATGCATCTGTCCAAGATCCCTCTCTCCCTCGGCCTCCTCCTCCAGGCTTTAGCACCCCCGGTCCAAGCCTGGGACCACCTCGACCGCTCTCACCCGTCCCAGCGCGCGCCGCCAACCTTCCGCTGGACCCGGCCCTTCCTCGACCTGGACCTGCACGCCATCCCCGCCACCGCCGACTCCTTCCGCAGCACCACCACCTCTTCCTCCAGCAGCAGCGACCGCGACGTCCCCGGCGGCTTCCACGTCTCCTGCCAAGCAACAGCCACCTTCCGCGCGCGGCAGTACACAGCCGCCGACCTGCGGAAGCCCTGGCCCGAAAGCGGGCTCGCGCCCTGGGCCGACGCCGTGGAGCGGTCCGCGCTCGACGGCACGGGAAGCAGCGCGTACCCGGGAGGGTGGGAAGGGGACGAGCTGCACGGCGCCGACCGGACGCTGCTGCTCATGGAGCTGACCGACGTGCCGCCGACGGTGCGCGCCTTTGTCGAGCACGAGGGCGTCGACGGCTGGTCGGGTCGGCGGTGGCTGTTTGGCATCTATGACAAGCCGGGAGCTGCGACGGGCACGGCAGCCGCCGGGGACAAGGTCATGATCTTTGCGCCGGGGGCGCTGTACGACATATTGCCACTTTGGGTGGCCGACAGCAGCCGGTGTAGGAGTGCGTTTTTCTTCCTTTTTCCCTCCCTCTTTTCGCCTCTCCGTTACTTTCCATCTCAGACTAATACGCCCCCAAAACAAAAGTGCAACTCGTCGACCTCGACAAGTACGTCACGCACGCGGCGCACAACCGCGTCATCGCCTGGCCAATGTCGCACTCGGACCCGGATCCGGGCAACAAAACCATGACGTTCGCGATCAAGGCCACCCTGCTCCTCGAGACGGTCCAGGGGAGGCGGTACAGGGAGGCGTGGGAGAATGTGCACCTGCAGGCGAGCAGGGCCGAGAGGCGGCTGCAACGGCAGGAGAGGGAGGAGGGCAAAGGCCGGCATCGCGTCCACGGGAAGCACGACGAGCTGTGATGGTGGGCAGCTGAAATCTTCGTGTCAGGGTATATATAAAAGCCGTTGCGCAACATTAAAAGGATTATAATTATACAATGACGATATAAAAAGGCAGACGTAGTCATCACCCATAGGAATGCCTTCTTCACGGAGGCGAGTCCGTCAGCGGCACATACCGCACCCCAAACAGCTTCCGACTCGACATCCCGCCCGCCGCGTCCTTGTCCACAACCCAGATGTGCTGCAGGTCCGGCGTCCCGGGGACGTCGTCCACGGGGATAAACATGCGGCCCGGCGCCCGCAGCTGCGCCACCAGCTCGGGATGCACCTCACGCGCACTCGCCCCGACGTGGATCGCATCCCACCCACCCCCGTCCTGCTGCTCATCATCCTTCCACCCCTTCCGACCATCCCCAACCACAAACCTAACCCTCCCAGACTCAAGCAGCTGCCGTCCTTCCTGAGATTTGGCCATATTTCCCGCACCGAGATCGCGCAGCTCCCGGATATGCTCGACGCCCACCACGACGCCGCGCGGCCCGACCAGCTCGGCCAGGACGTGCGTCAGGTAACCCGACCCGGATCCGACGTCCAGCACGCGCGGGGCGGGGTTGGTTTCCGTGGGCACCAAGCGGTCGAGCAGGTGCTCGACGGCCGACGCGTGCATGTGCGGCGCCGATATGGTGGCGCCATGGCCGATGGCCTGGGGCGAGTCCTCGTAGGGGCGGTAGGGGGAGTAGTGCGCCCTATCCACCTGTTGTTGTTGTTGTTTTGCTTAGCTAGATTGTTCCGCCTGACCAAGAGACACGTGAGCAACGGAACGGACCTTGAGAAAGGCCTCCTTGACGACGGCCGATTTGATGATGCCCTCCCGGGCCATGTTCTCCACGAGCGCCGCGTTTGACGTCCCGGTGCATCGCCAGGCCATCCCGATGTTGAGGAACCGCGCGCCGGAACGCGGTGGTGGTGTGTATGTGTATATCGAGTTTGAGCCGACGACGGGCTGGAGAGGCGCTCTGGGTATAAGCGGAAGAAGCTTGGAAGAAGACACCAGACCCAGTCTCTGGCAGCGCAGAGGTCGCAAGCAAGCCAGGTTGGGCAATATATGCTCTCCAACGTCTTTGTCCTCGTGTGGGTAAGGACGGTAGGTGAGTGAATGGGAAGATAGGTCCTGCCCGGAACTTGGTATCTGCGCGCGGTCGTCTTGCCTATGCCGTTGCTTCCGACCCGAAGCAAGCAGCCAGTGAATAATCCACACAACCAGAGTGAAGGGGCGCTCTTTCTGGAAAGCGGTCCGTCAACCGCCGACACATGGAATGAAGCCAGTCGCAAAGCCAGTGTTCAACAGCCTGTGCTGCTGCCCCGCGCTGTCCCTTGACTTAGCCGCTATGCTTCCCCGCCCAGGCAGGTACGTCAGCTGGCCTGGGTTGGGGTTGGTGCATGATCCCATGTGTCAACGTGACTTCATGTTGACAGCGTTTGCATTCCATGGGGACCCGTCATTCGCATGGGTTCACCAAAAGCCCCTTAGAATCGACCAGGGCTGTCAGGAGATGGTTGCAGCTTTATTGAATTCCCCGCACTGCCGTTAGGGACATGACTTCTCCACTGATACTGATACATACACTTAAGGCCTGAAAACGAGCTGGCCCAACTCCCATGCTAAAACTGTAGATGGCTGGAATAGCTAGGTAGGTACGTAGGGGAAAAAAAAAAAAAAAAAAAAAAAAAGTAACTAGGGTCTAGGGAACACATCGACAGGTGTTGGTTTCATGTTAGGCAGCATGTTCTGCCACGGTAATCGGAGGGAAGGAAACATGAGAAAGAGTATGGAAAGAAACGGTCAGACGCGTGTATGCAAGACGGAAGAAACTATGCTCAAACAACCCGGTCGGGACTCTCCCCTTCGGCAACAATGGCGACGCCGAGCCCGCGGTCCGGGCTCTGCAGAACAAGCTGCTCATGTCTCCTCGCTCGGATGTAGTCGCTCAGGGCCCGGATGAGGACAAACCAGCCCACAATCATGAGAATGTATGCGAGCAACTCCGAGCCACTGATCCACCCCTCAGCCTTATGATGCGAGCTTGAGCCGTCACCGCCGCCGCCGCCAGTCCCGACGTTGTTGGGGTCAAAGTCGTGTGCGTTGGGATCTGGCGGGTTTGAGTACCCGTCAGAGCTCCCACCCATAGAACCGTTCGGGGCGCCCTTCATATAGAAGCCCCACTGGATGAGAGTGATGCCCAGGCCGCTGCGCGATCCGTTCTTGGCCGCGTGCGACGAGTGAAGTAGGTACGTGAGCAGGAACCCAATCAGCGGCTGGATCGACACCGAGATCATGCCATTCCAGACAAACGAGAAAAACGACCCGACGGGCATCCCGTCTATGTACACCTCGTCGAGTCCGCTGAGTCCCGGTCCCAGAATGGTCGTCTCCCAGTATGGCGGTGCCGCGTCTGCAGCAGCCTGTTCGTACGTCTGCGATAGTTGGGAAAACAAGTTAGTCACACGCACGACCATTGCCTCTATTCCGGTCTTCTGTCGCCGAGGCTCCCTTGCATGGAATGACCTACCGGTGGCTGTTCCTCCTTCTCCTCCCCACGCTCCGGTTTCGCCATGATATTCGAAAAGACACCATCTGATTGGATGCCGCCACCGTACACTCGAAACGGCGTTGAAGTAGCCCCAGGGGGCGGTACCGTCGCGGGGGCACGAGTAGGCGCTGCGGGAGCGCTGCCTGTGGGGGCAGGATGGCTGCTGGACGTCGAACTCGACGACGAAGGGGTGAATGCTGCCGAGGATGACTGTGGGGTGCCGCGCACCAGGCGTTGGGTGTCGTCGACCTCATCGTCACTATCGTCGCCACTGTCGAAGGCGTCGGCGAGAGCCGAGTCTACCGGCGCATTGTTGCCTCGATCTCGGTCGACGGATAGAATAGAGGACGCCCTCGAGTGGAACGACGGCGGGGGCGAGTTTGGTATCCTTTGCGTCCGGGAGGCACTGTGTCCGTCCTCCTCGTCTCGGGCATTCACCTAGGAAGCGTAAACGAGAGACGTTAGACCATCGCGCGTGAATACTTGCATTGGATTGCGTGCGCAGTCCGCGGAAGGGCAACACCATCGATGACTCCCAACTCACCCTCTCATAACGCCCGGACATGGTGACGCCGTGGTAGGTGTCTGTCCTTTGATTCCAGCCGGCTGCAGACTCCACAGACGATCAAATGAGACGGATAGATAGACGATAAAAGGATCGGTTCGTGAGGATGAATTCGATGAATTTGTTGGCGTCGGTTCGCTTTGCGACGTCGTGTCGCCTCCTGCAACTCAGCCCCGACTGAAGGCCAGGAGGGAGCCAACCAGGCGGGTGCGGTTCGCGCGTCGGTGGCGGGCGAGCGAGGTTTATTATTGGAGCGAAAATGGCAGACAAGACAAAGGGCGAATGACGGGGATTTTTACCCAAAATGAAGGAAAAGAAAACACCCGAAAAAAAGGAGAGGCGAATAAGGCGAGAGAAGACGCAACGAGGCAGAATGGATGATGCTTGGATGCTTTGGTTCGTGTTCGACGACGCCCGGTCGGCTATGCAGGCTGCAGGCCAGTCGTCGGAGACACCAGGTAAATTAGCGGAGAGAGGCTGATATGGGGCCCTGGACGGCGTGCGTGGCTGCTGACACGCTGGAACCTTCGGCACTCCCACGGTGCCCCGCCAAGCTTCCGGTGTCGCCACCATACTAAACTCGTCCTTTGCCTGCCACTCACGTGGTTGCATTTACATACTTGCTTGGCGCCCGGACCAATCACCTCAAAGCCCCAATCCGAGTCGAGCCTGCAGGGTCACCCAGCATAACGTACCGTTCCGATCGGGTGGTAGGGAGGACGACGCAATCAATCTTTCAAGGCCAGCCGAGTCCGAAAGTTTGCATGCTTGCGCGGCTTCACTGCCACCACCAAGCCAACCAACGAAACCATGTCACGCAACGTATGTGAGATGCCCACAACGCAAATTCAGGCATAGGAATAATAAGCTCTTGGAGGAGTAAAAAGCAAAAAAAAAAAAAAAAAAAAAAAAAAAAAAAAAAAAATTTAAAAAAAAAAAAAAAAAAAAAAAAAAAAAAAAAGAGGTACGCGGAAATAACCGGTGGCAAGGCAGTTTGGTCGACATGCCCATTGCTAAGAGAGCTCACTGCGTTTCGTAACAAGAAACTTGCGCACAAGATATTCTTTTCTTCCTCCTTCCCTCAGCCTGCATACTTCTCGACCTTCGCCAATATCTCGCCTGTCTCGACCAGTCTCGGAAGAGATGGGACTGCTTCCGGAACCGAGCCTTTTGCCTGGACATCAAGGGACTCACAACCGGCATCACGTCGCTCCGATCGACCTGACACAGGCCATTGAAGACGGATGACAAGTGGATCAGAGCCGGCGCGATCCGATTAAGCTGGCGGGTTATATTTTTCTCTCCACTTGGTGAGAAGAAGACCAATCCAGGCCCAGGGATGTGCCTGTTAGCACCAGCCTACCCCTTTCCATTCGCATGGTGTCGGCGGTTTCTTCTGGCCGGGTCTAGAGTGGCAGCTGTCGCCAAGGAATTTTGTCTTTCTATTTCTTTTTTTGGTTCGCCAATCCAACCCCAGAAAGCATCGAGCTCTAGGACACTTCCAAATTCTTTCTGGAAAAGGGTCACGATCCCCGGCCTAGTTTAATCCTGTGTTGTATTTAGGTACATTGAGCTATCCTAGATGAGAGCCCATCTCGTTGCGCAGGAAACCCCGTCAGCTCAGCTCACGCCATGGGTCCGTCGCACCACTGCAGTGGCAGCCCCAAGCCTCGTACCTACCGTCTAGTGTAAGCTACGCATCTCCGCCAGTCCCCAACAAGCTTAAAGCTCACCTGTGGGATCGGCATTCCCCTTCCCAAAATATGCTGTTTAGCTGCCAAACATGCTAGTTCGTCACACACACACACACCCCCCTCAAGGTTTTCCTCTCTGGTCGTCCGCTACTGCAGCGCCACATCCAGCTAGCCTTGGGAAAAACTAAACAGGATCAGCTCCTGGTCCTGGTCCTAGGAGGATTAACTGTCAGCATCGCGGGGAGACCAAACCAGCCCTTTTCCACGCCGACCTGGCGTGGCCAGCCAGCCTTTCCATATTCGTACTGAGCAACGGGGTGGTGTTACGCTCCGGCTCGCCAGCTGGTGGGACGGAAGATGGGCTCCGGGTTTTGCGAACTGATTTTGCTCGAGAACCTTTTTTGTTTTCTAGTGCCGGGCCGGGGGCTCTCACGACGAAGGTGCCTCGTCGGGGAGGACGACGTGATCCGGACCGCGACTGCCGCTGAGTTGCCTCGCGTGCCCTCGCGTGTCTCCTGAAACGAATCCATCAGCCCCAACTGTCGGCAATATGGGATCGGTTTGTTCCGCAGCACGCATCAACGAGGCCCGTATAGCAGAAAGAAGCACAAGAGGATGAATAATTTGAGGTTTGGTTCGAGCCACACAAAACGTCCACAATAAGCGCTAGGAGAGAAAACAATGCACACGGCCGTCTTTGTCTGTGCTTCCCACGTCCTCCCGCCGCCGTGGACACACAGATGTTTTCGTCCTACCGTCGCTGCCGCCGCCGCCGCCGCCACCGCCACTATACCTCCCTCATGGCCCCCACGACAGGCACGGACGAGTTGGGGGTGACGCACGGGCCGAGGAAGCTGCCGGTCAGAGACTCGGTCGAGTTGACGACGTCCTTCCCCAGCGGGCTGGCGCCGCAGCGCAGGCCCAGGACGAAGCTCTTGGCCATGACGTCGGCCAGGAACGGCGACGTGTGCGTGTGGTCGTTGGGGAAGCCGGCGTTGACCTTTTGCCTGCCCAGATTCTGCATCGCCTGCGCCGCGAGCTGGCCGTGGGGCACGAACCAGACGCCGGCACCGGCACCTCCTAGCTCCGAGACGGCGTGCCTGTTTTTTTTTTTTTTTTTTTTTAGACATGTGTTCAGTTTGAGTACGTAATTGGCGTGCTTCTAGATGAAAAGTGTTTCTGCTCTAGAGGCGGTAAACAGGAACTGAAACACGGCACATGAACACACTCACATGGCGTAGTCGTCGTACCGGCCTGGACCCCAGGCGAACTTCCCCGACTCCCAGGGGTTGTTGGGCGTGGGAGGCGAGAGGATCACGTTGGCACCGGCCTTGATCATCAGGGACGCGGCGCGTTTTAGGTACGTTGGGTACGTCTGGACCGTCTCCCTCACCCCTCTGCTCCAAGTTAGCACGAACTTCTAAGGGTGCTTCTCGCGGCTCGCTACGACGTTGGCGGGAGTGTGACGAGATGCCGGTGATGACAAAAAAAGAAAAAGGCTCATCACTTACTTGTAAGTCGTCTCGCACGTTTCAGACCCGGCGCCGACGCAGTCGCTCCGTCCTGAATTATGCGGTGTTAGTCGAAAGAAGGGGGGAAAAAAAAAGAACAAAAAAAAGCACACACCATTATCCTTAGCCAATGAGCCGCCGTCGTTGTGCCCAAACTCGACAATGACCCAGTCTCCCCGCTTGACCAGCCGCGCGACGGCGTCGAAGCGGCCCTCGCGCGTGAAGCTGCGGGCGCTCCGGCCGGCCACGGCGGCGTTGCGGACGACGTAGGCGGCCGGGTCGAAGCTGTTGTGCAGGAACTCGCCCCAGCCCTGCGTGCCCTTGCCGCCGCCGTTGCGGGCCATGGTGCTGTCGCCGCAGAGGTGGATGGTCCTCGGCGCCGCGGCGGCAGCGGCCGCGCCAAGCCAGACTGGGAGTAGGGTTGCGGCTTTCATGCTGGCGATGATGTGATTACGTTGTGGTTCAGGGAGCAGGGAGTGTGATAGACAAAGGACGCTATGGGGACAGGTCAGGCGGCATGAACGCAATAGACAGTGAAGGATAGGTAGATACCACGCTGACGTGTAAACAAGAGCCGCTGAGCCGTTACATATGATATATTATGAGTTTCATATACGATATACACGGTATCGACCCGACCCCATTTCCACCCCTTAACTGTCCTCAGGACGCGGCCATTGCCGCGCCGAGGTCCACTCTAGATCGAATGCCGTACTCCATGCGGTAAAGGGGTTCATTAGTTTCGATACTTAACACACCGTCATCTGGGGTTGCCAGGCAAACAAGCAAAAAATGAAAAGCAAATCAAAAGCCCTGGGAAGAAGGTTGCTCCTGGTGTGGCGGCCGATATGCCGACGTCTCCACACGTCTTTGATGAATTCGGCGACATATAAGAGCCCAAAGCGTTGTTAAGGTGATTATCAGCTGCGAGATTTGACTGGCGTGGCACGATTCATTGGGCGGGGTATGGTGTTTTGTCATGTGATGTCCGCCGCCTCGCCTTTGTTGGAGACAAATTGCATGTTAGACGGGACGTTGTCTGGATATTGACAAGCATAGACATTCAAACCGTCGGGACAGGCCGCTTGGTTCGGAGACATATAAACAAATCGATTGCCGTGCGGGTGTTAACCATAGATGGCGATGGCATAACTATATCCACATAATGTTATCCCCATCCGTGCCTTCTTAACCTTTCATAACGATAGTCGTATGCTATTATCCATCCATGTATATATGTCTCTAACCATTCCGAGCTTCCCCGAAAGGCGAGCTGGAACCTTCGAGCACTGACGAAGGCGACGGCGACGACGACAGCCCGTATGGTGAGACGCGTTCACCCCAGACATTTGTTCGTGGACATACGATGTGGTATCTATCTAGGTCTTCTACTCTTTCGGAGCGGCCTCCCGCACGGTGGCGTCCTTCACGCGGCCCCCGGTGTGATATAATCGGGGATGCTCCCCGCAAACGACCAAAAGGACTACACAGAGCGTGGTGTTGGGCGGCCCGAGCGACAGACAGATACAACCAGCCTTTCGAAGTTTCCCCATTCCGCATGCTTTGTCCGTGTTTGTTTTTAACCTTCTCCATCTCCTCGTCTTCGGACATTTCTCGCTACAGTGCCCCGGTGAGTCATCGCCCATGGATCACGGTTTCTAGAAATAAAAAGAGATTATAAGGTGGTATGCTTTCTTTTTTTTGTTGTTTGCTGTTGCTGAAGAGAGAGTCATGACCGCCCGGTTTTCTTCGACGAATGACCCGCGGTCCGCGCGCAGTGCCGGCTGGCTTGGTTCCATTCTTGATGGAGAGCCATCCGGGCTGGCATAAACCTCCCTTTTTGCCCTTTGTCTTGTGTTACATTGTCGGGCGCGGGCGGCCGGTCCTGCCGACAACCATTTTTATGACCTCACGGTCTGGAAATTGTTCGCACACCAGAGAAACAACACACGGAGATCATCCCAACTGCCGATGGGGACTCATCAGTGTGTGGACAGGGGCCCCTGCTTACATAGACTGTTGGCCCGACCTTTTTTTTCACGTATGCATAACCCGTCCAAGCTATTTGAGATTGACTATTATGCCCATGCTCCCCTGGCAAAATGATTTCTATATTCACCCGGCCGACCGTTGGGTTTTGCTGCTAATGCTGCTGTTGCTCACATACCTGGCATGAACGTAAAAAGCCACGCGTTCTTGTTATCCGTGGGTCTCGCCAGCCTTCTTTCCTACTTCTTCTCCCTAGGTAGGGCGCATGAAGAGAAGGGAAGCAGTCGTGGTGGGGAACGGACCAATCTAGCGATGGAAGGAGGTGGAGTCCATGGAACATCGAATACTGTCAGCAGCAGCCTTTTTCGTCCAGACGCCCCCGAAGCCGAGAACGTTGGTGACCGTGGAGATTGTGGGATGACGGTGTTGTATTTTTGGGTTGGTTGTGGGTTCATGTTGCGCTCAACAACGTCCCCTGTCTCTTTCTACCAGGCGGACGGAGGCTCGGGGCCATCCCATCGAGATCATGGCACTCAAGGCGTGTGTGGCATCTTACGTAGGACGTTAGGTCGTTTTGGACACGGCCTTTTGACACTTGGACGGAGAGGCAACCTGTACTCCGGATCTGCGGTTATGCGCAGCATTATGTAGGAAGCCACCTTTTTGGATCGACATGCCGCGCAGATGCTGACCGAGGGGCCCGGGTGTGCATGATTTGCACAACGAGCGGCCTTCACCGCTGCAGCTCGCTCGAGTCACCATCTGCAGCCTCGGAGGTGGTCGTGGTGTCCACCACCAGCCTCTTCGTTGCAGCCCAGTCCAGCCCGTCAACTCCTGCCCGTTGACCGCAAATCCATGCCCACCACTGATGACACTGATGCGTTTCGTTTCCAGCCCACAGTAGGCGCTTTTTTTTCGTGTCACGCACTCGACCTTGCTTGACCGCGTTCCAGGTTCGGCAAAAAAGACGCATTCATTCTTTGGCTTCTAGAAAAAGAATGACGCATATTTCTTTGGCTTCTAGGGTAAAAACAAATTTAAAAAAAGACGCGAAATGGGGTGACAAGAAAGAACGGCGCAACACCTGATGCGGCCGGCCCTGTGTGACGGGATATTAAGCGGCGCGGGACTTGGAAATAGCGCTTCGTTAGCCAGGGGCATGCACATTCCTGCTGCTGTTGCTGGTGTTTGTTTATGTTGTTATTGATTATGTCTTATCCCCACGGCCCCGGAATTGGCGAAGCCCTATGCCCGTGCGATACCGCTTGTGCACGAAAAACGGTAACGGGCGCTCAGACAGTCCCGGGTCCTGGCACCGTGACCCGATGCGCCTCCATTCCAAGCCCCATGGAAGGCGGAATGGAAGACGGTGAAGAACAGCAGGATGGCTGGGCGTCTGGGCGTCTGGGCATGCCACATGGGGTGTCGCGAGGACAGGACACGCGTTGCGCAAGCTAGCCGGAGAGTGCGAGAGAGACGGAGAGAGAGCGAGGGGGAGATGCGTGTTCCTAGCTTCCTTTTCCCTGTAGCTTGCCGTCCGTCGTTTGAGAGAACCCGTCGGCCAGCCGCCAGGGAGAGCACTTGAACTTGCCGTGCCAACAGCGAGCGAATGAGCGAGGCATTCATCATTCGTCTGTCTTCCCATCGGCAGACCGACCCCCTGCATACTCTCCGGGGTCTGGCCTTGGGCGCTCTGATTGGCTGGAGAGCGGCCATCGTTCCTGAGCCTGCGCGGTGTGCCCCTGACTTTTGCTTGGGGCGGGCTTACCGGCTCGCTAGCCAACCACGTCGCGCCTCACCCCGCGCCCTCGCTGATGAGCTTGCCTAATATGCTAGCCGCTGCACCCATAGACGAATTCGGGGGCTAGCCACAACGTTCGAAGCGCAGGGGTCGCACGCGCCGACGGTTGTGCTGTGGGAGAATGAATCGGGAAAAGCCAAAGCAGGCAGACAACCCCCATTCGATGGAACCCTTACGGCGTGTGAGCCAATTTTTATTTTTTATGTTTTATTTTTTTTTTTTTATTTCCTCTTCCGCGGAAATTTTTTTTATGTCACGATCGATTGTCTCCGCCCGCTAGCTTGCTGACCTGGGACAAAAACGCCGCTCCAACGCATATATCGTCTCCTATCAATAGATCAAGAACTCCAAGACAAGAGAGATTGAGCCCAGCTAATTTTGGTATGGAGCCCCAAGGGGCCCAGGCCAAGGGCAATCTTGACGACATCTGGATTGGGTAGATAGTCAGTTCGTCTGTTCATGCCCTCATCGCCTTTTCTGGCCACCACCACTCAGCGATCTGTGGGGAACTTTCTGTAGCGAGATGGGAAAAGGAGTTGCATCACAACCAAGCCGACGCCTAGCCCCTGTCGTTGGCCGGCAGGGTTGATGGGGGTGGAAGAGTGTGGAAGGCAGGGACAGGGTTGGCTGGGGGGGGGGGGGGGGGCCCCGGGGGGGGGGGGGGGGGGGGGGGGGAGTCAGGTGCACGCTAGCTTGCTAGCTTGCTGCGCAAGCTAGCAAGCTAGCAAGCTAGCAAGCAACAAAAAAAAAATTAGATTATCTAGATTGAAAGTCCATAGGTCTACTTAAAAGTTCAGGACTTCATTNATCCGTAGCTTACCTCCATCCAAAAGAGGGATCCCCTGTGCAGGCCGCCATTGCCCTGCCTAGGTATTGCTAGTCTGCCTGCCCTCTTGGCCTTAGACCCTGTCCTTACTCTGGCCCAAGCTGCTTGCTGTCCTCCATATCATCCTCGACCACCCCCATGGTCCGGACTTGGGTTCGTTGCCTTTCGTTCTGGTCTTGTTCCTCTTGGCCACGAGAAGCAGATCAGCACCATCGCCATCGCCAGCCAGCCTACTGCCAGTTCGTCCGTCCAGCATAGAGACGGGATCTCAAGCTGTTGTTCTTTGTTGTTGTTTTTCTTCAACCTCCACGGACGCTCCAAAGAGGTTCCGCATATCTAATACCTGCCGCACGTCCCTCCAAGAGTCACTGCGTCTCTTCATTGTTTAATCCCGAAGAGCTGGAAAAACCTCCGTTCGCTCTAGCCTCGATAACGCTAGCCTTTGCATCTCGGGCCTCCTCGCCACAAACGATCGACGACCGACTTCCTTGTCTCTGCCGAAAAAAAGCAAAAGAAGAAGAAGAAGAAGAAAAAAAAAAAAAAAAAAAAAGCAAGCAAGCAAGAAGAAAAAAACACAAGGGAAGAAATCATCCCACAATCAAGAGCTTTTGCCCAACATACCCATCGCACCTAGGGTGATGCCCTCTTTCGCACGCGCCTCTTTCGACGACAGCCTCGGCGCTGCAGCCGTCGCCATGGACGACTACCCACCCCAATACACCGGCCACCAACTACACCTGCGCGGAAGGTCGCCAAAATCCAGCAGCAGCCTGTTCCTCAAGGCGCATGGACGACACGCCGTGAAGGAGAGCTGGATCTCGCAGCAGCAGCACCAGTTCCAGCAGTTCCAACAGCTTCAGCAGCTCCAGCACTGGCAGGAGCCACCAGAGTACCTCGAGAGGAAGAGCACCAGCAGCAGCCTCGTGAGCAGCATCTCCAACGGCCGAGCCAGCGACGCCCCGCCAACCACAGACACCTCTAAGCAGCGCGACCAGGAGTCCGGGCTGCCCCCGCCGTTGACCAGGGAGGAGTTTGAGGCACTGCCGTTTGCCATTCAGCGAAAGGTGAGATTGCTATTTCTGTTTTGACTGGTCTTTTTTGTTTCAATCTTCAGCTGGTGGAGCTTGCCTGCAGGAGCTCCGGGATTGGCTGCTAGGCCGGCCTCTGCTGGAGCTGCCTTTGGGAAGGTGCAACCCCTTGGAGCTGCAGCCCACGCCGCGCTGCGCTGGAAACTCGAGCGAGTTGCCACTGGCATCTCGGCCTGGTCCTAGCCGCATTCTTCGCCGTGGGTGACGAGCTTGCCCTGCACGTTCCGTCACCTTAAGGGGATGTGGTCGGTGGGATTGTCGAGGCCAGCAGCTGTGATTCGCTGTCACTGTCACCCGGGCGCTAGTCCTCATCACACACACTCGCTGTTCTGTCTGCCTGCCCCTCCCTGCTCCTTCCCCGTCCCATCACGTCCAAACCATGCAATTCCACACCATCACTCCCAACGCCATCCCCATCCCTCTCGCATCCACGGATCTGATCACCACAAAAAGAAACAACAAAAAAAAAGAAAAGGAAAAAGAAAAACATCAGACAAGAGCTTCTGCTCGTGTCTCAGCCTAGCGTGTTTCTGGTGAAGCACATGGCAGGCTTCTTGGGCGCGTCTTTGGCGCTATCCTGTTTCTATCTGTGATCTTCGGGGCGCGGGCCTCCACGACAAACGGACCCGCATGCCATGAACCAGGATCTCTGCCAATGGCAGGCGTGCTTGCGACCTGCCGGACTACCGGTCTGGTCAAGGACGCTTGGGGCCTGCTTGGGCGCCTGCACATGCAGGTCCCGCGCCACCTGAGCTTCCCCTTCCCCGACTCCCTTTACCCTCGTCTCCCCTCACGACCACCCTGATGCGGTGCCCTTTAGCAGAGGGAGTCCTGTGGTTAGCCCGCAATAGCGCGCTTCTGCACGGCCATCCGTCCCTTCATTGGCACTGGCGTGTAGCCCTGTCTGCATACTCGCCCCCGTTTCCTGCCTCTTTTACTCATCCCTCTACCGCGGCTCAAGGTCCGAAGGCTCCAATGCTAAAAGCAGAACCTCTCGCCCTCTAGTACTTCTCGACACTCGAGCGTCTTCGCTTTGCTCAATCGTCCAGCGGGGTTGATGGTATCTTCAAGCATTATTGCGAGACCTCGAAGCGCTCCAGCCCACGTCCCGACAAGAGAGTCGTCGAGCCCTCGACCAGCCGGAGAAGGCGCCTCTCCCTGCGGACAGCGACCAACGACACGATCGATACCGACGTGTTTACTTTGACCGACACCCTCCCCGGCAGGAGGCAACACCACCAACTCACTCGCGAGGAGCAGGTTGCTCTGGCTAGGAACTTGCGAGCAAGCGTTCTGCTCGACGCTGCCGACGAGGCTGTCGGCAGGGTCCGCCGCCGCGCCAGCAACACCTTCACATCGGACTACGGAACGAGCATCTGCTCGCCCGAACGATTGAGCATGGAGTCGATGAGGTGTGAACTGCCCGACGTGGCAATGCACCAATCAGATGCCCGGTCCGCGCGTCCGGACTCTGTCTGCGACAGCTTTCGCTGGCTCGACGACGATGAGGACCTCGACCTCAGGCTGTTCCTCAGCGACTACCACGCAAACCTGCGCGACACGCTGCCCCAGCCAACCAAGGACGACCACGATCATGACCACCATCCCCGCCACCACCACCGCCACCCTTCCTTCCGAAGGCACATGTCCATCAGCAGGATCCCATTTGGCCGGTCCTCGGCCTCGTCGAGCAGGCCTGGGACCAAGGATGCCAGCGCGCCAACGAGCCCGCTTCAAGGCGCCACCTCTGCCCCGGCCAGCACCTCCCAGCATGCACGCCGGCGCTCGCGGACGCTGTCTTTGATCACCAAGCATGCGGCCTCTGAGTCTCGTGAGACCCTACCGCCCATCGACCCGGCGGCAGCACACTACCAGGATCCCGAGGCCAGACTGAAGCTGAGGGTGTACCTGGCATCTCCCCAAAAGTTCGACGAGGCCATCGCCTTTGGCTTCCCCTCGACAGACCCTCGGGCTTCGCCGCCCGCCCCAGTCAAGGACACTGCCCCGCCGCCCAGCAGCCACTCCAGGCAGCAGTCATCGCGTGCCGCCGCTCCCGGCAAGGTCGAGACCTTCCTTGCCGATTTTGACGAGGACGACAACGAGAGCGACGATAAGCTATCGTACAGCGACCAGGTCTCGGCTGCGGATCCCGAGTCTCCCCGGACGCCTGACTCCACTACGGACAAGAGCCCGATCCGGCCGATGCGACTCCCCAGTGTACCCTCACCCGACGAGTGTGGGCAGGCCCCGGGGTCTTCGCGCGAGATGACGCTGAAGATGACGCTCACGCGGCCGGACCTGCGGGCGACGGAGGATCAGATTTACGGCTGGAAGCAGCGCGGAGCCTACTCGGTTCGCAAGTCGCCGTCGGCGGGCGGGCGCGATGATATCTTCCCGCCCACTCTGCCCGGCGAGAAGGACATGATGGACAGGAATCCCACTGGCCTGGACCACTGGGGCCCTGCGCAGGACCACAGTGTGATGAAGCGGATCTGGAACCGCGTCAGGAGGTCGTGAGCGTTTTGGACTGGCTCTTTTTCTTTTCTTCTATCATTTGATTTGCCTCTATCATTAGCGACAGCACGACTTTCCTTTTGTTTCTGCAATACCCGCTGCTTTACGACATATCAAAGAAAGTTCTTTATCTATCTCAATACATGTAATATATGCACTTTGGCTGTTATGTTTGATGTGCCCGCTGGCCATGCCAACTGAACCATATTTGACCTCACGTTCTCCGTCTTGGGGATAGCTGAGCAAGACCGTCAGTCGACCCATATGTCTAATCTCGATGGGGAACGATTTCATCGACACGTGTATGCTGACAGGCCCG
This sequence comes from Magnaporthiopsis rhizophila, assembly GCA_003049465.1. Lineage (NCBI taxonomy): Eukaryota > Fungi > Ascomycota > Sordariomycetes > Magnaporthales > Magnaporthaceae > Magnaporthiopsis > Magnaporthiopsis rhizophila. The sequence continues at coordinate 137,895 of PYSS01000011.1, forward strand.
ATCCAAGGCAGATGGGATGAGAGAGGCCGCGTAACTCGACCATCGGACTTCCCCTGCATGCTTGCATATCTAGATACTCCTATGTAGGTACTCAGGTACTTGCGTCTCGCCGAAGGGGTTTTCCGGATGTGGCTTTTTCGATTTTCGTCGTTCAGACGAGGTCCGTCCACAGCTGTCCTGAGTAAATGGGGATCGTAAACGACGCATGCCCAACGAGAGCGATGAGACGAAAAAAAAAAAGCAAAGCAAAAATAAGAAAAGTAAACTATTGAAAAGGACCGTGATGACTATTGAAGAGAGCCGAAGGCCCGTGTCTCGTGGCGTGCGGGGGGTTCCACAGTTGCCGATAAGGCCTGAGCGGGATGATGGGGAGAGGAAAGAGGAATCAGGAATCTCGATCTAGCAAAGGGGTTGGGCAGCAGGAATGGCTGGTCTGGGCTGGATTCCTTCGGCTCGCAGGCAGGCAGGCAGGCAGGCAAGCATTGAAAGTATGTCTAGGGAGGTATGAACACCACTGTACGGTACCTGATTTCGGGAATGGAATGATAGCACAAAAACCTAACGGACGGACGGACGGACGCGTGTCTGTCTGTCTGTCTGGCGGTTGGCGTGGCTTTCCGGATGTGGAAAAGCGATGGATGGGGTCGGGTAGCGGCTGGCTGGTTGTTGCTAGCCAAGGGTTAAACGCAGAAAGATACCTAGGTAGGTAAGGTACCTACCTGCCCCTACCTGTCCTCGTCACGGTTCCTGGCTGCCGTTGCGTGTGGTTGGTTGGTCGGGACTTTGCTGCCGCCGAGCGAGGCGACGATCCCCAAGGTTGCAGAGGACATTGTTTGGGTCCACCAATGAACCGAGAGAGTGTCTTGCTGTCAACAAGCTCGCTTAGCAAAAAAAAAGATAAACAATGGCTACCACCCACCAGGAAGCATGAAAGGCGACTGTTGTTTTGTTGCTGTCCGTTTCGACTTGATTGCGCCGACGGAGGACGCCGCGATCGGCGGGGGAAAATCTCGCTTGGGACTGTAGCCGAGCAGCGATCAACGAATCGATTCCTGTCTTAGGTGTTTCTTTTCTCGCTCAGGGAAATGGAAACAGACACACAAAACCAGCCTCCCACAATAACATCGGATAAACACTCACAACATAAACAAATACAAGACCCGCGAGGGCAACAGCCCATTCCAGCACTGCATTGCGCCGTCGTCCCCGTATCGACCTAGCGGTCCCCATGTACCATGCGCCATGCACATATCCGGCCAGCCGTATATGCACCTCCTCAGGGGCTGCCCATCCGTCCACCTTTTTTGAGTTATTCCCAGAGTCGCAGTCGCAATCTGAAGTACATGGCTAAAAAAAAAAAAAAAAAAAAAAAAAAAACGTCATCGTCTCGTCACCGACCGACCGACGCAATGCAACGGGGCAGAGATCTTTTTACATGTATTAAATATCTTGTTTTTTTTTTCTTTTTTTTTCCCACGTGTTATTATGTATATACGTCCATTCATTACACTCGCTTGAGACAAAGACAACACCACCAAAAAAGGTAGCAATGAGACAAAGTAAGGCAACAAGCACAAACCCTGCACCGCTGCTTTTTGTTTTCCCGGGAGCATCAGATGGACGAAAAGAGCCGCCCGCCCGACAGCTTTCACTCCCATTCTTGGAAGCGGAGTAGACAGGACAACTTGACAGCACACATGCGTTGCATCGGCGGCACCGCCGGGCGGGCGCGCGCTTGCCAAGAGGGAAACCCCACTGATAACCAGCCATCCAGCCGACCAGTGACAGGTGTATGCTCCGTCGATACAATGGTCCAGCACGTCTCGGCGTCCGTAAGAGGCAAGTTGGGCACTCACTCCTGTTAGACCTCAAATGTGATCCCATAAACCTCAACCCATGGATATCCCAGCACGGCAGCTTCCGCTTCCGCTCAACGTTGCGACGACGGGGAAAGTCGGTCCAGTTTTATCTAGCTGCAGAGTAGGCGTCACTCATCTTGGCACACTCACTCGAGCCCCTTGGTTGTACGTACAGGGCGTCAGGGTGGCTTTGGAAAAAAGAAAAACTGCTTGATTCGCTATGGTCGAACATCAAAGGGAGTGAAGTAAAATGAGATGGCAGAAGATCATCACCGTTTTTATGGTATCCCCAGCCGTCTCCAAGAAATGCCAGAGAAAGAAAGAGAAAGAAAATAACAGGATACAAAAAAAAAAAAAAAGAGAGAGAGAGAGAAATCTCTCCCAAAACAGGCCGAGGGAAAGGAGATGACAAAAGAGAGCAAGGTGAAACGCCATGGCTAGCCGCCCACCTATCACATATAACCTAACCTAGACAAGTCCACGCTTTTTTTTCTTTTCTTTTTTTTTTCCTTTTTTGCCTTCTCGTGCTTGGATGGCCGGCACGCACAAGGCGCTGTAAATCATCAAGGTCCTCAGCCCCAGGCAGGCAGGCAGGCAAACAGACACGCAGGCAAAGCCCGACCAGCCTCATACCTCCTCGTCGCTATCTTCCCCCAGAAGCTCGCCTTCGTCCTCGTCGAGGCCGGCGTAGTCGCCCGTGCCACGCGCGAAGCTGTCCCGGGTCGTGAACCGCCTGGGCCCGCGGCTCCCACCGCCTCCCAGGCCCAGCGCCCCGTACGCGCCCCTGCCGGCGCCGCCCGCGAAGCCCCAGCGCTCGGCGGCGCTCTTGGCCGTCCGCCACAGGGCCGACGCCAGTATCGGCAGCGCCCCGACGACGGCCACCGTCGCCGACACGGCCACCACCGGGTACCGGATCCAGGGGCTGTCCGCGTCCAGCAGCCCGCCGCGGTCCGACGGGTGCTCGCCCAGCCGGATCTGCCCGAAGCTGCCGCCGGCTTCCCAGCGCCGAAACACCCACCAGCCGACCGCCCCGGCGCCGCCAAAGGAGAGCAGTATTATGAGGAAGATGACGAAGCCGCCGGGCCCCGAGTGCCGCTGCTCGAACTCCTTCTCGTGGCCAGGGCACGGGTGCGACCTGGTGCTGTTCTCCAGATTCCTGCCGCCCTTGCACGTGCTCAGAGGGATGCGCCGGTAGCCCGACGGTTCCCACCATTCGTACTCGTTCGGGTACTTGGCGCACCACGCTTCCCGTGTCATTGGCTGGAATCCAGGCACCAGCTGGCAGCCGCCTTCCTTTCCGCGCTGATAGTTGAAGTCACTGTACATGTTGCCAGACCAGGTTAGCAAACAAAACTGTAACGTGACAACTCACAAAAAACAAGCACGGCCTGGCGTTCCAGTCCTCCAGGTAGGTACTCACCATTCAAAGTCCTCACGCGTGCATTCGCAGATCTCAATCTTGCGTAGCTGCTGGATCTTGTTCCTGTTGTAGCAGGACCGGTCCGTCTTCTTGCGGAGGTACGACGACTTATGGCCAAAGAGGCAGTCGTCCTTTTGCAGCGGATGCCTTGCTTGCCAGAGGTAGTAGTCGCTCTTGCTGTCGTCTGCCTCATTGTACTTGCAGACCGCGCTGCTGAGACCGGTGAAGTCGAGATTGACCGTGAAGGTGGACCCTTTACCCTTGCACCACAGGAGGAAGTTCCTGGAGCCGCCCGAGATGACCGTCGTGATGTCCAGCACGTCCACCTCCTCGTCCCCAAACTCGTAGTCGGCCCACGTCTTGCCTTCGTCCGTCGTGTACGACACCATCTTGGTCTTCCGCCTCGGCACGAGCACCACGATGGAGCCCTGGTCTCCAAACGCCCACGACCAGGCGCCCTTCTTGACACTGGTCCACGAGATGCCGGCGTCCGTCGTCATAAAAGTGTCCGCGTTCTTGATGTCGCCCAGCGACGACCCGACGTTGCCGATGCCGAACATGAGGCCGACCGCGCCCGCCGACGAGTACGTCTTGCGCCGGTCCTGCCGCTCCGTGTAGCCGTGGATGTGCAATGCGCAGCCTTCGTCGCCCTCGTCGCTCTGGCAGGCGAATCCCTTGCCCTCGGCGTCCTTCTTGGGCGGTGGCAGGAACCGCCACAGGGCGCCGTCATTGTGCGTGATCTTGGTCTGTTTCTTCTTGGGCTCGTCCACCTTGTCGAGGTTCGTCACTACGTTGACCATGGCGACGCCCTCGAGACCGAGCATCTTCTCAAAGTCGACAAAGTAGTGGTCGTCGCAGTTGACGCCCGAGATGCTCACGACGTACTCGGTGCCGTTGGAGTTGCTCTTGATGATGGTGCCGTACTTGTGGTTCGACTTGGACACGGTGGGCACGAACATGTTGACGGCGTGTGTCGAGCTGTCGAGCACCGTCACGGCGCTCTTGTGCGTCTGCTCAAAGTTGTACGGGAACTTGGTCGCCGCGTACGTCTTGCCGTCGAGGCTCGCGAACGCCTGCAGCGTCGTCTTGTCCTTCTCATTGTCCACCTTGACCTCGGCCGCCACCACGATGAACTCGGCCATGGTCGCAAAGTCCTTGACGTTCTTCTGCGCCACCTGGTCTCCTTTGAAGAAATCGTCGCTCCACACGAGGTCGAGCGGGATGTCGGCCTCGGAGCCCTCGCGAGACTTGACCAGGCACAGGATCTGTCGGTTGTCGCGCCAGCGGTACTGGCTTGCGCCCGTGAACTCACACCTCTGCACGTAGCGCTTGATCGACTTCCAGTTGTCGCCTCGGTCCTCTGACAGAGAAGCCTCGACGAAGCACTCGTTGGTCTTCGTCTCGCACTTCTTCCCGAGCCAGATCAGCCAGTCCTTCCTGTCCGGGTGGAACGCCAGCGGAGAGGTATTTAGCGTAGTGTCGGGCGGGTTCGGCGCCTTGAATTCGTGGAAGTGAAGACCGCGGTCGACTGTGTACGTCACGTCGACCGAATCCTTGATGAAAAATGCCATCTCCTTGAAGTAGTGGTGCCTCATGATGGTCCAGAAACTCTCGCCCTTGAGCGCCGCAGGCTGCTTCCACGTCTTGCCGTGGTCGTGGGTCAGGAATACTTGACCACCCTTTTGGGTCTGCAGATTTATTGGCCTGGCAATGACCGTCTCGTCCGAGTCCTGGCTATCGTCGCCCTTCTCCAGGTAGTACTTCTCGAACGAGGTGAAATCTCCCTCGAAGTCGATCCTGGTGGACTTGACCTTGCCGCTCGGCTTCGACACAGGAGGCGACGTCGACTCTTTGCACTTGTGCTCCACCTGCTCGTCCTTTTGCTTCCCGCCCACCCTCTTGCAGTCGTCGCCGGGGATCTTGCGCCAGCCCGACGACCCCTTGAACACGTCGTCCGGTTTGGCGTTCTTGCACGCGTCCTTTGGCGCGGCCACCGGCCCGGCGGCCACACACTCGTCGCCTTCGCGCTTGAAGTTGTAGTCACATTCGAAGTCTTGGTCACTGCAGTCGCACTGAGCCATCTCGGCGACGGGATCCTTGAACTCCTGCTTGATGAAACACTCGGCGTCCTTCTTCCGCCGACGGTACCTTTGCGTGTGGCCCATGATGCAGGTTGGCTTGCCCTTGTCGTCGACCCTGGCGAACCAGTCCTCCATGTCGCTGTCTTTGCAGGTTGCTTCGTGCAGGCCGTTAAAGTCGATGGCGATGATATGGAACTTGCGCAAACTCTCCTCTCCGACAAGGATGAACTTGAGGCTCGTCGAATCCTGAGTTGTGGTCAGGTAGCCTGGCTTCATCTTGAGGCCGTCGGGCAGCTTGGCCGTCTTCCAGTCCTTGCCGTGGTTGAGCGAGTAGGTGATCTCGTCGATATTTTCGCCGTCTCTGATAGCCACCAGGACGGAACCCTGGTCCCCAAACTCGTACTTGTGGGGTCCCTTGGGGCCCTTGATCCAGGACACGCCGGCGTTGTCCGAGATGTACAGGCTCGCGTCCTTGAGGCTCCCCAGGTAGTCGCCCGTGTTGCCGTTGCCCATGACCAGACCTGGCGCCGGGCTGGAGAAGACGCGGCCGATGTTGTCGAGCTCGGTGATGGAGTGCAGGTGGAGCTTCTCCTTGTCGGCCGTGACGGGCTCGAAGGTCCTGCCGTCGTCAAACGTGATCTCGGACACGATCTTCTTCTTCACACTGCGGTTCTTTGCGACGTCGTCCGCGTTGGCCACCTTGTTCACGAGGAAAATACCCTGGATGCCCGTTATTTTTTCAAAGTCGACGTGGCCGTGGTGGTTGCGGTTGGTGTTCTCGATGTTACGGGTGAAGTAGGTGCCGTTGGAGTTGCTGGTAAGCAAGACGCCCATGGGGTTCGAGCGGTGCGTCGTCATGACGTCGATCTGGATGCTGTAGTTTGTACTCTCGAGCACCGTATACGCCTCCTGGTTGATCTTGTGATCGGTGGGGAAGACGGCCCGGTGCCATTTTAGGGTATCGTCCGTGACGAACAGCGCCATCTCGTCCGTGTTTTTGGCGTTGGCGGCCACGAGAAGGAACTTCTTGACGGCGGCGACGTTGACGATGCCCTGTACCGGCCGGTTCGTGTCCAGGTCCGGTTCGAACTCTTGGATGACGCCATCGGCCTTGGTGGCGCCGAAGTAGTTGTCCGAGATCAGGAGGCGCTGGTCCTGCTTGTACACGGACAAGGCGTCGGCGACGATGCAGAGGGCGCGCTGCTTGTCGATCTCGGCGTCGCCGCTCGTAAAAAGGCCGGAGGACTTTGCCCACCAGCAGCCCCTGGTGGAGCCGCGCAGGAGCTTGGCGTCGGTGCGGAAGCCGTCGATGGTGTACATGGAGACCTCCTCGCAGAAGAGCGTCTTCTTGCAGTCCCTGCCGTTGAAGATGATGCGGTCCGGGTCGTCGGCGTGGAAGTTGAGCACCTCGGCGCGGTAGATGCTCATCTCGGTGTCGGCCATGAACGACTGCCACGACTTGCCGCGGTCCGTGGTCTTGAAGTGGTGGATGCCGTCTGTCAGCACGAAGGCTCGCTGGTGGTCGTATGGATGCATGACGAGCTGGAGGGCCCTGCCGGCCTCGATGTCCTTGACCATGTGCCACGTCGAGCCGGCATCCTCGCTGCGAAAGACGGTGCCTTCCCGCTCGTCCTGGAACAGGATCACGTCTGAGTCCTCGAAGTAGTTCAGGTTGAATGGTGGGTGCTCGAGCGTCGTCTTGTGGAATGTCGGGCCGTCGGCTGCTGCTGCTGCTGCTAGGAGAGGTCTCGTCAAGAGCGTCGCCAGCAGGGCTACGGCCTGCAGTGCCCCCCGTACCCTCCTCATGGTTGCTGCGGCTGGGATGTGAGGACACTCATGAAGCGGGCGACCGCGACTGGGCGGGATAACAGGCGGCGCACAGAGGGAAATGGATGAATGTGGGGTGGTCGAATTCTGGCGTAGGTAGCGCGAATACGGTTGCGCAAAGTGAGGGTGAAAAGAACAGCAAGAAGAAGAAAAAGAGAAAATGTGGAAGGAGGCAAAGATGCTGTTGTTAGGTTCCAGCCGTCTCAGGGCTGACACGCTGCGACCTGGATAACGTTTGATAGCAGCAACGCGCGGCTCGAGAGCTGGAGCTGTGCTGCAAGTGGATGGAGCCTGCGCTGGGGCCGACACTGTAACGTCCCACTGCCGCCGCATCGCCCTACCCCCTGCTCCTGGTAGGGCAGCCATACTCGCCACGGCGACAGGTGTCCCAATCAAAACCTGAGTCAGCCACACTCTAGAATCGGAGTTCGCACAAATATGGCTACGAAACGACACGTTGTGCCCCGCCTGTCAAAACATCATTCACACACTACCAGACCGATTATGACATTGCATGTATTTTTTTGCCGATAGTTATGTGTGCATAAGAAGCTCACGTGGATAAACAGGCAGTTGGGTAATGGGGGTACATGCATACATTTATACCTACCCAATCTAAGCACCTATAGGTCAAGCGAGCAAGAGACCTGTGCTGGCCTCTTCCAACTCCCAATATGGTGCCCTGCACCCATACAGAGCAAGAATACTTTGGACAAGCAAATGATAATTAGCAACTAGGTAAATAGGCATCTTGACGACGACCCTGCAGAGACCCCGGGCCCGAGTGGAAGGCACCACATCATCCCCAGTCCGGCGCGGCAGCCCAAGACGTTCTAGGATCACGGTCCACCAGTTCCATCAACCTCAGCTCTCATACAAGCTATGACATCACCAATGCAGGATACAAAAAGATGCAACAGCTAATTATAACAAAAAACTTAGGAGAGGAGCCGCTCCCCCCGCCTCGGTGTGAGCTGCAAGTCTGTGCCGAGGACTGTTTTTCAATCAAGGGAGAGCGGATGAAGCAACTAATGCCACCGAGATATACCAAGAAACTAAGGAGCAGAACATCCACAGACAACATACGCAGACACACAACGGCCGGGCCGGCTCTCCGCGAGTAGCTTAGGAGTCGGTGAGGACGATGGTAGCGGTACCACCGGGCTTGCTGATGGCAGTCTGTGTGGGTGAAATCATTCATGGGTCAGTACTAGTTGTCTTTTGGGCATTAAACCGCGGGACCCTCGATCAGCTCTCCAAGTACTTACAGTGCAGCCGTTGCCGCCGCCGGTGAACACGCCGTTCTTCAGAGCGCAGGGGGCGCTGATGTCTCCAGTGATCTCGACGTTGTAGTTGAGCTTGGCGTTGCTGGTCGGCTGGTTCCAGAAGATGGAGATGTAGGTGATGCCGTGGATGTCCTTGCCGACGCCAAGGTTGGCGGGGGCCCAGTTTCCGGCAGAATCGGGGTACTTGGCGCTCTTCCAGGTGCAAGCCTCGGCCACCTCGACGCCCTCGTTGTTTAGGTAGTACTGAGCGCTGGTAGGGGAGCCCTTCCACCAGTACGACGTCTTGGCGTCCGGGTTCAGGAGCTCGTACTTGCCGCCCGGCTTGGTCTCGGTGGCGATCGACATCTTCTCGTCGCCGGGATAGTTGGTCTGGCAGATGTTGGCCACATCCTTGAGCTTGTTCTCCACGAAGACGCCGCCGGCGCCCTTCTCGCACAGCTTGGGGCAGTCAGGGCGGGTGAGCTCCAGCTTGCCCATGGCGTTGCACCACAGGCCACCAACCGACTGGCCGGTGGATCCCTGCGACGACACGGGCCACTGGGTCTTCTGGTAGCCGTTGGGGCACGCGTACGAGCAGAAGCTGTTCAGGGGGCAACCACCCGAGACGGGCTGGTGGATGGTGTTGATGAGGACACCTGGGATCCACTTCTTGTCGTCGGGCTGCTGGAAACTGAGCCAGCCGTCCATGCCGAGCCGCTCAACGGGCTGGACACCGAACTGGGTCGGGAGGCAGCTGCAGTCAATCTGGCCGCTGGGGAAGTCGGCGTCGATGCCGGTGGGGCCGAGAACAGCGCAGCCGGGGTTGGCGCTGGAGCCAGCGGAGCCGGCGCTGGGGCTCGACGGGGTCGGGGACGAGCTGCTCGACGTGGTCTCAGGAGTCGGCGTGGGCTTTTGCTCGAAGAACTGCGCCGCCTGCGAAGTCGAGGTGCTGCTGGGTGTCGGGGTGGCCGGCGGCGGCGGTGGTGGCGGCGGCGGGGTGAACGTTGGCGTGGTCTCGCCGACAACCGCGTAAAGACCGTCGGCAATACCAGCCTTGGCCTGCTCCGGCTCGACGACCTTACCGTCGAGCTCGTACACAGCCACGACAGGGCCCTCGACGTACTTAACGACCTCGGGGCTGCGCTTCTCGAGGTTCTCGATCACGCGCCTAGCGTGGTGGTGGCGGTGGTGCTGGTGCGAGGCCTGAGTTCCTGCAACCAGAGAAGCCGCGAGGGCGAACTTCGTGATACCCTTCATTGCGACGGCGTGGTGATTAGGGATTCTTGTTCGATGGGATCCAAGATGGGACGAGTCGATAAGGCTGTTGTTGTGTTAGGTCGACTGGTGCTTCCTGGTCGTTGCGAGGCAGCCCTCTCATGTTAGCGGTGTGCGAAGACGGACAAAGGGGGATCCGATATTCCGAGACCCATCACCTCAACAACACACAATGGAACAAGCATGGGCGCAAAGGCTAGATAGGTAGGTAGTTAGGTAGACACGGAACCAGGACAAGGCCGTTCCGTTGCCCCCCCCCCCCCCCCCCCCCTCCCCNCCACTCCCCCCCCCCCCCCCCCCAGTGCTTACCTCCGAAAAAGGTGAGTTGACGCCCTGTCCTTGCAACGAAGAGTGAAAACGAACGTCGAAACTGGTAGAGAAAAAGAGCGTAATAGTTGGTTGGCCTGTCCGCAGTCTCAAAAGAGCGTGATAGAGGGAGACCTCTGTTGGGTGAGCAGCGTGGTGAAGAGGTCCAGAGTGGATTTGGGGATGGCGGTCGGGAAGGGAGTTTTGATCAAGCCTGAGCGGCGCGTTGGCCACCGAGAGAACCTGCTTTGAATTAGCGAAATTGCGCCGCGACTGGGCAGGGGAGGCGCCTGACAGGGATCTCTGGCCAGGAGCTCTTGCCTGCGATCCAACCAAATGAAATGAGGTGAGCCTGCGACGTACTGTCTGTGGATATGGCTTGATGAGGTTAATTACGACGTACAAGCCGGGCAGGACATGATGCATCTTGGCCAGAGCGAGGGTCTTTGTTGTCCTTGCCTGCTTCCAAGTTGGAGATTTGCCCAGCCGAGACGACTGGCACGCAAGATGGCGAGACGCCAATCGTGAACGGCGGCATCGTGCTCTGCTTCTTTTCATTCCAGTCCCATGTGCTGGCCAGTGGTCTTTCACCATTCAAAGACAGTCTAGCCCTTTTCGTTGCCATCTTTCGATGCCCTTTTTCTCCTTCCTTTATTCTGGTGATGGTCTGGACGGACGTGCCTTCTCTCTGAGGTGTACGCCCATTTCAATCGATGAGCCTTTGTTTCCCTCTCTGGTACGTTACTTGAAGCCCCCCCTTTTTTTTTTTTTTTTTTTTTTTTTTTTTTTTTGGGCTGTGGGTCTAATCCTGGCATTTGACGGCTTCTGGGCGATCGTTCCTGGTCCGACTGCCGCCGATAGAGATCCATTTCCGCCATGTTATTTACGGTGTGATGTGGCTGTGTGCCAAGGTGCTGTTTGCAGCCCACCCCCATCTGGTCTCGGCGCCAACTCCCCCTTAGGTTTCTCTAGCTGCAGACCGGCAGCGTTGGCGATGCATTCAAATTCTGCCAGTCTGGGCAGTGGTGGCTGCGCCCGGTGGCCAGCGAGCACCCATTTCGCAAGGATCTGACTGCAATTGATATTGCAGCCAAGATGGACGGACACTCTTGGCCGGAACTCCGCATTTGGAAGGCGACCTTGGGTCGAGGCCGTGTCAGGCTGGGTTTATCAGAACGACTTACGAAATCATCCCCATTTCCATTTTACTTCACCGAAAGTACCTTGACTGCCAAGTCAATGGTCAATGCAGGGTCTGGGAAGTCATGTTATACCATGCGAGAATTCGACCCAAACCTGAATCATCCAACTAACTTGACTTCTAACGCACACACAAGTCTTCATGGCAATCGGAGTGACAAGGCGCTTCGATGCCGCCATGGCTGTGGCGCACAAGCGATGGGGAGATCCTAATTAAGTAGAGGGTCTACGGCCACACCAACCGCCCTTCGACACCAAGGAAAACATCAAAAACAAAAAACCGTACGGACGCTGGAGAACGCATGGGAGACGTGGCAGCGCCAGAGAGACGCCTCTGTCAATTTCCACCTGGGACCTTCCAATGATCTTGGATGGAGGCCGCGGACAGATGGGTGCCTTGGCAGAAGCGAAACCTGCACCACTATTAACGGCTGGGCCGTCGTAAGGGCTCAGAAGCATCCCGATTCTCGATCTCTGGGCCGTGATAGGTGGCTCAAAGGTGTTGACTCAGCTTGCACGTCCGTCCATTGAGATGCGCAGGTTCGTGCTGCGGGCAAGATGAGATATTTTGAAGCATCGCGTAAAGAGGCCTCTCTGCAGTGTCGTCCAGGCTGTTCGGGACGGCCGCCGCTCCTCCCCACACACCCCTCCAACAGAATAGATGCAGAGTACATACTGAGCAGGCACGGATTCCGTCTGCGTGAGGGGATGACGCCATAGGAGATTGGATCAATGGGGCCGTCACAATTCCTGTCAGACAACATCGGTCGCTCCGCCCTTAGACGCACCAACGGCAACGGGGAGTTTGCGGTCGAGTGATTGGTTGCACCGTCGAGAACACCCCCTGAGCTCAGCGGGCGACTCGAGATACGATGGACTAACCTACCGTTACACCGGCTGCTCTGGCGCAAGTGTTGTGGTCAGCTTGAGACACAGCCCCGCCAGCAGGTAACGCCGTAGCGCGTTGGCGTTCTGAGCGGGCAGACAGACGTCACTGGAGAATCAGGTGGTGGCTGGGGGCTGCCTGGCCGCATTTTCCCAAGAGCGGACGGGCTTGTCAAGACCGATGGCGCGAACACCTCTGTATTCACACAGCACGGGTGGTGCCCAGCTCGTAAACGACCGCGACACGCGCCTCCCTGGGGCGGGCTGTCGTCACCAACTATCAGCGACGTAGGTGCCTCGGCCTGCAGGTGCAGCCGGGAGGGCGGAGGACGGCTTATGTACATCCATTACAGCCTAGGTAGCCACACACAAAAAGAGTGGGTCTTTCTATTCCCACCGCCGCCGGATCCACTTGTGCTCTTGGAGGCGCAGCAGGCTTTTTCGTCTAGCTGCCCCCTCTGTTCCCGCTTCGATATTCTCAGCCTCTCTGCTGCCTCATCCACACTCGGCCCTGCAGACCACCCAGCCCTGCACCTTGCGGAACCCCCGGCTGCCGCAGAGACTCCCAATTCCTGCAAATTGCACAGGCCCGGCCATCGCTGGCTCTGTGGCATTCCTGTGAACCCCTGCTGCATCAACCTCGTCTGTCGAGCGTGCTCGCCATCGGCAAGCGCATTTGCACGCTGGCTCCGTTCCGTCACGACTCTCGCCACGGCTCCAGCCACACCCCCGTCTGTCCGTCGCCGAACGATGCGAATCGCGCGGCGACGGGTCCAAGGAGCCTGACTGTAGAGCCCATTGCCAGCTGCTGTTTGCCATAGCCTGCGCTGCTGCCTTCGCCTTCGCGACCAATTCCCAATCGCGTCACGGCGCCGCCCTGCCGTCATGGCTTCGGAAAAGGGCCCCGTCGCGACGGAAGCTCCCTTGGCGACCCCTCCGGCGACCCAGTCTGCTGCCGCCGCAGCCGCCGCAGCTGCAATAAGTGCCGCCGACCTGTTCGCGTCCGACCTCCCACGGTCGGGGTCGCTTAAGAGGCCGCGCGAGGCCACACCGACTTCGCCCGCTTCCGTCGCCGCCGCTACCACCAACCCCGACCTCTCGCCGTCCAAGGTCCAACGGCTCGGTCTGGCAACGAGACACTCCCCTGCGCCCCTGACTGGCGCTCTGGCCGACGAGGAGGAGCGCATCCGCAAAGCCGAGGAGGCCAGGCAGGCCGCTGGCATCAGCGACAATCCAAGCCATAGGGTGCTGGACGTCCTGATGTCGGCCACCATGGCCATGAGCCGCGCGCAGGATGCCCCTGACGCGGCCGCGGCCGCGGGCGCCCCACCGACGTCGCCTGGGTTGGTCAACAGCAAGCCCACTACCGAGGTCGTCGTGCCGCCGCCTCAGGCGCTTCCAAAGCCAGAGCCCCCAACAGAAGCGAGCGCGGGCGCAGTGCCGACTGGCCAGCCCTTGGACGGCGCCATGACACAGGTCGTCGACAGCCCTGCTCCCATGGATATTGACCAGCGGAGCGATCAGCCCCAGGGCGGCTTCGTCGCGCAGCCCGACGCGCAGACGCAGGAAAAGAACACTGCCTACTCATACCCTGGGATCCTGCCACCCAACGTTTCCATGGGCGGCGCGCCAGCACCTCCTCAACGTGGCATGAGCCTTCCGATGACGTCTTCGCAGCACCCTGATGCCGCGCCGCGCTCGCCCACGTCTAAGAAGCACAAGTGCCCCTGCTGCGACACGGTCTTCACTCGCCACCACAATCTCAAGAGCCACCTCCTCACGCACAGCCAGGAGAAGCCATACGCCTGCGACACATGTCAGATGCGCTTCCGCCGCCTGCACGACCTGAAGCGACACAGCAAGCTGCACACTGGCGAGAAGCCGCACATCTGCCCCAAGTGCGACCGCAAGTTTGCACGCGGCGACGCGCTGGCTCGCCACGCCAAGGGAGCTGGCGGCTGCGCCGGTCGGCGATCCAGCATGGGCAGCTTTGGCGGCGAGGAATACGACGAGTCGGGCGTCCCCGAGGGTGACGACAGCGTCATGTCGGGAGTCTTGTACAACACGGGCGAGGCAGACATGACGGAGGATGACCGGAGGCGCCTCAGCCTGTCGGCCGGAGTCAAAGCCCAACACGCCGTCGCATCAGCCCCGGACGGCTTCGGCGCCCACGCACGGCCGTATCCGCCAACTATGGCGAGGCCGGGAACCACTGGAGGTTTGTATTCACCTGAATCCGAATTTTGCTTTTTCTTTCCCAGTCCGACGGCTGCCTCACACGCCACGACCGCCAGCGCAGTTGTGGCATCATTTGGTCCCACGCCGAGTAGTGGCGGAAGCCCGCAATACTATTCGACGTCGGACGCCACCTTTTCAGGCGCTCCGGAGGCGATTTCGGGAAGCTCATCTGCCAATCTTGAAGCCATGACCGAAAGCCCCAAAGCGCTCAGCCCGGAAAACGCTCTTGCCGTCCAGCTCGGCCCCGAGACGGCGCAAGCCAACTCGAGCAGCCAGCGCTCGCCCAGTACCACGGCCCAGATGGCCCAGGCGTATGGCCGACGGCAAGAACCCGGCGGCGCTCAAGGTACGCCGTTTTATTTCAGCACAGACGTGCCGCACACAGTCGCTCACATCAGTACAACCTCGACAAAAATAGGTGCCCCTGCATCCACCGCCATTGGCCCCGGGCCGCCATCTGGTGCCGTCAACCACCAGGCCGCGACGGGCGCTCACTCGCGAGCATCCAGCGGCCTGGGCCACAGCCAGAATGGCGGCAGCGGAGACAGCTCGGCAAACTTGTTTGCCTCGGGCGACGACGGTCTCTGGGCTTACATTCACTCTGTGGACGCCAAGTGGGAGGCGGCAATAAAGCAGCTTTTAGAACGTACGGCTGGCCTCGAGGCTGCCAAGTCGGCCCTGGAAAACCAGGTGCTGTACCAAGATAATAAGATTGGGCAGCTCACCGAAGAAGTGAGCTTCCTCCGTCAGCAGCTGACGGCGTCGCGGAACGAAACGACAATGACCAGCCGTCGCGAACCTGATACCCAACAGCTGCACGACACCCAGCAACTACAGTCGGCACAGCTACATCTAGAGCCTCCCCAGCCACAGCCACAGCCAGCGCAGTCGCCACAAGAAGTGGCAGCAGAAGTGCTTCCCAAGGAATAAGACTCGGCTGCCATGCGCAAACCCCAGGTCCACCAAGACCGGCCTGCCATTCGGGCGAGCCCGCGAGAGCCTCCCAAGGTACTGGCTCACGAGACAACCAGATCAACTCCAGACACTCGAGACAGGAACTCCAGCAAATAGAGGGGAAAGCCACCTCTGCTTGCGAACCAGAGTCATTACTTGGTTCTCACTGTGTCTGTTTCTAATGTAATTCTCCATCACGAACCGACCCGCGGCAAATATCTTGCTTCGCATCGCTGCCTTGTCTGCTCCGGGACATATTTTCACAACGTACCTGGACTGGGGGAAAAGTTCACAATCATGGTTGGGCCCGAAGGATAAAGGTTTTTACTGACATGAGCTAACAATCGAACGGGTGGGTGATCCGTTGACCAAGCTCCACGGCGGAAAAGAGCAGTCACTTTCAAGAAAAGGACGGAAAAAAAAAAAAAAAAAAAAAAAAAAAAAAAAAAAAAAAANAAAAAAAAAAAAAAGAGAGAGAGAGAGGAGGGAAAGAAACACAGAAAGAGAGACAAAAAAAATGCGAAGATCGTGGCGGCTGCTTGTGTTGTATGTTCCGGGACTATCACACCGCACATCTTTCGACTGGACAGGACAGGCGGAAAGGACCGCGCCTCTGGGCCAGGCTCCAGATCTCCCATCTTTACCGGTTCATCCGCGCTCGCTCAAGGCATCATTATCCATTTTACATCCATTTTCTTCTTCTTTCACTTGGCCCGTTTTTAAGCACGGGGTGTTTTCCTATCTGCATAAGGAGAGGAAGGGGGTGGGGAAAAGAATTCTTGGGAAGATAGAGAGATGCGGCCTCGGAGGTTTTTTGTACTTGTTATCTTTCCAATTTTTTTTCCTTTGGTTTTTTTTCAGCCTCTGATGATTTCCTGCCGCGTCGTTTTCTATTTCCTAGGTGGTTTGTGACTTTTTATGCGTTCTCTTGCTATCGTCGTCTGTTTTTTTTGCCATTCTCTCGCGCTCGCTAGCACATTTGTTTGTTCATGGGTGAATCTGGGCCGAAACAAAGTGTACTATATTACCTATCATCTGCCGGCAGCACTTTGCTCCATCATCTTTGACATCGAGCACACCTGCCAATGGCTCCTTTTTAGTGTTGCCACTCTCGTCTGAGTGGTGGCAAACAAGAGATCATAGACCTACACCGGGTCACTTTAGCTGCTGTAACGCAACGTGTTTTTGTGCGTTTGTGTATATGGGGTTATGCACGCGTCCGCTCCTCTACCTGCCTCATCCATTACGCCAAAAGTAACCGTACCAGGTCCATATCCAGGCCTACTTTATAGTCCTGTTCTGAAAGGGTTCACGAGTCCACCCATCCCCCAACAAGAATTATACCTAAAACACATGGATGTCAAAGAAAGTTTGGGTAAACTACAATATGTTGGTACAAAGAAAACAAAAGGAAGAATAGCGAAAAGAGTAACGGAGAGAGGCTTATTCTCGATCCACAAACGTAAGCTCCTCCTTGCGGTCTTTAAAGTAAACGTCCTTGTAGCGGTGGTACAGGTCCTCGAGGCTCTTGACGTAGACTTTGTGCAAGTCCTCCGTCTCGCGCTCGAGGTCGGGTCCGGCGCCGCGGCCCTCCTGGCGGACCTTTATCGGGGCGCCGATGACGACGTTGAGGGGCCGGCGGTGCGGGAGGATGCCGAAGTCGTAGTTGAAGACCCCCCTGCCCTGCAGCACGGGCACCGAGAACCCCATGAGCGCGAGGGCCTTCTTCTGCAGGCGGTGAAAGCGCGGGTGGTCGCGGGGCCCCCACTGGGCGTACAGGTCGTTCTCGCCGAACATGAGCACGGGCACCAGGTCCGCGCCGGTGCGGATGGCCATGCGGCAGAAGCCTCGGCGCTCGATGATGAGGCGCATGGTGCGCGGCTGGCCCTCGAGCGCCTCGCGCGCGCCCCCCACGACGATGGAGACGGCGTTGCCCATCCCCTCGCCGTCGGCGCCTCCCCTGGTCAGCGCGTTGGTGATGGACTCCTTGGACACGGACAGCAGGCCCATGGCGAGCAGGTACTCCCGGTAGAAGGGCGTCTTGAAGTTGCCGTTGAGCGTCAGGAGGCTGTTCGTGATGCCCGGGAACTTGTCCGAGAAGCCGAGCGCCTCGGTCGCGAAAGCGGCCCAAGCGCCATGGGAGATGATGCCGTGCGGGTGCACGGCGAAGATGTACTTGCGCGTGGGCGGCAGGTCGGCCGTCTTGTGCAGCTTGGCGGGGAAGTAGTTTGCAAAGTAGGTCCAGAAGCGCGACCTGCGCAGGCCGTCGACGCGGCGGTTTGTCTTGCCGTCGGTGCCGGCCTTCGAGAGGCGGACGTAGACCACGTAGACGATGATGACGGGCCACAGCAGCGGCATGGTGCAGAGGAAACAAAAGAGCGAGAAGGTAAGCCCCATGCCCAGGCAGTGCATGAGCACCACCGAGGTCTGCAGCCGGCGGTGCAGCGGCGTGTTCCAAGGCGCCAGTCTGATCCGCCAGCCGCGCTGCCGCTCGTCCTCCTCCGAGTCCTCATCGTCAGACGACGACTTCTCGTCTAGGTCGTCGCCAAAGCCCACCGAGGAAGCGGGCGACTCCCGGCCCCGGACGCCGCGCTTCGTCATGGCGGTTGAGCGCTTGCGGAGATGGCTGGAGTGATGATTATGATGATGGTGGTGACCCTGTTTCCTAGCGGAGCGGCTGCTGCTGAGCTGGCGATCCCAGGGGCCGTCAGAGGACGAGTCGTCGGCGTAGGCCCCGCGAAAGGGACCAGATGCGTCCCTGCGCCCAGGGCTGCCCACCACCGTCGTGCTTGTCGGCGAGCTGCCAGGGGCCGACGCGGGCGCTGGAGGGAGGCCGGGGAAGTCCTCCATCTCCACCTTCAATTCCACCAGCCTTGCGTCCCCGCTGACGCTGGGCTTCTCTGGATCACTGAGGGCTCGCTCTCGGTCAGCCATGGTCGGCGGTGACAAGAATAGGCATCAAAAATCAAAATAGATAGCGCTGTTCGATGGGCAGATAGGCGCCTCGAATAAGGGCTCGCATAGGCCTCTGAATGTTGTCAAATTGGAAAAGAGCTAGTTCACGGATGCGTGATGATATGAAAAAAAAGCACGTGGGCTGGAATGAGCCAAGCCTTGGACGCGCCCGTAGTTGGATTTATGCGCCACCTGCTCCTGATGACGTAATCGGGCGCTTTCACAGGCACGACTTCCAGCCTAGGTTCTCGGGATGTATTGTCACGCCACTCGGTTTGGGCCGGTTTACGAGGTGGGGCTTTGCCCCAGTTGGTCTTTTCATTCTCCCCGATGCATGATAATTATATCCACCGGGCACTTATTAGATGGCGTGATCACTCTCACTGCTAGAGGCGGATACGATCAAAATGGGCGATGTTGACGTAGAGATGCACATACATGGTGACCAGAACCGAGCGGTCTTGCTTATTCGCTTCTCTTTTTCATATTTCCAAAAGTTGACGATCCCAGGTTAGGGAAGGACGGGTTCCTGATATCGGGGCCTTGGAGGTGTAGCCGAGCCTTTGCCCTCATATCCCTCCCATACGTCTTTTACCTCTAAGAAACAATTCTTCGTAGCAGCCTCAGGGGCTTGATGATGATTCTGCATCAAAGGAGCGCCGAAGCAAAATCAGATTACTTTTTGCTACCTTGGGTATTTTGCGTGGTCCCATCGGTATCATTTCCCAAATTATTACCGAGCCTGGCCATGATACTCACCAAGTGTGTAATATTGAAAGGATGCCGTACGTCGTTAATTGACAGACCTCAGAAAGACAGAGAAACGCGGAACTAGAAAAAAGAAATGAACACATGCACCGACCCCTTTTCATGAGCAACAAGAATACATGATTTACACACAGCCTGGATGATCAGTCAACGCCGCCTGGCGCAAAGGCGAGGACAATGGCAAGCGACGCGATCATTGCGGCAAACGTGAGCAAGGTGACGAGTATCACGGTGCCCCTGCTGGCGGGAAACTTGCCGACCATGATCCACTTCTGCCCTCGGACGAAGCGACTGTATCCGAGAAACAAGATGAGGATGCTGATGGACAGGAAGGCGGCGCCGAGCGGCTTGCCTAGCTTGCGGAGCTGCTCTTGCGACTCGGTCGCCGATCCACCATCGCTGCCGTTGTTGAGTGACGTGCTCAGCCGGAAGAGCTGCGTCACGGCGATGCCGACGGATGCGAACGACACCGACGTCCGCAGCCATGCCAGGAACGTCCTTTCTGCAGTAGTCAATGCAGTCAGTAATGCTGTGCTTATAGGGAATGATAGTAGATGGTAGACGCTTTTAGAGTAGCTGTTCCATCCACGACCAGCTAGCAAGGATTTGTGTGTGGAATCGCAAGGCCGTGCATAATTACCTAGCGCCAGGTGGTCTCGGGCAACGCTGCCCTTGTTCTCCAACTTCACAGACCCAAACGAAGATAGAGTATTCTTCAGCCACGCAGCCACGCCGCCGCCGCCAGCCTGGCCGGCAGCAGCACCGCGCGTGCCGCCATCGGTGGTTGTCGAGGGCCGCGAATTTGAGCCCCTTTCGTCGCGGCCCGCGGTGGACCTACGGTATATGGAACCGGCATGACTGCCGCCTCCGCCTCCGCCTCCTCTGCTGTCTTGCCGGCCGTTGCCGTTGACGCTCATTGCGCTTGCGGCGGCGGCAGTCTGGTAGTTGAGCGGAGCTCTCCTCTCGTCGCGCCTGCTCCTCGTGCTGCCGGCGGCGCCGTGCTCATCTTCATTACCAGTGCCATCACCGCCGCGACCTAGCAGCGGCTCCATGCGGCCAGTCGCGCCCGGGTCGTTCAGATGCGGCAGGCTGGGTTCGGAGGCGCGGCTCTGGAGGCGTTCGGCGCGTGCTTGACCTATCTGGACAAGATGGACGGCGTGGGCAGTGTCAGAAGACTAGGTAGATGTGCTGGCGGGACGGGTGCTGTCGGTTCCGGCGCAGTTCGGCGCGCGGGACGCAGAGGGTTGGGCGCAAGGGAGTCTGACCTCGAGTATCTCTTGTAATCTCTCCTGCTTGGACCACGAGATGCGAGGACTGATAACGGACGGGCGGTCGCCCTGTGACCTGCGACGACTCAGCGCGGAGCCTGTGGCAGGGTTCGGCGGTGGGGGCGAGGACGAGGACGAGGCGACGGACATGGCATCAGGGGGGCCAGCGGCGTATCCATGCTACTAAATGGAACTCTGTCGGCATACAGCTGCGACGAGCAACGAGCATACGATGGGGACGCAGGCGGCTCTTGGCTGTTCGATGGCGACACGTCGGCTGGCAATTGAGGAATGACCGCTTAGAGTTAGGCGACCCCTTGGCGCGGCCGAGGTCCTCATGGGCCGCATCCTCCCCCACTGAGACTCGGTCCGAGATTGGTCGGGGGAGGATCGATGACCCCCACAACCACTGCATTGAAACCACGACCTGCAGCTCGTGAACATCCGCAGCGGCGATCCGTCGCTATCAATGCTCCGGCCTGCCCGAGCATCGCGGGCTCGGGCGAATGCTCCGATAGCAGGTAGGATTCCGTAAGGTTCTGCTTTCACATTGGTTGGGTTCATTCAATATTTGGACGGCATCCGCAAATAGGTGGGCTGAGACCTTCGATGGCGAGTTTCCCGCCATGCTGCCAAAAAATAATGAAAATTCACCAGAGAAACAAAACGAAAGCAAACAAGAAAATAAACAAGAACATAAATAAACCTTAGCTTCTTTCGTAGCCAGAATTGACTACCGCCGTCAAAACATCATCACCGCTCTTTCAGTCGCTCACGACCCCATGGGTTGATCCTAGGACAAGATGTTGCATTGCCAGAAACACATGTGCTATAGCACATGATACCTTCATGACAGCGTCCCCAAAAATCTGGGGTGCGGAGTGCGGGGTCGAGATCGAACGTGCTCGTCTGAAATCTCGACATCGACTCAGGAGACCCGATCAGCTTCCTCCTCCTTTCTCAAGCAGCGGCAGCAGCTTTCCATTCATCCGACTTGCGCAGATGCACGAATCCAATCGGCTTTCTGGGAACCAAGTTGGAGTGTCTCACAGCTGCCAAGCAACCAGTCATGATACCCACCGCCCAGCCCAGCCTTACTCACCTGATCCGCCAACCGCCAGTCGCCGCCCGGCCAAGCAGCATTAGAATTACTATCCCTGCCACTTTCTTGGTCTACGCCCTAGTAAATAAATCCATCGGAGCCTCGCTGCCACGCATTCGTCCCCTTTGCGCAGAAAAAATTATGTTGTGACACCAGCGGAGTTAGCGAGGCACTCCTACCAAGCCTCGTTATACCTCGCCGGACACGCCTCAACTACAGGCAGGATACATGGCGTTGGGCGGAATCATCGCGGTGGCCGGCCCTCCTCCCCGGCCACGGCACGGACGCCGGATCCTCATCCTCGCCCTCATCGCCGGCTCCGTCATCGCTCTGATGGGCTTGATTTTCAGCCAGGTCCTCCAACCAGAGGCGCTCAGCGGCCCGACCGTGGACCTGGGCTACGCCACCTACGTCGGCAGCCGGCGCGAGAGCGGCGTCAACGTCTTCCAGGGAATGCGCTATGCGCGCCCTCCACTCGGTGACCTGCGCTGGAGGGCCCCCGTCGAGCCGGAGAAGGAAAGGAACCCCACGAGAGCCAAGGCTGTGAGTTTGCCTGTCGCTCTATTTTTGCACGACGCCCTTGGGAGTTACCCAGTTGGCATGATAGAGGTCGGGTCTAAGTCAACATGCTGCATCAAAATAAACACGAGGCCGAGATCAGTTTGGTCCAGTTTGCCTCTCTACTGGAGCATTCTACCCAAACAACGACCAGGATGAAGACTGTCTTTACGTCAACGTCTGGGCACCTGCCGATGCTCGGCCGGGCTCCAAGCTTCCAGTGTGGCTATTCATCCAAGGTGGTGGTATGTCTCCTCCTAGCCCAGCCGTTCCCAGACCTCCCACGGGTAGACGGAACCACTCGGTTTCTACCATGCCGTGCTCCTTTCCGAGGTGCTTACCAGCGGTCACTCCTTTCAGGCTACACCGCCAACTCGAATGCAAACTACAATGGCGAGGAGGTAGTCCGGCGGAGCAACATGAGCATCGTGTTTGTGAACTTCAACTATAGGGTCGGGCTCTTTGGCTTTCTGGCAAGCGAGAAGGTCAAGAAAGACGGCGACTTGAATGTCGGCCTCCTCGATCAGCGTTTCGTCATGAAGTGGATTCAAAAGCACATATCCAAGGCAAGTTTTCTCGAGGGTGGTTAGCCGCATTGCGGTTCAGGACTCGGCCGCTCCTCTATTCCCGTTCTGACAACTGCTCTCTCGAACGCCGCAGTTCGGAGGAGACCCGGACCACGTCGTCATCTCGGGTGTGTCCGCTGGCGCCGGCTCAGTAGCGATACAGCTGGCGGCCTACGGCGGGCGAGATGACGGTCTCTTTGTCGGTGGTATTATAGAGTCGCTGTTCTTCCCGGCCCAACCCTACCTCTCAGATCTCGAGTGGCAGTTTGACGGGCTCACGAGCCGTGTTGGTTGCCACACGGCCGAGGACGCAAACCGTGTGGCCTGTCTCCGGGGGAAAAGCACCCGCGAGCTCCAGCTGGCCAACGTTGGCTCGCCATTTCCTGGCCAGCCGCAGTCGCCGCTTCCCCTTTTCTACTGGACGCCTTGCGTCGATGGCGACCTGATAAGGCACCTCCCCTACACCATGTTTGAACGAAGAGAGGTTATCCGGGTCCCCTTGATTATCGGCACTGACACCGACGGTATGCCATGCCGTCTCTGGGCACCGTTCCGTGTGATCGAATGCTAATGCATGCTGCAACATAGAGGGTTCTTACTTTGGCGCAAACGCCGCGTCGCAACAAGAGATGCGCAGCTTTCTGCGCGCCAACTTCCCGCGCCTACGCGATGTCGATCTCGACAACATCCAGGACCAATACCCGCTCATGGACGCATTGCCCAACCACAACCCATGGTTCCCGTCCACATCCCGGGCCTACGGCGAAGGTGTCTTTACCTGCCCTACCGTCAACGTGCTCGACAACCTGGCTTCGACGTTTCCGTCGTCCAGCTGGCTCATGAAAGTGGCGGGCAACCAGCCTCTGGGGCCGGCCGTTGATATCGGTCCATGGGCGTACCGCTACAACGTCTTGGATGACGAAAACGTCCAGGCGGGCCTCGGAGTCCCGCACACGTTCGAGATCCCCGCCGTTTTCGGCCCGGACAGCGTGTGGGGGGCCCCAAAGAGCTACCGCACGTACAACAGCGGCATCGTCCCCATCGTCATGGACTACTGGATCTCCTTCGTCAAGACCCTGTCGCCCAACGCGCTGAAGAACCCGGCCGCGCCCGTGTGGCACTCGTGGGCGTCTGGAGGGTGGCGCAACAGCAGCCGTGGCGCGAACGGCGGCGCCGCCAGCTCGCTCTCTCGCTCCCGACTGCTGATCGAGACGAGCAACACGCGCATGGAGGATACGCCTGCAGACGAGGTTCGTCGCTGTGAGTTTTGGAGGTCTTTGGAGCCGTTTACGCAGCAGAGGATGTGAATTGAGTGACATGCGGGATCATGTGGGTGTCGGTTCCAGGTATCTACCTATTTACCTGCGTGTGCATATGGTTGTGATATGAGGAGGATTTTATGCTATCATCTAGATTTACATTGATATAGATATATCTCGAAAGGCTCTCCGAACACATCCCAAGCACACTGATGACTCAAGACACTTTGACCAGCCGGTGAGTGTATTTCTATCAATGGTCACAGCCTGCGATATACTGAAGCACTCCTCTTCAACAGCCACCATATCTGTCTTTACAATTCAACTCCGCCTCTCTTCCTCCCTTGTAATCCGATCACAGATTCACATGCACGGGACTTGATTTTCTTGCAACATTCACGCTAACATGCATGCACAGCTTCTCTCATCACGCCTACAGGCAACAGCAATATGTGATATCCTTACAGCCCGGCCTGATGTGACCAAGCTATGGCTGCCTCACCGCCCTTCCTCGCCCAGCCCAGTAGGGATCACATGCAGGGGCGGCGAACAATTGCACATCTGCCTGCACTGCCTGCCTCGATCCCGATTCCGGGGAGCCCATTTAGGTGCCAGTTTGAGCAACACACGCTCTCGCCGATATCCAATGACATCAAAGTCGGGCTGGCTGGGGGGCCTCCAAAACAGGCAGGCCGCGTTGCCTGCCTGCTGGCTACCACTATTTTTTTTTGGTGTCATGTCACGAACGGCGGTGCTGCTGCAGCCAAAGGCCCACCAGCATGAAGCTCTTGATTGGGATCCTCGCAAAGCCCCGATGGGCTGCGCGCATATCCAGCACCGCCCCCATGCGCGCGCGGTCGGTCTGCGGACTCCACTCTCGGCGGTTTTTTTTTTTTTTTTTTTTTTTTTGTCCTGCGTGAAGCGTGAATCCCGGTCAGGCAGGCACGCAAGGCATCCTGTTGATCGATCGGGGACCCCGTACGGGACCTGATGGCGCCAACAGGCATTTTGACTCGACTGGCATCCCCCAAGATCTGGGCGAGCCAGTGAGGGGGCTCGGCCAAGCTGCATTCTTCACTCTTTCGGTGATTTTTCCAAGGACATGCCCGAGGGCTATGCGACAGCAAAACAAACTTTCAAGGGCCACAACAAACAAGGGCGGGCGGGCAGGTAGGCAGTTAGACCGAACCAAACCCATGAAGCATCAAAATGACATGGAACGGAAGAACGAGTATCCATTGGGTACCTACCTATGTAATGTAAGACATCGTAGGGCAGGACAGGGCAGGGCAAGCCGGCTGCCCACCAGATGATGAGAAGCCCGGCAGGCCCTATGCGCGCCTTGAAACCGCAAGATCGAACGTGGAAGGTTCGATGGCGCAACGGAGAAGACGACTGGATCGGGCAATAAAACCCCCCCGTCGGCCAGCGAGGAAGAAAGAATTACAGGATGCAGATTTGTTTGGACGTTCATGCGAACTGTCCTGCCACGGATGCCGCCCCGCATGATTGTCGAGGGATGATCATGGATGGGCTTTGTTGGCCGGATCCAGCGTGTCCAACCCGCCTGGTCTGGTCTGGTCCCCCATGACGGCATCCATACAAGCAGGCAGTGTTCTGTAATGGGCCGCGGTGCTTTGTTTGTTTTGTTATCGGTGCGCGGGCTAGCTTACACACCGGCTGAACGTTGTTGCTGGTGCTGTTGTGGGCAAAAGCATCATTTAAAGCAGAACATGCAGGGACAGCCCTGATTCTCGCCACCGCGGCTCCTCGTCACCAGAACTCTAGCGAGATCCTCTCTCTTTCTCTCACTTTTCTCTGACCGAAACAAGTCTCGAGCGAGGAGTGGGCGGGCGCATCGGCCACAATGCCCGCTTGAGGAAAAAAAAAAAAAAAAAAATACGACATGTTCGAGGCGACTGCGGCTTGTTGTCTAGGTTCGCCTTCTGCCCTGAGCACGACCGGGTTTCCGTCGACGTGCCTGGACAAAAAAACACGAACACTGGGAAACCCGGGCCGCATGGAAACGCATGACATGACCACATCACGAGAGTAAGCAAAAGGTCACTGTCTTTACCAAGGTACGGTGTGTTTTTGGCTTTCGGAAGCCCAGTTCCCCAAGTCCAGTCGGTCTGGAATGGAATGGAAAGAGGCGGTCCACGGCTCGCTCGCTCATGCGACCGACGCGCCATGCATTGCGCGCATATTTTCTCCATATTTTCGGTCATCACGAATCGGGGCGACGCAGGCGAAGCCGGGAGAGTTCGAAAAGCGGATGCGTCGCGCACCCGTTCGTTTCGTTGGTCATGACCGGCATCCCCGCCTCGGCACGTGGTCCACAAGGCGGTGGGAGAGAAATGTATGTGTGTATGTGTGTGTATGCGCATGGAGACAACGTATACTTGCATCGCAGGAAGAATGGGGTAAGGGAAGATGACGGTCAGGAACAACCCTGCGTGCGTGTCTCCTCATTCCAGCACGGCATGATCTGCGCGATATACGACGACGACAGGCAGGAACTCAACCGGGCGGGCCGATCTGCAAAAGGTTCGTCCTACATGGCTGTGCGCTATCGTCCAGTGCATCCCTCGCCCCCATTCTTGGGCGTGGTTGTTGGTGCTGGGTCCAAACGCAAAGGAACGCAGATCTGCGGCGTAAGTCACACGAATGCCATCCTTCCTTGCTGCCTCGGCTCTCTCCCTCTTCCAGTCGAATCAACATCCCTCGAAAGCAGTCTGACCTCTATCATCATGTAATCACCTCGGCGTCCAGCCGGCCAGTAATCCGCCCAATCAAAAGACCAGACGAGGGACTAGAGGACGTTGGAAGCCTACCGAGGTAATCCAATTGCATGCAGAAAAACAAGGATACACATCTCATGTCCCGCCTTTGTTATGGGGGCCATTGGTTGTCGAACAACAAAAACCTTGCTGCCAGTCAAAGTAGGGTTTTGTGCCTCGGGAATGGATGTCAGTCATCAACGTTGCAAATCGAAGCCTGACAGCTGACCGATGGTACCGAGGGGTCCCAAATGGTCGCCGAACCCTCCATTTTCCCCCCGCGCGAATGGCGTCTCGTACACGGAGATTTGGATTGCCATATGGATGGAACCCTTTACCGAAGCCTAATGGGCTCTTCCGCCATTCGTGTTGCTTAGTGGAGCGCCCCCCCCTTGTCCAACGCAAATTTGCCAGCGTTCCCAGAGAGGTACAGTAGCATTTGGCCTGGAATAGACTTTCCTGGGCTTACTGGCTGTGCGGTCTGGCTGGTTGTCGTCGGTATCCGTCTGCCGGTGGACGCGGGGGAGACTTTACTTGACTCGCCGGCCCGCCCAGTCAGTCCATTTTGGCAGGACAGCGCAGCCCGCCAAGGCGAGGCTCCACGAAGGCTGGCGACACCTTGTGTGTTGTGCGCAGACGGTGTGTGCGACAGGTTCGTCAAGACCCGCCCGCCGTTGCGGCCGCGGATGATCAGATGACACCGCCGGAGTGAAAGAGTATATAGGACAAAGAGTTATACTTTGGCTATCGTCCGTCGGCAGAAACTCGGTAACTGGCTAGGTATGACGGATGTCGTGATGCGCATCCGCGGTGGACGATATCCAGGTACCTTGCTCAGTGTCTCCTCGACCGACTTGGGAAGGTGGTTCACGTGCCTGTCATGTCATACGAACCAGGCATCCCCACGAGATGATGACGAAGCCTACTTGAAGCATGTTCCATGCTTTGGTAATAATGGGAAGATTGTCATCCAACCGATAGACAAACCCGTTATGCGTTTTGTTTCGGAGAATATCAACCCTTCTGGGTAATGTGTAGGTATAATATTAGCAACAAAAAAAAAAAACAATGCAATCAACCCTGGGGAGTTCGGCTCGAGATGATGAGACCGGCCGTGTGAACCAAGCCGTCATGATGATCGCCATACGAAGCACGGCAAGCAGCCCCATCCAAAGACCCATAGGTGATCAAAACAATCACCCTCCCCCGTCGTACCGCCTGGCTGAAACGTTCTGGAAGCAATATGCACGGTTTTTAATGTGGGAATTTTCAACGGGCCAGGCAAAAGTGGTCAACGTTTTTTGGGAGCCAATCGGACGGGAAGAAAGGCAGGCGTGGAGCCCTTGAAAAACCTTTGGAATAGTTCACTTCCCGCGAAATCCGCCCCACGTTGCGTCCGAACATTGACAGGATTCCATGACAGAAAAACGTTTACCTGGTCTGGTACCCGATGACAGAAAGAAAGCAATGCCGGGATGTGCCGGAGAAAGGGAAAAAAAAAAAAAAAGGCAGAATCAACTGCGTCCACTTTTGCAACCAGACTATGGAATATTAGCCCAGGATCGCTTCGAGTAGGAATCAAACTGCAGCATCTTTTCCCATGCCACGGCGAGCGGGCCGGGGCAAATTACACTCCCGGCGCTCCAAATATGCGACGTCCAGAAAGGCCCGCCAAAATTTTTATTTTCTTTCTTTCCTTGGTCTGAACCAAACCTGGAAAAGCGGCGAACCCGGGGACTTGGGGCAGTAGGGGGCCCTGGCCATACTAGAAAACCGACCCTTGTCTTGTCCGCCCGGCCGGCCAACCAGCCAGCCGTCCGTCTCCAGTCCCAGTCTCGTTCTGGCAGCCCACACACTGTCAGCCGCGGCCCGCCCACCGGTGAAGGAAAACGGGATCCGTACTGTGTTGTATGTATGTATGCATCAGGAAAAAGCAAAGGCATCTTACTTTTGTTTTTTTTTTTGTTTTTTTTTTTTAAAAAAAAAAAAAAAAAAAAAAAAGCCGCTCTTTTGTTTACTTTTCTACAGTCACATTTGTTCGTCAACCGAGCTGTGGGGGCCCTGCATATCTCCCACCGACTGTATCTGGGTAGTATGTGCATGTCACGGTATGCTATGTTGCTGTAGACGCGGTGAAGGCGGCATAAAGACAAGAAAACATGCAAGATCCACATCCGAGGTGACACACGCGCGCGCAACGCGCCTGTTCTCGTTTCCGGTGTTTGTATCCCGAAATGTCTTGGCGTGCCCCGTCATGTATTTTTTTTTTTTTTTTTTTTTTTTTTTTTTTTCC
>PYSS01000011.1:166770-189177 GCA_003049465.1 Magnaporthiopsis rhizophila
TTTTTTTTTTTTTTTTTTTTTTTTTTTTTTTGCCTCCCGCTTGTCGGAGGCGAGCCGGCCGGAGAGCCGTCCGTGAGACGAGAAGAGCAGCAAGCGTGCGTCACTGGGCCTAGCGGTCAGAAGAGGCTGGGGCTGGCAACTTGGCGAGGGCGGAAGCGACTGGGGGACCCTGTGCTGGACCCAGACCAAGCTAGCCAGGGCCCATGGTGGCGATTTTCAACCGGCGGCATTCACTTTGCTGTTCGGTCCGGTGGGAAGGGTTTGCTTTAATTCCCATGGGCTCATCATCCGCCGTAACAGGCAAGGCGAGTACCGTACCTAGTCGGGGAGTGAGGTGGGTGAATAGCCAATACCATGTAGAGGGTAACAGCACACGCCCCTCCCTCCAGGCCGCGACCGCCTCGCACGCGGCCTTGGGAAGAGGCGGCGACCAGGATACTGACTCTCGAGGGTTGTTGTCCCGGAAGAGTCCTTGGCTTGTCAAAGGAAGGAAAACCCGCATGCTCAAATGGGTCCACCAGCATTCCTCGAGTTATCCCAGGGTTTGGTGCCCATCTTTTCATACGGTCGGGGGTGGTGGGAAATGGCAGCTGTCAAGCGTGTCCGTTTGCCACCGACGCCAAGGCCTTTGAAGTTGCCAACAGCCCTCGGGGGACAGGGTGAGGGTAGCTCGGCAAAGAGAGGGAAAAAGAAAACAGGCAAGCGACGCGGCTGTGTGCCTGGCTGGTTGGTTGTCTGGAAAATTATTCGTTTCTTTTTAGCCTGTGATGTGTGCCAACCTTTCGCATGTGGCTTGTTTCGTACCTGCAGGAAGCTCACAGAAGGCGCTTCCTGCAAGGCACGAGAAATTGGGCACATCACTTTCAAATCCCGGAGATCATCCGGCCGGAGGGCGACGGTGTAATGTACACAGGTACCCAGGGTAGGTACAGAGTGGTGCACTCAGCGTCCAAAGTGGCTGCCGACTTCTCGCTTTCCTCTGTTTGGGCTGGCTGGGCGTGTGCCATCTAGGATCCGCACCACAAAGCCCCGTCTTCCGTTATCCCCGACCAGTTACATCGGCAGGTCGGTGGAGAAAAGCAACGGTTGGAGGGAAATGGAAGCTATCAGGGTATCATGGGTGGGCCCCTGCCCCTGGCTCCCTCGATTGAGATCCATCCTCCCACCGCCTCGGATTTGCTTCCGCGCGCGCTACACATCATTTTTTTTTTTCTGCCGCCATTTCCATCCTCGTGTGCCGTTTTGGGCGCTGGACAGACCGACGTCGCAGCCAGCCATCTTCCACCCCACTATTCCATGCACTAGGGCAAACCCACCTGCATTTGCGGAGGGGAAGAATATGCACATCCGGCGTGTTTGTATGCCCAAGAAGGTAGGTCCTGAAAGGAGGCACGTCGAGAACCCGGATCAGAAGGCGGTGTGTGCTAATATGCCACAATGGGCCATCGGATGGTCTAATGCATATGCGGACTGCTGTCTGCTGTCTGTCTCTGGAGAACTGGACCGCCATTATGCACTCGCGGTGGAACTCTTTTGTTTTCGGCGGCGGCGGCTGAAACGTTGTGGAAAGGCGGAGAGGACTTTGGGAGGCAATATGCAGCCAGCCACGACGGGGAACTGACAGAGTCTCGTGTCGACAGAGCTGCAACTTGTCACAAGCAGGGATCCCAACCTGTTGACTCGGGGTCTACATAGATCTAGATCCCACACCTTGACGTGCAGCTAAAATCAGATCATGAAGCTTGTGTGGTGAGCAGGCGGTGTCTATCCGGGTGTGTACCTACAGTACAAAATGAGGCACCTCCAGGTCCATGATGCTGCCCAAGGGATATCTTCGGGCCAATGCACACCGTCTCCTGCCGCGTGAGGAGGACAGACAGGGGCGTGCGCCGGCACAGTGCATCCGCCGCACGATTCTCAGCTTTCAAGCAAGATACAGCAAGTAGCCCGTAGATTATAGACTTGCCAGGGCCGCGTGGTTGGGTGTGGAGTTATAGTGGTGGTTTAAGTGCCTAGTTTGTATCCAAAGTCCGGGCACTCACCAGCCATCTTGCCCCGGCACCCAGGGACTATTGGCCTCTATGGCAATCAACTTAGGTGGCCGGCTTTATTCCCCGTCGCTAGTCGACTCGACCGAGCGTCTGAGCTAGCCGATCGGCGTAAAGTGTCTGCGTGAGCACAGATTGGGTGCTCTGTCTGTGCGATCCTCGCCATGTCAAAAAATTTGATCGAAATTGTCATACCAGCCTGGTCTGTGAGGTAAAAAGCGTCGAGTGTTGCGACATGTTGAGATGACGGCTGGCAGAAAGAGCACGGTGTTATCCGCTCCCCGCATTTCTTCGGTTGTCACTCTATGTGCATACGGCAAGAGACAAACTTGTCAACGAATCCTCCGTCGCCTCATATCTTTTTTTCCCCCCTCGACCAATGCTTCGTCTATTTTTCCTTTTCGATGTTTATTTCTCGTGTTCTTCACTTTTCCAATTATCCGATAAATCATTTTTATCGCCTAGCGTTCATCCGAAAATTCAAGAGAAAAGCAAAGGTAATAAAGAGGCTGACGAACCTACTCTCCATTGTCCAATGTCCGTCCACCGCCCATCCCGCCTGACGGTGTATCGGACCCGCATTCTTGGGATGACACGGCCCATCAGTGTTGCTTTTTTTCTGCTAGGGTTTACGTGTGCCGGCCGCGAGTGCCCGAGCGCCAGAGGGACTGGGCAGGTAGCCCAGCTTCGGCACGAGGTCGAACCTCGTCTTTTGGGCGGGAGGTTGTGCGTTGACCATTCGAGCGATCGAGGGTTCCTCTTCGCCATCCATTTTCTGCACGGTGGGTGGTGATGGTCTGTGCCGCTCGAGGGCGTGGAGGGTTGCATTTGTGCACACTGCATGACCTTGATTTATCCAGGTTTGCGTGTGTGTGTGTGTGTGTGTGTGTGTGTGTGTGTGTGTATGTATGTGTGCGTGGGTGGTATGAGCAATTTTTAACACAAACAACCCCAACGCATGCGGTTTGCCCCTCTGCTTC
The DNA here is from genome assembly GCA_003049465.1 of Magnaporthiopsis rhizophila. NCBI lineage: Eukaryota > Fungi > Ascomycota > Sordariomycetes > Magnaporthales > Magnaporthaceae > Magnaporthiopsis > Magnaporthiopsis rhizophila. The sequence continues at coordinate 169,799 of PYSS01000011.1, forward strand.
ATGTGCATGTGCGTCCGTTGCAACGCACCATTTTCTATACTTGATCCCACCTCCTCTTCTAATCCGCCGAATCGCTTGTGTGTGGCTGCTTTGAACATGTTGATCACCTGCGTTACGCCAAAAAGTCAAGCACCAGACGGGCGGCTCATAACAAGCGCCGTCTCACAACGGGATGGCGTTCTGGGTGAGATCCATAATAACCTGGCTCTATTCTTGGAATCAGGTGTGGAAACGCTCCTGCTTCTGTTCTGTCGAGGAGCCGGTGTCAGTTGGCAAAAGCGAGGCGTACCGAGAGGGGATCTCCGGCCCCCAAAACCCTTGCCCTCGGTTTCTATCCCATGTCTTATTTCGTGGACTAAATGCCCGGTGGGCGCATGTTCAACACGTTCAATGCACCTATCGATAGAGAGATGAGGCTGTGAGAGCGTCGACAAGGACTCCTGGTCTCGTTTTTTTATTTTTTTTATTGTATTCCCCCGAGCCTTATCCGAACTGCCAGGGCACGCATTTGAGACGAAGGCGGGGTGGCCCGAATACCGAGGCAATGTGGGCAAGAAGAGGAGAAGGGCTTGTTTCGTTCCTGGCGGTGCCTGGATGGGGATCGCCTTCGTCTCGGCTTGTGCCATCAATCAGGCTGCAGGCAGACGCGAAACGCCGCTCTGGAATCACATCCGTCGCGCTTTTTCGGCCCCTCCATCCCAATGGGGTAGTCTGCCCCAGGGTTGGCTGGACCGGCAAGCAGGCAGATCTCAAGGGCAGAGTCGCTGAGTGGGTGTGCAGCTGCAAGGTGATCGATGATGAGCGTTGCGCCGTGTTTGTCTGCTTGGCCAACCATTCTCTTGCCCTCGACACCCTTTTTTGCCCTCGCGGCTTCTTTTTTTGGTCCTGTACCTTGCATTCCCTCCGTGACTTGGTCACCTGCGAACGCCAGAGGCTCGGGCTTATTCCTGACTGGATGACAGCCTGTTTGCACACCCGAGTTGCTCGGCCCACAGCACACAGCCCACAGCACACCACCATTATTGTTGATCGGCAAAGCAGCTATTCGCTGGCTAAGTGGACCAGTCGGTCAGAGCGCCATTGATGGATGCTTGTGCACGGCTTTATGCAATGCACTCCCACAACGCTCGTTCTTCCAATTCTGTTCAGTGAGCCGGCAGGGTGGGCCTGGCCTGGATTTGGGTTGCTCCATCGTTGGTTTGCTGGCAGCCCGTACCATGCGCCTTTCAGTACGTGCACACATCTCGACCGCCCTTTAGTGCGAGGAGCGAGGAGAGCCGTGCCACCGCTCTCGTCTGATGTTTGGTGGTGCACACATTCCAGCCAAGATTGCGACGCGCGACAACCAATAAGACCCAAAAGACCCCAATTCTGACGCTAGATAGCGGGCTCCCTCCACTGTTCTCGACGCCTATTGGCACGCCCAACATATCCTGCGAAATGGATGTGCTCCGGCTCCATAGAGCCTTCTTTCTGCTCCATTGAGAATGCGACTTGCAGGCCAAAGTACCGGTCAGGAAGAACCGTCCGGCGTGCCGTGGCGACTGGGACTGGGGACTGGCCGGAGGTTGGTTGGCTTTGAAAGTGGGCGGCGATAATTGTCAATACGCCGTGGCCAGCTCGTATCTCCCAACCTCGTCACATCGATTTCAGAGCGATGCACCCGTGGCCGGCGATACGACAGAGCCATTGGAGCCCTCGACGGCGCGTCTTCCAACCAGAGCAGTTAGAGCCCGCCTGGCTCGCCGAGCTGACTTTTTCGTCACTCCATTGACGTCGCTCAGAGATCTCTTGCACTCGCGCCATCTTTTCATACCGCGCTACTGCAGCCAAAATTTTCTGCCACATTCTCCCTCTTTGCGCGTTCTTGTTGTCGAGGCCTCGCGCACTTGACCTCCTGACTTTTTTTTTTTTCCCCCTTCTGTCTGTACTTTTTTCGGTGCACCAAGCGCCTGCAGACGGACTACTGCATGCATCAAAGTCAGTTCGAGTCTGCCTGCGCCTGTGCCTTCTGGCGGCTGTCCAGATAAAAAAACCGTGTACCTACAGGCTGCATACATTAGGCAAACAGCGGAGGGTAGCATTGGATAAGCTCTATCTATGGTATTGAGGCACGTACATGTCTAGTTCTTCTCCAACCAGGACACATTTAGACGGACGAATTGTCAAACTTTTTAGTTTGCACCCGTTCTCTTTTGCATTGTCAGGTATAAGAGAAGAAGGAGAGCGCGGGCCATCTATGACAAAATGAAATGAGAAAAAAAAAAAAAAAGCATGGTTCTACAGAATAACACCAGCCCGGATACGACGCAGAAGCGATGGAAAAAAAATGGAAGAAGGCTGAGAAGTATCTTCCCTTGTCTCGACGGCTGGGGCAGTACTTCGCCAAGTCCCAACCCCAGCCGAGGATCCCACGGCGCTGCCGGCGACCTGTCCAGAATTAGAATGGCATAGTACATACAGTGCTGCGCCATCCAGCCGCCGAGCCCACTCGCTCGACACCCCTCCATCAGATGTTTTCCGTCTTTTTTGCCCCAGACACACCGACAGGGGGGCGTGGTACTGGTCGGTGGGCCATCGGGGCAGGTGTGCCAGCGTTCCTGGCCCACCGTGCCCATGTCAGCTTGGGTGAGACATGCATGGTGGGTTGGATTGGCCATGGCACTCCATTCAGCCATTCCCATCCGTCCTTCGACAGCATGCGGACCACTCTCCGGGGAGGGCAGGGTGGGCTCCCTCGCACCCAGTCAGTAGCGTGCATGTCCAGTAGGTACCTGCTTCCATGCGGTCTTCACGCCCTCAACAGCCACCTCGCCAGGTACACACACGCCAGTCCCCTCTTTGGAACCGGGGTGGTTGCTTCGCTCCTGCGGATCCCGCACCGCGTAACGGAGTGGTGAGTGGTGCGAGTTCCTGCTGCACTCCTCCCACCACACCCCAACCCGCCTAGCACCAGCACCGGCGCCAGCACTAGCACCAGCACCAGCACCCACCCTCCAGGGAGGTACGTACCCATGTACCTGTGTACCTGCCTCGTCCTGAACCTTGGCCCTGGTCGAGTTAGACCTGCCAGATCGTTGTACACCTGCTGGCGACGGCCTGGGTGGTCAAGGTGGGGAAGGGTAGGGGAGGGGACAAGTGGTAGTGCCCACACCACGGCTGCGGTACAGTATTCTCCACGCTCTTTATCTGGCCTTCTTTTCGTGGAGCAATCGTACTTATCCTCCTCACGGTCCCCCTCGCTACGCTCATTCCTTTCCCACTTTTTACGATCGACAAGACAGTCGACTAAGGGACCTGTGCTTTTCTGCTTCTTTCGGTTCTTGTTTCTTCCGGGGACTCGCCTTTTTGGGATTTTACATCCATGCCATTCTTTTAGATATCTTCACGAGCCCGTCCTTCTCTTGGTCTCGACCCAGACACTACTTCATCTAGACCCAGGCCCGCGCGCACTCTCTCTATACACATACTCCAAGCCTCAGCAAAGAGTTTTCGTCACTAGAGACTGCCTCACAGACGGACGAGTTCATGTACAACACCATCCTACCCCGAGTCCTCGACCACCACTAGACAGTTCGATCCCACTGTTGTCCTTTCCTTCAGACCGGAACCGACCATCCCTCCTTAGGCCAACCTGCCTCAGCAACAATCATTCTGAAAGTAACACCAGACAAGCGCTGTACAACTACCAACAACCGCGACCAACTATATACTTAATCACTATACACGCGGCAAGAAGAGAAAGAGAGAGAGTGAGAGAGAGCTATCTAGCGTCTCTTGTCAGCAAAGCATTGGTGGGTGCCTACCTGCCTGTCTACTCTCTCATGGCGAGCAATGAGCGGGCCGCGGCGCGAGGACGGGGACTGGTTTGCTGACCCTTTTGGAACCGGACAGAGTCACAATGGAGTCCATGATGGCTCAGTCCATGGCCCCGGCCTCATTCTTCTACTACAGCCAGGAGCCCAGGCCAGACAGCCGACAGCACATCCACGGCCACTTCGCGCCTCACCCGAGCCTGCAGCAGCACCAGATGCAGATGTTCCCCGTCGTCCCGACCCTGCCCTCGACGCCCATCTACTCGAGGCCCGGCTCGGCCTGCTCGCAGCCCCCGGCGCACCCGATGATGCACCACCAGCAGATGATCAAGCCCGTCACCAGCTACCCTTCAGTCATGACCCCGATGGCGTCGCCGCAACCCATGACGCGCAAACCCACCGCTGTTCTGGAGCCCGAGATCCACGATGGCGAGGGCATGTTCTACCCGTCGACGCCGCCGCTGTCCATTTCCGGCAGCGTCATCAGCAGCCCCGGCAGCTGCGACATGCTCTCCACGCCCCTGAACCCCATGTTCTCTGGCCTCGACAGCGTCGAGGGCGTCAAGACCGAGGTCTGCTCGCCAGAGAGCTTCCCGGCTCTGGAGTGGTCCAACTGCGCATCTCCGCCCATGACACCTGGTAAGACGCGACTCGATCCCTCTTTTTTACGGCTAAGAAGCGCGTGCTTTGATTTTCCCTGCGTCCCATGGTTGCTTCTAGCGGCTCGGTGCCTGCATGGGCTGGTGGGACGTGCAGTTTGGACGAACGGGTGGATGCCGCCAGCCCCACCTTGACTTTTCCGCCCGCCCGTCAATTTGGAAGTCAATAGAAAGAGACGCTTTTGAAGGGAACCCTTGGAAATTTTGCGTCGGCCAAGATCCATGCTGACTGGGATATTACAGTCTACCTCAACACCAAGCCCGGAAAGCAGCAGCAGAGGCTCTCGCCCCGATTCACCAGCGCCGCCGCTCCCGAGGTTGCACCTGCCGTCTCCGCCTGCCCTTCGCTGTCGCCGTCGCCGGCGCCTTATGCCCGCTCAGTCAGCTCTGACGACAACAGCGACTTCTGCGACCCTAGGAATCTGACTGTCGGCCAATTTGGTGCCACTATCGCGCCCGAGCTGACCACTCTCCCTGTTGCCGACGAGTCTGCCGTCCCTGCCCAGGCCAACTTCAACTTTCTGCCCTCTCTCCCCAGCGGCCTTCCGGTTTTCGAGGACTTCTCGGATATCGAGTCTGAGGACGACTTTGTCAACGGGCTGGTCAACCTTGGTGACAAATCTGAGGCTCAGGTGAGCAGGACACGAGCCAGCTCTGACGCCGTCAGCCTGAGCCTCGAGAGCTTCGTCTGCACCGAGGACCTCGAGGAATTCGCCGCCACCACCACCACTACCGAGCCTTTCCCTCTGCTGCCCTCTGCTCCCATCGCCATCTCGACCAGCGACTCGCACAAGGACAAGCGCCAGAGGACCAGCAACGGCACTGTCGTGACCATGACCGCCGCCTCGACCTCGCCCGCTGCCGAGCAGCAGCATCAGTCGCCCTCGCAGCAGCAGGCCCCCGCTAGCAGCAACGAGGCTGATGCTAGGAGCGACTCGGGTGCGTCGCACTCGGATGCGCAGGGCAACGGCGTGCCGGCGCCCACCAGCCGCCGTGGCCGCAAGCAGTCGCTCACTGAGGACCCGTCCAAGACGTTCAAGTGCGAGCTGTGTGACCGCCGCTTCAGGCGTCAAGAGCACCTGAAGCGCCACTACCGCTCTCTGCACACGCAGGACAAGCCTTTCGAGTGCCACGAGTGCGGTAAGAAGTTCTCGCGCTCCGATAACCTCACCCAGCACGCCCGCACCCACGGGTCCGGTGCCATCCCGCTCAACCTCATCGAGGACGGTGACGTGGTCGGCTTCCCCCACCCGCACATGTACGCGGCCCTCCCCGCCCCAATGACCGACTACGACGCCTACGGCAAGGTGCTCTTCCAGATCGCCGCCGAGATCCCGGGCAGCGCCAGCGAGCTGTCGTCTGATGAGGGCGACGACAAGAGGAAGCGCAAGCGCACGGATTAGAAGTGCACAACAGCAAGATCACAAATGTCGACGCCGGCCTTTTCGACGACATTTGACGCCCGGCATGACTCTCACGACTACTATACCACCAACATCACACCACCTTCTCTTCTCGCGGGTCCTTGGCTCCTCTGCCGCGTCCGTCAGCTAGCTTCCGGCGGCAGGGATCCAAGGCAGCACACATTCTAGGGTCAGCACACCTTTTTTCAAAGGAACGGGGAATCATCATCAGCGATCAGCAAAGTGCTTGCTGCTTCTACGGCCAACAAAAAAATGACATAAAATGGGTTTGAGCGTTAAGCCGCAGGGCAAACCTGACAAAAAGTTTGCAAATTTTTTTTCTGAAAGAGAGAGGCAGGCCTCACGGGAGTGTGAGTGTTTCTCTGAACTGTATCATCACCTTTGTGTCAGCGTACCGGAACCAGTTGGATTCTGGATTTTTTGTTTTGTTTGCTTTTATTACTTTTTAACCAAGAAAAAAACATCTTGATCATGGTTTTCTTCTCGTCTTTTTCTGCCGCAAGCTATTCACAGTCGGCGTTGCTCGTTCGCATGCCAACGTACCCTTGGGCAGAGGAGTGGAGGAACCTACCTGGTATCATTTTCACTTCGACCGCTTTCGTTTCGGCTGCTTTAGAAACAGACACTCTTTTTCTCCCCAATGCCTGATTTATTGCCTGCTCGTCTGCTTTAGTGCTTTTTCATGGTTTCTGATGCCTTCATTACTTTGGCAGCCTCCATTCCCAGTCGCGGATGAAGCTCGCCTTTGGTGCCTCGCCGCTGCGGGCAACACCACTGGCAGCGGCAGCAGCACCATTGACCCCCAGGTTGCGGAGGTTCGGACAGCGAGTAAACGGGAGGCAATTTGACATGCACATTCTTCTTTCTTGCTTCTGTTTCGATTGTACCATTTCTCTTCTTTTCTCTCTTTTTGCAGCACCTTCTAATCGTCGTATGCTGCGCCTTCGTTCCTCCCGTCGAAGAGTGCTGGTCACGTTTCTGCACTAGGGGGATACATGGACGAGGTCTTTGTAACAGCCTCAGGGAAATAAATGTTTATTATCAGACATGAAAATCGTCAAACATTCCATGTTACTGTGTGCACCTACCATTCCGTCCGTCCTCGTCGTGACCTCACACCTGCCAGACGCTGGGTGACAACCGAGATGGCCTTGGTTGGGCATGTCGAAGCGATGTGGGACACATGGAATCTGCAGCGGGCGACCTGACCTGACACTGGCTCTCCCGCTCGCCGGGCATGGGCATGGGCATGGGCATGGGCACAAAGCGGGTGTCGCGCCACGGACCACGGCCATGTCACCGCGTCGCGAGGAGGAGCTGTGATGGTCCGACACACACGGTGGGCTAGATCACAAGTCATGGCTCAGCCGAAGGACGAGCCGGCGCGCTGGGCGCTGGGCCTAGCCCACACCCAGACGCCAATCGCAAGGTTCGGCCGGACCCTGTCGATCTGGGAGCTGTGCGGCTGGGCACAATGATGGGACGCTTAGCGTACAAACAAGCGTCCGAGTACCTGCGTGCTGGGCTGTGGGAGTGATGCAGGGGCTGGGAGTGCATGTTGGACCGGACGGACGTGCTGCATTCATTGAAAGCCAGCCGCTCCAGGGGACGGACGTGCGTCCCGTCACTGTGTTTAAGCCAATTCCAGCCATGGCTGGCGCACGTTTTTCTTTTTCTGCTAGCCGGTTCCCCGGTCTCCACTACAGACCACAGGCACCAGGAAGAGAACGGACAATCACTGCCCTGACTGCCATTTTGACAGCCCGGCCAACGGACGCCCCCGGAATTATTGAAGCACACAGGCAATTGATCAATTGATTTCCCATTTGGCGAACTTGGCGCCCGAGCTGTCAACCTTCTCCGCCGAGACCGTGCAGGCAGGTGCTACCTAGGTTGTCCTGAAGATCTGCGCTGAGTCAATATCGCTTCCCCTCCATCCCTGACCAAACTTGACCTTCTTCCCCGCCATGCGAGGGCGGTGGAGATTTCTCCTCGCCGCTTGGACCAAGACTACCTTCCTTGTATGAAGCAACTCTCGGCGAGCTGCTTTCGGGCCCATATTCCCGGGCGAAGGTCCCCTGCAGACCCCAAGTCCAGCGTCCCCCGTTTCTAGGAAGCCGTGAAACCCAGAAGCCCGAGCGAGCCACATGTGCCGGAGCCTGCCAAAGACAGACGGGCAGATCGAAGCCAGCTGGCTATCAAGGTACCTAGCGGGGGAGATCAGCCCCCATATGCTAGCGGCGTCTCTTCAGATTAATCGAGAGCGATAAGCCGAAGGAAACGGTCAAGGCAAATGGCGCCACTGAATGTCATAGCCCTGGTCTCGGGAGGCAAGGACAGCTTCTTCTCGCTGCTCCACTGCCTCGCCCACCAGCACCGCATCGTTGCCCTAGCGAACCTGCACCCCGCCGTCCCCAGGCCCAGTAGCAATAGCAACAGCAGCTATGCAGGCGATGGTGACGAGGCGGATCTGAATAGTTTCATGTATCAGACGGTCGGCCACCAGGTCATACCCCTCTATGCCGAAGCCACCGGCCTGCCGCTCTTTCGCCACGCCATCGTTGGCGGCGCCCTTCAGCAGGCGAGGGACTATGATGCTTCCACAGCCAAGACGCCTGCGCGTGCGGCCCAGCACGAGGCTAGCGCAGGCGCAGGCGGCGGCGGCGACGACGACGACGAGACCGAGTCCATGGTGCCCCTGCTCAAGGCCGTTATGGAAGCGCACCCCGAGGCCAACGCCGTCTGCGCCGGCGCCATCCTCAGCACGTACCAGCGCACCCGCGTCGAGTCGGTGGCCGTGCGCCTGGGGCTCGTGCCCCTGGCCTTCCTCTGGAAGTATCCCATCCTCCCGCCACGGCCACCGTTGAGTGGCCACGAGGACGACGACGGCGCCAGGTTGCTGCGCGACATGGCCGCCGCGGCTCTCGAGGCCCGCGTCGTCAAGGTCGCTAGCGGCGGCCTGGACGAATCGTTTCTGTGGGAGAACGTCGCCAGCCAACGTGGAGTCGCGAGGCTGACCAGGGCCATGGCAATGTTCACCGCCGAAAGTGGCGTGGGCGGGGCTCCTCTGCAGCCAGACGGCGCTGTGCTGGGCGAGGGCGGCGAGTTTGAGACTCTCGTTGTTAACGGGCCGCGCTGTCTATTCAAGAAGCGCATCGTTGTCGACGACGCCGCGAGGCGGCTGGTGAGGGAGAGTGGCGGCGCCGCATGGCTCAGCATCCACGGAGCCAGGCTCGAGGAGCAGCAGCAGGAGCAGGATGCTGACGGCGGGGATGGCGCAGCCTGGGAGCCATCGGCCCTGGCTAAAAGCATCAGGTTGCTAGACGACGACTTTGCTGCCATCCTGGATGCGCCCCTGGCGCTCGATAAGGCAGATGATCTGGACGACCAAAGTACCACGCATAAAGAACCCAGCTCAAACTGGCGTTATGGCTGTGGCTATGACGGCTCCCTCACTCCACTCGACTCCCGCCTTGAACAGTGGAGTGTATTGGCGGCGCACCAGGCCCTGGATGTTCTGTCGGTACGGGAGGAGACCCAGGGCATTGTCGACCAGATCCGCGCCCGCCTGAGCGAGAGGTCGCTGGCGCCCTCAAACATTGTCTCTGCGGTCGTGGTTCTGCGTCGAATGTCTGATTTTCCAATCATCAACAGCGTTTACGGGGCTCTGTTCAAAGCACCTAACCCTCCCTCACGCGTCACCATCTCTTGCGGTGATCAGCTCCTCCCCACGGGTCATAACGTTTCGGTTTCCCTGACAGTCCATACCGCCCCCCGCTTTCCAGTCGATGGCGGGAGGGACGGGCTGCACGTGCAGTCCCGCTCGTACTGGGCTCCAGCAAATATTGGTCCCTACAGCCAGGCCATAACCTTGCCCCTTGATGGCATCTTCCCCCAACAGGCGGCCACGGCGGCAGCTAGCGACGATGAGAACGACGAGGATGTCCCACACCTGTCCCGCTTTCCCACCTCTTCCTTCTCCCGCCTGGTTTTTATTGCCGGCCAGATTCCCCTTATACCAGCCAGCATGGAACTACCCCACTGCGAGGCACCAAGCACTGAACTGGGCATGTTCACCATGCAGGCTGTGCTCTCACTGCAGCATCTTTGGCGGATTGGCGTCGAGATGAACGTCCAGTGGTGGAGTAGCGCAGTCGTCTACATTCCTCGCACAAGCGATAGCGGCACCTCGTCAATGACACCACGGGCAAAGTCAATGATGGCATCGGCTGCATGGACTAGTATGCACCAACTGCCAGAGAATGACGGCCGAGACAGCGAGGACGACGAGGATGATGAGGATGGCGGCGGGCCAGACATATGGGATAGGAAGTACAATCCGGCCTTCAGAGGCTACAGCGACGGCAAGAATAAGAAACAAGGACGACGCCTGCCTGACTGGGGAGTCGTAGACAAGCCGGACGGTGGCGACGCCAAGCAGCAGCTGCCACAGCCCCAGGGCAGGGAGAGACAGGTCCCACCCTTCTTCCTTGCCGAGATGGAAGAGCTGCCCCGCGGATCAGGTGCCGAGTGGCACGCACATCTTGGACTCTCGGGCCTGGCAGCGGCCTCCGTCGCCACCCGCTCCTGGTCGTCCGCTGACGCCGAAAAGCGCCAAGGCGACCGTCAGGACCAGCCGTCAACCTCCTGGGCCATGCATCAAACCCTGGTAGCAGGCCTAAGGGGTGGCAATGGAGTTTTTGCCCATACCATGGTGGCGATCGGCGCGCCGGGGCCCGCGAGCCCAGGTGATGATAACATGAGCGCGGAGACGCTCTCGTCGATATTAGACGCCGCCCTCCAGCGGCGGGCGCCTTCCACCTCGGGGCAACATGGGACGACGGCAAGGGGTCGTGATCCGTATCTCGTGTATCTTGACGGAAATCTCGTGTGCGCCCCTAGGGGCGACGGATACGGCTCCGTGATACCCTGTTCGTCGCTGTGGAATCAACGGGGCGAGCGCTTGGCCGTCGTGGCGCTGTACAGGGAGACCTGGACCGCTGAAGCACCAGTTGGGAGGTAGCTTGTGGCAGGTCGACCTGCGCTTGTTTATACCTGGGGGCCGGAATGCGGCGTGGGTGGATGAATAAAGCAAAGTGGTGGACGAGGCACCCGACCTCAAAAGTTACTATATTCATGATCAGATTATCCATATACCATACAACAACAGCATATCGTGAGGTAAAGATGCTGGCGTCATTAGATAGTAGACCCGCTGTTCGGAATGGCAGTCAACATCCGCCAGGACAGCCGACCCTCAAAATACCGAATTCAACCATTGCACTCTCCCCAAGCAGAGGACGGCCGCCGGTGTTTCTGCAGCCCAATTGACAGAGTAGTGCTGAATCAGATCCCGGAGGGTGTTTACAGGCATAAGTATGCTCGCCCGTCATCGAAACCACAAGCTCTGGACCGAGTGGGGGCTGTTTCCACGACTGTACGGCAGAGGAAGACGTGGTGCAGTTCATGTCGACCCGGATGGGCGTGGTCAAAACCCAAGTGTGCGATGCTACCACCCTCGGGGGCGAGACCAGGCGTTGTTCCCAGATCAGGGCATCCTCAATCACGGTCGCCCCTATTCCAAGAAGGCGAAGGCACGAGGCTGCGCATCGGTTCCCAGGACATCCACGGCCGTGCCGTTGAGCAGCTTGCAAGCCGTGGCTTGCCTCGCCGACGATAGCGGTCTTGGTAGCGCAGCTTCCCCCCACGCTCAAAGCCATAAGCCCGCTGGTTCGGCTCACGCGATTAGCCACAGGAGAGTGTTGCCGCGCAAAATACCGGGATGACTGCATGGGATTACATTACACGGACGACGCCTCGGTGGTTCGCTTCGAACTGGTTGCCGCATAATTGGGCTTCCTTCACAACCACACGTCGGGGAGAACTCCCCACTGGTTAGATGTGTGTCCAGGAGTGCTTATCCTCAGCCCCTCATAGATCAAAGGCTGTCCATCCGGCTTCCAACCCCCCAAACTCGGCAGATCCGGCCCAAGGCGGTAATGAACCTCTAACAAAAAAAGATTTCCTCTGCGCAGGATTCCCCGAGATGTCGTGTGACACGATGGGTACGGATACGAACGTGGTGTGAGGGGTACTGAGGCAACCCCTAGGAGCGAACCTTGGGGTTATTTCTATCTGGGCTGGTGCCAGTTTGATTGATGAGGAAAAGATGAAAAGTAGGATCGGGGTAACCCTGACGCAAGATCTGGATTTATACCATCGACACTATTGCTGACTTGAACCTCCGCGGTACCTATAACCAAGCATCATTACCTCATTCTTTCAGGCCGTCAACTCCCTAATCCGGGCTCTTGGCCGCCTCACTCGCATTGCCAAACCGCATTCAGTGGCGTGGCGGGTAAGCTGTATGCGGTGAACGGTCTGGGACTGGCAGAAACTGGGCATGGTGGAAAGGTTGGTATCCGTTCTTGATTTCTACTCTTTGTGGCGATGATTCTAGCACTACCTTTATTTAGTCTTCCCACGATATCCTCCACTGGCTCACCTGATATTGACATCGAGCGGCAATATCGTGCCATGTTTGATACCGTCCAGGGAAGGTTGGTTAAGGAAGTTGGCTCTATTGACCCCAATTACCAGCGTATGCTATTGTCTCCTTGCGCCAGGTGTGGCCAGAGACTCCCACGACTTGATAACAGGATGTAGAGAAATAAATCATAGGGGGTTGCCTCGCGATTTCGGCAGAAGCAAACATTGAGAAGGCACAGCCGGAAATGATCGTGAGCGGCAAACGGCAAGATGCTATGGAATGAGGACGCTATTGCCACGCCCCGCGCCCTTACCTTCTACCCAGACGCTGAGAGATTTATATCAGTCCCCTACATCGTCGGCGCCACTAAAATTTCAAGTTTCTGAAGGATATACGGCCTCGTTATTTTCCTGGGAGCCGATCAGTGTCAACACTTCAGGTTGGGGCTATGTATGTGCGGTTGGTTTTGGCAACGATTAATGCCTTAGTATCCCTGATTTTGTTGCCTGCGTTCTCCAATTCGTTTCAATTGGAATTCACAGAGTGTCACCAAGAGTTGGGAGGCCGAAACGCACCACTATCCAACATGAAAGAAGGCAGGTGCCCGCTGCTTCCAGGTGGTCCAATCCACTATTAACGCGGGTCCGTCTGCTGAGCTAAACACGGGCAACCAGACCAATCCACTGTACTTGCCCTACCAGACATCAAATCGTGCAGCCTTGGACGGGCCGCAACATTGCGGTGGGAAAAGCCACAGGACAAAGCGCAAAAGGACTCAGCACGAGAAATAAGAAACAATGGCGCAAGAGTCTGTCTCCATTGCAGAATTTGCTGCCACGCAGCTGGCACTCTTGGCCGCCGAACAGGCTGCAGAGCTGGCATCGGCGGCCGAGCTGATCCAAGGTCATACACCGAGCGCCCTTCAGCGGGCCGGCGCCGCGCTGATCAACCTGACGGTGCAGGGCCGCCGGACAGGCTCCGGCGGCCGAACCGTCGTCGAGCTGGGCCCGGACTCGGCCGTCAGCTCCAGCACCGGCGAGCTGCCCGAGCACGGCCTGCGCGTCGGCGACGTCGTTCTTGTCGCAGAGCAGCCCGCCGGCTCTGCCAAGAAGCGCGAGGTGCGCGAGCTCGAGCGCGCCGGCTCCCGCGGCGTCATCACCCGCATCCGCCGCTATGACCTCAGCGTCGCTCTCGACCTCGACGACTCTGCCGCCGGCCAGAAAGAGGAGAAGGGCCTGAACGGAAGGGTGTGGGTTGTGAAGCTGGCTGATGAAGTCACGTTCCGCAGGTCAGTCCCACCCGCCCTCTCTGTATTGCATATCCTGGAGCTAAAATCCTGCGGGTAGAATGACGATCATGATGGAAAAGATGCAAAAGCTGGGCGACTCTGAGCATTCCAACTTGATGCGCGTGCTCTTCGGTCTCTCCTCGCCGTCTCCGGTGCCACCAGATCTCAGCACCGACCCAGAGCTGAGCAAGATCGAATGGGTCGACCCGAGCTTGAACGAGTCGCAGAAGGATGCCGTCCGCTTTGCTCTCGCCTCGCCTGAGATTGCACTGATCCACGGCCCTCCAGGCGTGCGTATGCCCGAAATTAGAACACTTCAGTCAGGTGACAGTCACACCTCATTTACGTGGAGGGCATGCGAGCTAACACTTGTGCCGCATCTGGCGGTCTCACTCATCGAGTACAGACAGGCAAAACTCACACCCTGATCGAGTTGATCCTCCAATTCCTGAAGCGAGGGCACCGCATCCTGGTCTGCGCCCCGTCCAACGTAGCCGTGGACAACGTAGCAGAACGTCTGGCGTCTCACTCTGGGGTTCCCATCGTCCGCATCGGCCACCCAGCCCGCCTGCTGCCCTCCGTGGTCGCCCACTCCCTGGACGTGTTGACGCAGACGAGCGAGGCGGGAGTCATCGTCCGCGACGTGCGGGCCGAGATGGACGCCAAGCAGGCCTCCATCAAGAAGACGAAGAGCGCCAAGGAGCGCCGGCTCATCTACGGCGATCTCAGGGAGCTGCGGAAGGAGTTCCGCGAGCGCGAGCGCAAGTGCGTCACGGACCTGATCCGGTCCAGCAAGGTCGTGCTCGCCACCCTGCACGGCGCCGGCGGGTTCCAACTCCGGCATGAAAAGTTCGACGTCGTCATTATAGACGAGGCGAGCCAGGCTCTGGAGGCACAGTGCTGGGTGGCACTCTTCTCCGCTAAGAAGGCGGTGTGTGCTGGGGATCACCTTCAGCTACCCCCAACAATAAAGTCCCTGAACTCCAAGACCAAGATGACTACTGGAGGAGCTGCTACATCGGAGGCCGAGGGGAAAGGCCGAGGTGCCACGCTCGAGACGACCCTCTTCGATCGCCTGCTGAAGCTCCATGGGTCATCCATCAAACGCATGCTGACCACGCAGTACCGGATGCACGAAAAGATCATGAGATTCCCCTCGGACGAGCTTTACGGCTCCGAACTGATCGCGGCGGAGGCTGTCAAGGACAGGCTCCTCAAGGACCTGCCCTATGCGGTCGAGGACACGGACGAGACGCGAGAGCCTTTGATATTCATTGACACGCAGGGTGGGGACTTCCCCGAGCGCAACGACGACACCGAAGCGGGCGACATGGCCGCCGGGGGTAAGAAGAAAATCGCCCTTTACGGCGAGAGCAAGAGCAATGAGCGAGAGGCTGCCCTCGTCTCGCAGCAGGTCCGGTTGCTCGTCGATGCCGGCGTCATGCCCGCGGATATTGCAGTGATTACACCCTACAACGGACAGGTGAGGAGTCTCGTCTCTACTATGGTGCCTTGCAATACTGTGTCGCCACTTTCATCTCTCGTTTCCATGGATTCTTTCTTGCTGGTTTGGTCCTTATTGTTTCGAACTATCGATGAAACAAGTCAAATCCAGAAAGTCAACATTCGCCTCATCCCACATCATCCCTATTTCCCTCCGTTCGTTTCCATCCTTTTGCTTTCCGCATATCGTTCATCCCTTGCTTATCTCCTTTCTTTTCTTCTATTTTTTGCCCGCCCCTTTTTTCGGGAGGCTCGTCATCCCCCGCATTGAATCAAGGTGGTGGCGCAAGATTTGCCGAAGAAGCCGGGTTTCGCATGTATAACGGGCTTGAGATATAGCGGTTCATGCGGCAAGTGGATGCTTTACATACATGTACTGACAAGGGGACGGGACTGACTCCTTCACTGGGGAGTAACTTGTTCGAACGCTCGGTCTTCTCCGTCATCAGCTTGCAGTTCTGGCGCCACTGCTCAAAGAAGCTTTCCCGGGTATCGAGCTAGGCAGCGTCGACGGCTTCCAGGGCCGCGAAAAGGAGGCCGTCATAGTCAGCCTGGTGCGGAGCAACAGCGACGGCGAGGTGGGCTTCCTTGGAGAGAAACGGCGCTTGAATGGTAGGTGCGACTCTACACAAGCAATCGGGCGGCTGCCGAGAAACGCCGACGCGTTTACGTTGGGCTCTAGCGCGCATGAAGGTGTTAATGCTTCCTTGTCTTTGCAGTGGCTATGACGCGACCAAAACGGTCCCTGACGATAATCGGAGACTCGGACACCGTCAAGAGGTTCGTGGAGAGAGCTGCGTTCTCTGGATCTTCCTTTTGCCCTCATTTCGTGCATCCATTCACGCGGCTGTGTTGGTTGTTGGCTCAGTTACGCATTGTCCCCCTCGCCTTGCCTTGCCCCGTGCTACGGTTTTATGTTGGATGCCGCCTGAGACGGATTGGGAAGGGCACAGATGTTCTGTCACCTGCGCCAAGGCTCCGACGATCCTTGTTTTTATTTGTTGTTTTGCTGACCCCAAAACTTGCGCACGCCCGGCCGATAGAGGAAGCACATTCCTCAAGAAATGGATGGAGCATCTAGAAGAAAACGCCGACCTGAGATACCCGGACGCTTAAGATACCCGTACATGCCATCCGTTCGTTGATCATAGCGGCGCCGGTGTTGATACCAACCGCGGACTTTGTGCATGGGAAGCCAAAGGCGGCTTGGTGTGCCCGGCTGGGCTAGGTATCGCTAGTCCCCGCCAAGAAGTGTCAAGGGTCGGGAAGAGTCGCGACCCTGTGGCAATCCTCACGGCTAGCCAGGCGCCTAGGGGTAGGGGTTACACACCCAACATGGGTCGCGACTTCAGGTGAGTTTGGTTCGCGAAGACGGTGACAGGGATGCCCAGGCACGGTTTCGCCGGCGAGGAAAAACAATGAATAAAGGCATTGGAGAATGTCCTGTCGCGGGTAAACACTCGCCCAACCCTAGCTTCAGCCGCAATGAATAACCCTTGTGCCAGAATTGGGCGATTGGTCGTGGGCGCTTATAAGCGCGATTGCTATTACCCACGGCATTGGTCAGCTTACCTACTTTATGTCGTAACGTATACCGTACCAACGGAGAATTAATGCTCTTTGGGGCGGTCAGGCTGTGCGGTCTCTCGATCGCGGACCTGGTTGACCGATATTTCGGGCCTGCGCCACTAGCGTGTAATAAACGGGCTGGTCTCCATGGAGGGCACAACAAAAAGACACCGAAGAGAGCCATAAGGGTGGTTGACAGGTACCAACCAGCCTTTCGGCCATGCTCTCCCCCAGGGTGGAGCATCGACTTAAGCGAGCCTCTCCGCTCGGCCCCTGGCGGCGAGCAGCGTTTCTTCGGACGAAATGACGGACCTGGTGGGCCGGGCTGCCATTCGGCCGTTGTCCGCCGAATCCAGGGCGTGTTGAGAAGGTGAAAGGTAAAGGAAGAGATCGATGGGGGTGAATGCCAGAGGACAAGGCCTTGGAATACTGAGACAGGGGCAAGTGATAATGATTGGAATTACACCAGAGGGCAGATCTCATCACCAATTCGTCCGCTATGTAAACGCGTCGCTGTTTCGGCCTTGTTCGCGCGTTTGCAGTTGAGTCCCCAGACCAATGGAGTTGCCAGGGATCAAGCAAGTGGACTTCGTGTGGGCGGGCGGGCCCTGACATTTGCGGAGGCGTTCGTGTCGTGGACTCCCCGAAACACCATCATAGCCGCCCCAAATCAATTCCCTATCTCGAATGCGCCCTTTGAATGCACACCCGGCCGGCGTTGATTTCCCGCAATCGGAAGATTCTCCTGATGCGGACGACAAGACGAAAAGGAGCACGGACCACTGCGACAAGGATGCCTTGCCGCGGGGGCTGAAGATGGAGAAGCGAAAGCAGCCACTGATCTGCGTGGTGCTGCTGTTTTTGTCTCACACTGGGTTCCGATCTGACAACAGAGAGAATGGAGGCGAGGGGAGGAATATCGTCGAGTTAGGTTTCCTGTTGCCATGGTTGGCCATCGGGACGAGCAAATGTCAGCCGCGTCTTGCCCAAAGAATCCTCTCGACCGGGCCACCGCTTCGGATCGACAGCCGACCGCCTCCTCGGGCTCGCAGACGGCGAGTTATGTATTGTTGGAGGCTAGCCTAGGCAGCAGCAAAAAGCCCGCCGACGGGCGCCACGACGGTGGGCCAAAAAGGCGAGGTACGATGCCAAGTGACGTGTACAAAGCCGATGCTGTGCTTCGCCGCCATGAAGGAAGACGGGAAATACATTTTGCATATGCATCGATCCTGGCGGACAGGAGACGGCAAAAACTGCCCGGAGCAGTGACATGGTTGACCTGTGCATGCACAAGTCCTCAATTTGAGGAAGGACTGGAGATAAATCTGTCGGACCCATGGCCTGCTCGGACGGAACCACGGGCCAGCCGCGTCGGAAGACTGCTGCAAAATCAAGAAAGTGGGACAGGGACGTCACCTCGAGGCGGGGCGCCTGCACTTAGATCCTCCCTTCATAGACCGCATACGAGTATTGGATTCCAGCCTTCAGCAGGCTGGAGAGTCAAGTCGAGCCGAGTCGGTAAGCACATTTGCATACACAAGCACATAGGAAATACAGTACTGATCATACTGGTCCACACACAAATCACCACAGGCAGCGCCAGCGTTGCAGTGCAGCAGACCGTAACGGTCGCTTGAGGATGGGGTGGTAGCCACGGAACGAACTGCATAACGGCCAGTCGCAACCCAGGTCTCGTGAGTCCAACCGGCCTCGCAACCGCCAGCCTGCTGCAGGCTTGGCGGTCTTGTGCACCCAAGAATAACCCGTCGTCACAACACACGACGCGAAAGACCGAGTCGGGAAGTTGAATCGTGAGTCGACCGTCCCCAAAGGAGAGCTCGGGGACAGCAGTGAGAGACGCCGGTCGTGTCTCTATACGCACGGGCCGGGCTTGGGTGCGGTCGGCCCTCGCTTGTGTGAGATGCACTTGCCCAAACCAGCCATCGCGAGCAGAGCACAGCATGCACATTTGAACCCGACCTTGCTGGGAAACACGATCCTACCTAGGTAGATTGGCTGCAGCAACCCAAGCTTCTCAAAGATGCAGCTATCCATGGCTGGACCGAGATGTGACTCCGGCTTGGATACAACATGAGATGCACTTTTTGGCGTCGGCGGATAGCACATGGGATGAAAAGCGGGAGGCGCTCATGCCCATTTGGACATGAGCAGTGTAGCAACGGCTCACGAATCAATCTCGAGTATTCCCGTGGGCTGCCGAGCGAGCACAAATGGATCACCCTCGCTCACTCGACTAGACCAACCAACCAAACCAAGCCCACCGCTTCTTGGCCAACCCTGGCCACCCCGCAGCTGTAACAAGCCTCCGTTCTTCCTCGGGCTCGAGCTGCCGTTCAATTGGTGTCGCATGTCGACAGCGGCCACCACCCAGCCGCTGGCTCGTCATCCATCGTCCTTCTTTTCCGACTGGTCAGCCTCAACGGCCAACGCCATCGATGGCAACCCCACCCCTCCCCTGGTCACACCCCACACAATCATCTGGCCTGGCCTCCATTCTGCTGCTCTCTTCCAATTGTCGCGCCCTCGAACTCTCCCAGATGCCCGCCCACACACACACACACACACACACACGCACCCACTCGCCTGGGGGGGGGGGGGGGGGGGGGGGGC
>PYSS01000011.1:189237-309808 GCA_003049465.1 Magnaporthiopsis rhizophila
GGGGGGGGGGGGGGGGGGTGCAGGGGCTCCCCTGGCCTGCAACCGTCTGACCTATCCCTGTTCTTCGAAGCTCCGTGGCCCGTGGCTAGCCCCAGTTGCGGGTTTCATGGGTTCAGGCGACGAGCTGGGATCTTCGGACAAGTTTGCCTGCCAGACCCCATGCGTGCTTTGCCAGAAGATACACTGTCCGGATTGCGCCCAGCCTGCATGCCACCTCGTCGCGGTCCTCCGCGCAGCGAGTGAAAAAAAAGAAGAAAAAAGAAAAAAAAGCAAAAACCCGTCGTCGAGCACACCCAGTCCATATTCTTCACTTCACCCCTCCTCCCCTGGCGAGCTGTCGTTGCTTCTTGTCACTGCCCCCTTCTCCTCCTTCCTCCATCCCTCCATCCTCGACTGCGCAGCTGGCCCTCTTCGGTGCAGGAGGCGACGGCTGAAGGTAACACGCGACAATGCAGCGCCCAGGGTTCCATGCTCTACATCTCTCTCGCCCATAAACCGCGACCCTCGCGCGAATAGTCGTCCAGACACGGGTCGTCGAGGCCCGCCGTCCTGCACGTCGCTGGCTCGACTTTTCTTTTCTTCTCCCCTCCGTTAATCATAATTAGGGCTCTCCCTTGGGCCCCTGGTTGGCCCAGTCGTTTGCCACCTGCACCCATCCTCAAACAGGCGCAGCCCGAGCCTCCTGGGACCAGACATCGCCGCATTGGCTGGCCATGTGGGCTCGACTCTCGTTAGCGCACATCATAGCATAGCGGCCCAGAGAGCGCGACAGGGGCCGCCGTTCTCCCAAAAGAACGCCCGCACCGCCAACCCACCTCTGCTAGCTTTGCCGCCGCGCCCGCGCCATCAGGTTTGGCTAACGCTATCCAACGGCCAAGCTACTGTGCGCCGCATGGCTTGTGCTCACACGCCATCGCCTGTGTCATATATCCCACCTAGGTAGTGCTCCCTGGGCCGAGAGCCTCTTGCGTCAGGGTTGCCCACGTCTCCTCACACGACTCAAGGCTGCATCTATATAACGCAGAAGCTTCGAGCAGCTCACCCCCTTGGTTCCATCGCCATGAATATCTTCAAGAGCCCCTCTACATCCTCAGGGCAAGGCCGGCCACGGCCAGCCCACTCTATCCGCGGCAAGATCTCAGGCCCAATACCGATACCGAACCCGGCGGACGACGACGACGAGTTCCCGATCCGCAACCCGGGCACGAATCTGGCCGCAAATAACCCCGAGGAAGAGTTCCCCATCCGTCAGAGGGGAGCCGGAATCGCAAGTCCAACTCCGCTGGAGGAGCAGCCGACGAGAAACGAGCAGCGGAACTCCCAGAGGTCGGAGGCCCTTGCACCTCCTCCTGCTGCGAGCAGCTCTGGGAGCAGCAGCCGGAACGACGATCACGGAGCGAACGGCACAGCGGCTCCGCACGAGCCATCCTCGTCGACAAAATCAATACAGCCTACGACCGCCGCGCCGGCACCGGCACCAACACCCGCACGGGCAGTAGTCTCGATGCTACCCCGGATAACTACCCCTCCGCCGGCGCCGGCACCGGCGCCCGCAGTTGCCCCCGCTACACCGCCCGCCCAGCGCCCAGCCGCTGTCCGCGCAAGCCCTTCGTCGGGCGCGGGGACATCCCCCGGGCGCAGGCGAACCAACCCCTCGAGTACGCTGCGGTACTCGGTCGTTAGCAACACCTCGGGCAACACAGCAGACAACCGCCCGCAAAGGAAGAAGTCCACTTTACGTGGCGCTTTTAGCAAACTCTTTGGCCGCAAGAAGAAGAACAAGGCCAGTATCCAAAGCTCGGGGGACGACACAGATCGCACCTCGAGCGTAGTGCCGTCGACCCAGCATCGCAGTGTAAGTCAATATTCCTCCTACCTACTCTCCTGGCGCCTTGTGACTTGGGTACATGAGCTATGAGCAGGCTTTTTTCTTCTTTTTTATGAATGCCGAGGGTATTAACCGTGCGAGTTCTACGGTGCAGGACACCTCAGCATTAGAGCGAGTCAACGAGGCGGAGCCGAAACGGTCGGCGTCTTTGCCCATCACCGAATACGACCGCGCGCTGCGGTCACACTCGGTCGGCCCCAACGATATTACGGCTATAGAAAGCGCGCGCAACTCGATGCATCTCGATGGCTTCACTGGCAACCGTAGGAGAGCCGTCACGGCGACGCAGAGCAACATGGTAGGCGCTCGCAATCTCTATCGGAGACACGAGTTTGGTGAATGGGGAGGCCTGTCGCCACGGCCCGTCAGCAGCCACGCCAGGGGAAGCCGTTTGATCCAGCCCGACGAGGACCCGGCCATGATTGGCCGTGCCATCACCTCCGACATGGCGGGAGAGTATGCGCAAAAGCGCCGCTCGCGTTCGCTGTCCGGACTAGACCTTCCCACCATTCCAGGTTCGTCGGGAGGCGCGCGACGCCGTAGCGATGAAATCCGCTACTGGCGCGAGAGTTATGGCCCCAGCTACCTGTCGCCTCTCTCCTCGACGCACCCGGATAACGAGGGCGAGAGCGCGGCGTTCAACGACGACACGGGTGTGCTTTCCGTCGACCCTTCGCAGGCCCCGTCCACCGTTCAGCCATCGACCGAAGCGGCGCCCAAAACGCCGCCCCAACCATTCAACTTTGGCTCGTTCGCTACCATGAACGAGATGGCGGGCATGAAGATCACACAGGCCGTCGGCCTCGACGAGCGCATGGGGAGCCTCGAATCCAGGACGCACCGGCTGGAGCGCGTCGTCGACCAGCTCTGCCACTCGGTTCCCGGTTTCAGGGGGCCCATGGGGGAGCTGGCGGCGGGTTACGGGCGAGGGGCTCCGCGCTCGGTGCCGGTGGCTACTGGGTTTGATTTGCCCGCGCCTTCGCCAAGTCTGTTTGGTGCCAGCCCCTCTGCGTCGTCCGCGGCCATCCCCCAGGCCGCCTTGCCGGCCATCTCGCTGGATCTCAGCAGAGTTGGCGCGAGCTCCTCGCGGTACAGCTGCAGCAGGCAGTCGGCCGAGACGACGGAAGGCGATGTCTCGCGCATGTCGTTCGGGGACGGCCAAACATTCATCGGGAGCATGCATCCGCCATCGAGCGCCGCCACGCAGAATCTTCCCGTCCCCGCCATCTCGGCCCATTCGGCGGCGCCTTCGCCAGGACTGAGGCCGAATTCGAATTCGACCGTGCGCGGGGCCACGAGCCTGCCCGCTCTTGCCGCGGCCGCCGCTGCTCAAGAACACCATCTCGCATCGTCCGTGGACGCCATGGCAGCGCAGCTTGAGGCAGAGAGGGCCGCCCGAGCCGCCCTCGAACTGCAGGTCAAGAAGCTCTCGGAGCGGATGAATACGCTGTCAAGCACCATGTATGCGATGCTAAGGGACCCCCACAAGAGCCGGTCGCAGGAGCGTCTCAACACAAGCCGGTCCTATGAGCGGCTTACACCCGGTCCGGCCGGGGATAATAAACTGCCTGGGGTCCCGGAAGGTATGCCGAGCAATCAGTCGAGACTGCTATCAAAAACGTCGAACAGCTCGCTCTCGCTGAGCTCGCCGTTGGGGCAAGCATTGCCGACGATGCCTCAAATGGGCACGACGAGCTTCGGAGGCAACAGCGGCAAGCCTCCCATCGTCAAGACGCTCTCCGTCTTTGAGGGTCAGGGGGATGAGGAGGACAGCGAGCACGAGGACGCGTCGGCATTCCAGACCCCCAGAGAGGAGCAGTCACCGCACCCGTACGGGGCGTTCGGCGAAGATCTCAGGGGCGAGACGGACGAAGGCGATGAGCTGGACCCGAGGCGGAAGAAGGCTGCACGGACGCTCAGCCTGAGCCAACTCACGCTGGGCCCCGGGGTCCAGGGGAACGTGATTTGACGGCCTCTTACGTTTTTCTTTTGGACACCAATTGGAGAAATCCCAACCCTCTCACGACCGGCACGACGATGGACGAGGTTCTCTTTCTCATTGGCTTCGTTTTCCCATTCTTCTCGCTTGAAATGGTGGATAGCATTGCTGTCGACAGAGCTTTTATACCCCTCGAGACAACTGGGAGAAGGAAGGGCCCGCAAGCGTTTCGATATTCCGCGCATCATATATACCCCGACTTGTTTTCCCTTTCCCTTTCTATGGCGTGGGAAGTTGGAAGAGCAAGCGATTTTCGTTTCTTTTGTTTTCATTTCCCTCTGCCTCGTCCCTCTCCCCTTGCATCTCCCAGTCTGAGCATATTTGAGGCGTGTATAATGAGTGGTCATGTGTTTTCTTTTCTCTCTTGCTCTAGCATACATGCCGGAAAGGCATCATTTGTTTGGCATTTTTGGGGGTTGTCTCATTCCCCTATTTTCTTTGTTTCTTTCAGGCCTGAGACTGGCAACCTTGCCGACGTTCGCTTCATTCTTACTCTTGCATGACACTTTTTGGTGCTCGTGCCTGGGCTGTTTTTCTTCTTCTTCTTTGTTTCTGAGCGTTCTTGTCGTTGCATCATGGCGGCGTACAACATTTATCTAGGTTGATATCCATATTCTTGCAAGTAATGAATAACTGCACCCAGACTGCGACGAGAAATCTGAGTTCATGCGAGGCGGTGGTCCGTGAGGAGCTCGATGCCGTTTTGGGAAAGGAGGCTGAGCTGCTGACGTCGGAGTTGAACTGCATATCGGAACCTGACCTCACGAGACATTTTCTGCCGTTGTTGTTCTTGATGCCATATTCACGAGAAAAATTGTTCAGAAAAAGCCCAGGAAGACTTTGATAGCGCAAAACGAAATCGTCCGCCATCTGTCAAGGCACCAAGTCACTCCGGCTCCGACGTCTGTGTCATCAATTGGAATTGGCGTTGCAACAGCCGCGAAACCCGGCCCCGCAGCTGTCGACTCTCCACCTTTACCTACGAGCCCGCCGGCAAAGTCGTTGGTACTACCTTGTACGGTAACTTTGCGGCGCAACCACACCACCAAATCTCGCCACAAACCGGCGCACGCACGCACGCACGCTCGACGACCACCACCTACGTAACATCTCCCCGACAAAAGGCGCCGCCGCACCCGACCCCCTACCCGTCAGTCACCCTGGAAGACCAAGCCGCGGCCGCACGGGAGGAGGAGGAGTCGAAGAAGAAGGGCAGCACAACAAGAAGAAGCAGCAGCAGCAGCGGCAGCAGGACGGCGCCGTCGCCAAAGCTGCAGAGGACGTTTTACGTCTCGCGCCTCCAGCAGTCGCCGCGATCGCCGCGGGCGGGCAACAATATCAACAGCAATAGCAATAACAAGATGGACACCAAGTGGGTGGACTGGTCCAAGAGCACGCGCTCGAGGGACTATCGCGGGTCGCATTCTTTTGCCACCATTATGATAGTAGGCCGTACGTATCATTTCTCTCTCTTTTTCTCGCACGCTCGCTTCTTTCCTTTTTTTTTTTTTTTTTTTTTTTGTTCCTGCGACAGCAGCTAACAGTCCCCAAAACAGCCGTCTGCTTCTTCCTCGGCATCCTCTTCGCCTTCTTCCCCTACGACTTCCCGCTCCTCTGGACCTCGGAGCCCGTCCGGCCGGCCTACTACGACCANACAGCCGTCTGCTTCTTCCTCGGCATCCTCTTCGCCTTCTTCCCCTACGACTTCCCGCTCCTCTGGACCTCGGAGCCCGTCCGGCCGGCCTACTACGACCAGCTTGCCGCGCACCTGCGCTTCATGCACGCGGCCCCGCCCCTGATCCCGCGCGTGCTGCACATGGTCGTCTGCGTCGGCTTCCTCGGCTTCTTCGCCAAGCTGTTCCGGCCGTCCGAGGCAAACGTGCTCTTCGACGGCGCCTCCCTGGTCCTGTACCTCATCGGCGTCGGCATCTACGTCGCCAACATCGTCCGCGGTCTGCAGGACGTCTCTGCCGACGCGTGGGGTGCTGATGGAAAGGGCACGCTGCGCCACGACGGTCCCTTATCCGGCGAGCTGAGGCTGAGCAGGGAGGACTCGTTGAAGGTGCTGAGCGCCAGCAACACCATCCTCGCGCTGGTGCTGGTCGGTGTCCTGGTCCTGCAGGCCGGCCAGTGGTACGCCGAGCGCCGCGAGGCCGAGGACGAACGGCAGATTGCGCAGCTGCAGGCTGAGGCTGCCGCTGCTGCTGACGCCACGGGGAGCAAGAAGAAGCAGTGAGGGGCGAAGCAGACTGGCGGGGGATTTCTTAGTTCGGAATCGGAGGAAAGGGAAAGGAGAGATGACGGGCGAACGGACGGAGACAAAAAATATCTTCTTGCACATGTCACTCCAAGGGCTAGGGATACGTCCAGGTTTCCATTGTTACAAAGTATGGACATATAGTCCGGTTTTTTTTTCTTGTCATGTGCCCATGAGTTTTTTCTTGGAAGGCGAAAGCGTTGGTCGCTGGACGTGATACGAGAACTCAGTTTTTTGAGAACGCCCTAGGTGGCGTTGCGGCACGTCTGTCCGTGGCCGTAACTGGGTTGGTCGATTGGTGTCTACATCTTGCATGAACTGCCGAGTGGCTATCTAGCCTCTGTAGTCGGCAGTGGCTCTCTGTACAAAAGGAGGACGTCCAGTCTTCATATATATCGCTCGCTGCCACCCACCTGTCTCGACACACCTTGTAGCACCCCCGCTATCTCACCAGTCTGGTGTGGCCGACTGGTCCTTCCGGTAGCGGCTCCCCGTCTGAAGCCGAGACGAGTCGACTTGATGACCCATCAGGACTCTAGGCCAAGTCTCGGAGCATTTTACGTCCCTATCTCGAGTATTTGCGTCGGGGAGCTTAGACGCGCCATCGTCAACAGCACCACAGTCCCGACTGGCGTGCTCACTGGATGGCACCCGGCTCTCAGGGGCTCGTGTCCTCGTTGGTCAGGGTAACAAATCTGGCCAAGATCGGGGGAGCGCCTTAGCCAGCTCTTGTCTGCGTTTTCCATGACTGGGAGAGAAAACGGAGCCTCGTGCGTTCCAGCCGGTGCTTGCTTGGCTGTGTAGCAGATAAAATTGCAACCAAACAAAAATTTATGTTTTTGTTGGAATAGCGCTTGTGTGCGCGTGCGCTCAGGGAAAGGTGCCACCGACCTAGAAGGCTTCGGGATCCTCTAGATCCCAAAAAGGGGCTGCCGCGGCCTGCCACAGCGAGATCGGCGGACTGTCTTTTTGGCGATCGCCTCCATGTATATAAAGCGTAATCCTAGGCTATACCTTGGGCAGATATATCCTTTACCTTCGTGCACAAGTGCAAGGCCTTTTCCTAGATCACAGAGATCTTTGTTCATCTTTTTTTTAACAACAATTTTTTTTTTTTTTTTCTTCGTTCTTTTTTATAGCAAGCGCCCAGAATTGCTGTACCCTCCAGTTTCTCGGAAAACGTGCACGCTTTTTAACACAATGTGAAGGGGACGCGAATGGCCGGGTTTATGTAGAAAGAGTCGTGTGCTGCTTCTCCTGCTCACGGCAAAGCTCTGCGAGTCTGCGGTAGGCGAGGGCCAAGAGACCAATGGCCTCTTTCACACCACCCTGGAGGGCAAACTCCAGGTGGAAAATCGCGCCCCGGTATCGCAGTTCTGGTGATGACTTGTCAGCCACGTCTTTGGTTGTCGAAAAAAAAAAAGGCGGGCCGAGTGTTGATTACCTTTAGGTTGCTTTAAATTCATTCCCGCAACGACCAGAATCGGACCGCACCCTACCTCGTCGGTCGTCGGCTCCACCAGGCCGTAGAAGATGCAGCTGCCGAGGAGATGGCCCGCCGTCGGGTCCCCCGCACGGACGAGGCCACGCAGCGTGAGGGCGTCGTCATCCTGAAGTGCGTCTGAAGGGGTGTCCTGCGGTTTGCGCCGGGCGACCTCGATGAGCTCCAAGATGCGCTTGTGGAGCTCCTCAGGGACGGATCGGACAGGCTCGGGATGCGTGAAAGCTGCGTTCAGCATCTCAAGGAGCGAGTGCGCTACCTTCTCGGCCGGAGGCCGGTTTCGCGGGTTGTTGCAGCAGCAGACGCGTACAAGACACTTTATCTGGGCGACGAGCGGCTGGTGCGTCGGCTCTTGGCCGGTTTCGTTATCGTCTTCGTACCAGGGCTTGTTTCCCTTCTCGATGAGGGCCGTAATGCGTACGGCTTCGCTCCCTTCGAAAATTTCGGCCGGCGTGCCGAACGGCGGCTTGCCGGAAACCAACTGCCAGATGAGGACCCCGAGGCTACGATCTTAAGTCAGTAGGTGCGCTTAGGATTGATACAGTTGGTTGTCTGCTCACGTCCAGATGTCGGTCTGTGAGGTGTGGCGCTTGAGATGCTTGACCTCGGGCGCCTGATATCGGAGGTCGTATTTCCCACCCCCAGTGCTTTCCTTGAACTGCAAAATCCGCATGTCAGGACTGGCTCCATCAGAGCACACACGTCCAAGGCCGCTCACCAGTCTGGCACTCTCCACCTGCGTCAGGTAGGGCACCGCCCGCCCTTGCTCCGTCACCAGCAACACCGTGCGATCCGACATCCTCTTCAGCAGAATCTCCACCGAGTGCAGATAGGAGAGCGTCGACGTGACTTCAAACGCTACTCTGACTCTCTCAAACAAGTCTGTGGGGAGTTTGTTGGAGAAAATGGCTTCTGCCAGGGTCGGCGAATCCCTCAGGTCGCGAAAGACGCACCACCGCTTCCCGCGGTGCCGCGCGATGCCGTAGAATGGATGCACCCCTGTGTGCGCCGATAGCTGCGCGTAGATGGCCACGTGTCTCGAGCCCTTTTCACCATATCTCATAAGCTCCTCCCTGACGGGCTCGCACACGACGGGTGCTGTGAGCTCGCCTGAGATGGTCAGCGTTCCTGAGAGCTCATTGTCGGACGACTGGATGATGGTCAGCCGGGGGTCGCCGTCGGCAAAATCTACGCGGAGGTCTCCCGGCGCTTTCCCTTCCAAGTTCTCTTTCAGGTTCTCGAGAATGGTCAGTTTGGCCCTGATATCAGCGAAGTGGGCCTCGTCGCGGACGCAGCCCTGCTGGCTTTGGTCTAGCAGCTTGAGCACGTCTCCCCGCGAGCCGACCTAGTACGCAAGGAATTAGTAAACTTTTTTCCCCGATGAGTGAGGCTCGCTTCGCGGCTGGCTCACTGTCGTTTCGGCCGTGAGGTATGTCACCCAGACGAGAAGCTCCTTGGTGAGAGTGGGTAGGCGGCGCCGCCACAGCGTCTCCCATAAGCGTCTAACAGACGACTGCGTGCAATCCGCCACGCACTTTTGAGTCACGTGTAGCAGGTTCAGAAGCTGATCCTTTGTCTTGAGCCCCTGCACGGCTGCTGGGTTTTGCTGGATGACACCGAGCAGAAGTTCTGCTATGACTTCAACCTCTTTGCACTCTTTCTTCAGCGTCTTGGCCCGCCGGGCGGTCTGGATGATGTATCCGAGAATGGAACCACATTCCGCAGCTGCGCCCAGGACAGCGAGACCTAGCTCAGCCATGTTGCCAGTGTCGATGGCTGCCTACACTCCGCAGGAGAGGGTAGACGACGGAGGTTGCCTCGTAAGGCGAGTCGACAGCGGCGGCCTGTTCTGCATTTCAACGGCACGGCCCCAGTGTGGCGGCACGCAATTGGACAAGCTGGTAGGCACCGAGGTAGCGACCTGGGAAACGCCACTTTTGGAAATTTCCGATGGGGTTGCCGGTTGGGCCCTGGAGCGGGGTAAGGAGACGAAGGTAAGGCTGTCGAGGCCAGCTGAGGCCCAACAGTCGGGCGGCCTACGGAGCCTCACTGATGGGGGAGTAGCAGGTACGCGCAGGTACGGATATCACGCGGGCTGTAAAAGGAGGGTTGGTTTATTTGATTGAACCCGCACTCGGCCTCGAAGGACTCTGCTTCCCCCGAGCATCTTCCAAGATCTCAGGAGTTTATAGTGCAAACCGAAGCCACTCACACATTCCAAGCCCTAGTCCTGAGCTCTCGCTACAGCAATCTGGCCGGCCTCCCCAGGTGAACCTCGATTTTCCCGCGACCCACGCCTATTCTCGCGGCAACAGACCCCATCGGTTGCCTTGAACGCTCAATTGAGCCGCCAAAGATGTCTTCGGCCTCGGACGTTGTGCACTACGTCGTCCCGTTGATGGGCTTTGAGCGCAGCCTCGTCGACGAGCTCCGCAACTACATACAAAGCCGCCCAGAGCTCCTGTCACGGTCCCGTCGACAGGACAGCGTGAAGGCGTTCGACAGTTGGAGATGGAGCCGCCCACTCCAGAAGGCTCTCCGCGGAAACCTGGACGTTGAAGACGAAGCCTTCCACGAGGAATGGGGCGGCTCCCGTGCCCTCGCGTATTCGGCGTCGTTTCCGCTATTCGAGAACAAGGACGGCATGGGCGAGGAAGGCACGGGATGCCAGCACCAAAGGCTCCAGGTGATCCGGGAACGCAACAGCTCATTCCTCGATGTTCTAGGTGACCGGCCGTCAAGGGCCATCCAGGTCGTCTCCGATCCAGCGGACGCTGCCAGTTGGGAGCAGCTGAACCTCCTTCTCGATCTGTTCGGGTGGCTCTTTGAACATCCCGACAAGCTATTCGACGTTTTCACTGTTGTGCGCCTTTTCTTCGTCCACAGTCTGTACCCCTGGAACGCCGACAAGATTTTGTACAGTGTCATGTGCCATCCCATGTACCGAGAGAGATTCACGGTAGCAGAAAGCCCGGGGCCCAGCCGCCGATACTCACAGGAAGGCGAACCAGGAATCCTGGCTCCACTGGAGCATTATGTAGTTCGCAAGAAGCGCGGTACCAGCGCGGTACCTGCTTCGGAATCGAGATGGCTTGCGGTAGGCGAAATTCGAACTAGTCGTTTGCGGCGCCCGCTAACTGCGAGGGACTTTTGCAGTCTGCCATCATGGGGCTGGGCGCAGGCAAGACAATTACAGGTGAGGACCTGGTATGCCTCGTATTAACCGCTGAAGCGGATCCCCCTCTTCCAAGTGCAGTGGAGGGTCTGAAGGACTGACCGTGAAACAGAGAGGTATTTTCGCCATCCTCCACGAGCACAAGAGATACCCCGACCCACGTGTCTTTCTTCACTTCATCCCCTTCGGTGAATTGGAGCCCATTTCCTTCGCCGATGTTCAAAATAGCCTGGGGCGCTCAGATCAGTTTTCTATCCCAGCGGATACACTGTGCGTGTTGTGGACGCCGCCCGTGGGAGGATTTGCCTGTTCCCATCATCTCTGGGTCGAGGACGAGACGCTTGGCTATGCGATGCAGAAAGGCTGGACGCTCCCTGGACACCAGTTGAACGGGAGGGTCGTTTTCTCAATGACTCCACTCGACGAAAGCAACCTCATCGGCGACCTGGAGAACTACCAGCTCTGCTGGGTATGTGTCCCACCTTGTTATTTGAGCGCATGCCACGAGAGCATGTTGGACTGAACACTGATGCCCTAACCTACTTGTAGAATGACTGCGCGATCACCAGTGACGAGGACGGAGAGGTGAGTGTGCTGGAGACTCTCCCTGGCAGGAGGTTCCGCAACAGGATCGCGAACTTCGGGCGGCCGGCGGCAGCGAACCACCACCGAGCCCTGGTCGAGACCCACGCATCAGGCACGCTCGGCCAGGACGAGGTCAAACAGGCTCTAGGGTTGAAACCTGGATACACCCCCATGTTTGAGCTATCGCTCCGGATTATCCCATACGACCAGTTGTCTGCCATTGACTGGGCTAGCCCGCTGGGCCAGGGGGCGAACGGTTGCGTCTACGCTTCCAGCTGGACACGGCCAGAGGGAGTCCTCTCCACCTCAGACACCGGCCCGATAGACGTCGTGGTGAAAGACATTACCGCGCGCCTCGGTGGGGCCGCTGACGATGCGTCGATGCCGAAGTTCATGAAGGAGGCGAGTTGGGTTTTTGGTCCCCTCCGACCTCCAACGTCGGTCTTCAGACCATTTGGACGCTGACAAAGATGGTGATTTGTGCAGCTTGACACGACGCATGCGTCTCTCGGCGCAGACGCGACAGCTTGCGTTTCCTTCTACGGCATCTCAATGGCCCCGGACCCAGCAGGACACGGAGAAAGGCCGGTCTTTGTCTTTCAGCGAGCGACACGGGACACTGTCCGGAAGTTTCTGGCCGATCACCTGGCTGAGCTGAGTTTTTTCGATTCCTGGAAGACGCTTGTGGATTGTCTTAGCTCTGTTGCGGCAGGGATCGCCTTCATTCACGAACACGGCGTTGTCCACAGGTGAGAGGAAACCTTGGGCTAAGCTGCAACCCCCTGGAGGGTTCGGTTCCTAGATTTAGATAGACGCCTGACATGCACTTCGCTCAAGGGATCTCCATCTCAACAACATCCTCGTGACGGACGCGTACTACGACAACGACGTCTCATTGCCCCACGAGTACCAGTACCTCATCAGCGATCTCGGCGAGGGCAAGCGCTTGGACCATCATGCGGGCGATGTCGAGGACGGCGCAGCCGGCTTCGGGAGCTATGGCTGCGCCGAGTTCCGCGCTCCCGAGGCGCGGGGCGGCGGCGGCGCCACAAACTTCGCGTCGGATGCGTTTTCCTTCGGCATCATCGCGTGCAAGCTCGCAGACTGCAGGGCCCATGTTTGCTCCGGGGATCCGCCCGACGACATCCTCGCGAGAGCCCGGGCAGGCGGCGGCTCCGGGGACACGTCGGAAGCAGGCAAGGGGAACGTCGTGCCGAGAGTAGTCCGGGAGGTGGCCTCGTCCTTGCTCGCCTACGACGCCGAAGAACGGCCGACCATGGCTCAGGCGACCAGGAAGCTGGGTGACTTGTCGACACAATTTCTCGAATGGCAGGCGCCCGTTGAATGGTGTGTCTGGGACTGGAATTCGGCTGTGGCGGCTGCGAGGACGGGCGAGCAGGCCGAGAGCACAGCTTCGTGGTCGGACTGGTCGGACTCAACCGAAGCATTGACCCCTGGTGGGACTTGGTAGCTCGGTTCGCTTGTCGCATCCTACACTGACTTTGTATTCTATCTGCTCGAATGTGGTCTCATCACGTATATCTGTACGTGCCCACTAGCGTGAGCGCATTAGCATTCGCAGTGCAAATCACGCCTCAAAGGTGACGCCGGTGCGATGACGAAAACCGGCGGCGTTATAATAAATACTTTCGAACAGTTTCCTAAAATCCTTTCACGGCCAGCCAAGTTCCTTGCACGGCCTGGGCGAGTTTTCCTTTGCAATCAATAAAAACGGAACCGAGTGGAAAAGCAAACACTGGCGGTAAGGCCGTAGCCACCGAGTCCGAGTCCGAGTCCGAGTCTCGAGGCCGACAGCCTCCGGAGCCCGCACATCAGTCCCGTGCTGCTTCCTTGGCAGGTTTCGCGACTTCGTAGCGCGACTACTCTTGGATGCGGGTGCGGGCTCAACTTCCTCCGACCCTCCGACTCTGCACATCGTCGTCCGAAGCGCACAAACACTCCAGACGAACTAGGAAGTCAGGTCCAAAAAGGCACATGTCTACGGGTGTGAACAGGCCAGTTGAGGTGTCAGCAGGAATCAGAAAAGGTGCCTCTGCCCTCCCCGGTACTGCCTTTGTGCGGCCTCGGCTACCTCAACTGCCTCTGCAATGTCGCGCAAATGGTGAAGTGAGCCTCCTCGATCGTCCTATATGCCCATATGGTGGGGAGGTGGTGGCGCCTGCTGCTGCTGCGGCTGGTGTCCGCCTGTCGACCACGCGAGCTGGACGGGCATGGGGATGCCGGAGGGCGGTGGCATTAGTGGCCCGCCGTGCTGCGCGGCGTATTGCGACATGGGAGAACCAGAGTGCGATTGGGGTACGGCCGCCCCGTACGGCGGGCACGAAGCCGGTTGGTTCTGGTAGCCCATCGGGGGTTGCTGGGCAGGCGGGGGCCCGTAGTGGTGGGTTTCGGGAGAGTCCGCTGCAGGGGACACGTGCTGGGCTTGCGGCGGGTACTGCTTTGCCTTGTTATATGCTTCGGGTCCCCAGACGAGGGCCTTAAGGTCTGGTGCTATCACTGCGTCGCTGGGGATCCTCTTCTTCGTCCGTTTTCTGATTCTAGCAGGCCCCCCCTCAGTAGGCTCAAACCGCGGGGCGTCTACGCTACCGACCGCCGCGTTTCCTGGTGGTGGTTTGAAGCTGAACGCTGTCGGGACTAGTAAGGTTGGTTTTAATACGCCGGGCGCAGCCATGGCCCGCTCTTCCATCCCGACGCCGAATCCGTGGGGCGGCGCCCCGGGCTGGACGGGCTCGGCGAAGAGACTGCTGTGGGGCGGCGGCTGAGAGGGTTGCAGGAGCGGGTGCTGCTGCTGCTGATGCTGATGCTGCGGCGGCTTGGACGGTTTCGCCGTCGACATGGGCTCGGTCCACAACAGAGGACGGTGGAGAGGACCGGGTGTGCAACCATCGGACGGGCTCGGCACATCTGGCTCTTGCTTAAATCGCCCAGCAGTCGGGCTCTTGTTCTGGGCCTGCGCCAGTACCGAAACCGCGCGCTCGGTCAGTCGAGCCTCTTCCCCCGCGTGCTGCTGTAGCTGCTGCTGTTGAAACGTTTGTGGCGGTGGCGGTCGTGGTTGTAGGACGGGGGCTGACCCCGACGGCTCTGGCTTGGCTTGAAGGCCGCCCTTGATGAATTCGTTGATGTACTCGGTGCCGGTAAAACCGTGCGCCGGCATCAGGTGTCGCTGGAGGTTGTCTTCTCGCCAAAAGCGCACCTCACTATCTGCACAAACGCCCAGGTGGCACTTGTGAAATGGTTTCGAGTGCTCGGCGAGAATATGGAACTCAAGACGTGCCTTGGATTTGAAATCCTTGGTGCGGGTGCAGTTAGACTCATGGTAGATATACGGGAAGGAAATTTCTGTCTCGTTCGACCATGCGCGAATTGCTGCCTCGTCGAGGACTTTGTGCTGTCCTGGGCTCCTATTCGCCCCGAGGGTGGGCCGCACAGCAGCATTTGTATCTGACCCGGACTCGGCTCCCTCCGTGCTGCCCCAGGGAAGGGAGAGGAGCGCGAAGGCATGCAAATGCTTCGCGATATGCCCGTCCAGGGTCTCGGACGGTGAGTCCTGACAGGCGTGGCACAAAGGACAGGCAACAGGAGGGATCAGAGTCTGGCGGCTGGCGTCGCGGAGCAGCGGGAGCTCGGCTTCCCGGAAGCCGCTGGGGTGCTCTCCCTTCATGTGAGCGTCCCACTCCCGTGGGCTCTCCATGATCCCGTCGGCCGACCCGGCCGGACAGTGCTCGCATACCCAGTAGGGGGTGCCGTGCGCGTCGATCGTGTGCCGTGTGAGCTCAAACGTGGAAGCGTACATCTCGTCTGGCGTGCTGCAGTCCTCAAACACGCACATGTACGGTATGAGGTCGTTGGTCACATGGCTCCTGGAAGAAAGATCAGCTTGCGCGGTCCTTCCGTCATTGGCGGCCTCAAGCTGGGTCTCCGCTCACCTCCAGCGCTCGCCCCTTTTTCACATATTCTCCAGGCAGGACCTCAGCGCAATATGGACACTGTATCATCCCCTTCGCCGGGCCATCCGCCAGAGCCTTGGGGCATCGAGGGTAGTCCTGTGTGTCCTGCATTACGGTGCCAACCGTCAACTGTGAAGGCGACCACTTAGGCCTGATAACTTCCTTGATGTCGAGCGCTGGTGCGATTGCCGTGGCTGTGGGGACTTGAGACAGGCCAGCTTGACTTCGAGGTGGCTTTTCCGCTTGTGATACTGGCTTTCCGGATCCCGAGGACATCGGCGCATTCTTGTCGCCGAGCTTGGCCACCGAGGTGCTGCCCTGGTCATGGCCGCTTGCCTCAATCAGTTTGGCCTTCTTCCTCTCGGGCTCCTGCCCTTCGCACCGGTCTCTGTAGGCAAGTAACATGGCCTTCTTCCTCGCGGATTCGACAAAGAAGGTGATCCGGTGGTGGCGGAGTATGTTCGCCCGAACGAGTCGCTCCTGGGCTGGTGTGAGGCTCTTGGCATCTTGAAGTTGCCTGCATAGAGCCTGGACATCGAGCTCCTTTTCTTGAGGGGCCCCGATCTCTGCTCCAGGCTGCGGATGATTTTGTAGCCCCGGCCAAGGTTCGGTTTTGGCCTCCAGCTGAAAGTAATGGTGACTTGCCTCCGACAGGGAGTCACCTGCTGCTGTTGAATTTCTCTCTGCCTCCGACGCCACGGCCTTGGGCTGCCACAACTGCTGTCTCCGAATAGCGGTAGCCATGGAGCTGCGCAGATCCTGGAAACCGTCCTCATTGAACTCTTTATCGGCCCTTTCGTATCGATATTTGGTTCCAGATTTCCGAATTGCAGTCGATATCCTCCGGAGCTGGTCCACCAATGAGGTGATGTAGAGCTTTTGCTGAGAGAATGGGTCTCGCCAGTCATCGTCGCCACCCCCTTCTTCCTCGCTCCAGAAGGGCGATTGGCCGTCTCTCGAGCCCTCAGACTGATCGGAAGGGCAAGAGTAGCCAGCTTGTTCATGGCTTGTATGGGAGTCGGGCACGTCTATGCGGCGGGCATGCCTTTAGTTTCTTCATCTCAAGAAAATCTATTGGGCTTGTGCTGTAGAGTTCGTGTGGAGAATATGGCGCCGTCCGTCGTACCGTCTGTCGTATTTGCGATCTCCGTGCACTGCTCAAGAGCCTCGATCGGCCCCTCGATGAGATCCTTGATGACCTCTGCCATATCAGGCCTCGGCCTCACACGGTAGTCGAGAGACTGCCTCCCCGTCTCGGAGGCCTTGAGCACAAATGACCAGAGGTTGAACGTGCCCTGCCGTTTCTCCGGCCACTCGACGGTGCTCGGTCGATCCGCCTGCATGCATCTCTCGAAAAGGTCCTGGCGGGTTCTCGTGAGTTTGCGGATGGCGCCCTCTGTCGCGACAACGTCGAGGGTCTGTGCCGTATTGACCCGTTGTGGAGGGGGCTTGCGGAGTGATGGCTGGGACAAGTGTTACTACTGTATGTACACTTGATGCTGCAACCTCTTGTCCCTCTTCTCCCCCTCGCGTCGGGTGATCGGAACGGCATGGGAATGGCCATTGGCCGGCACAACCAAGGCCTATAATTCGATAGAGAAATTTAGGTTACTTACTTTTATTTCTGGTGATCTTCCAGCTCGCGCACTCCTGTCGACCGAGGATGCTGGGGAAGTGCTGGTTTGTTCTCAAATCGCCCTTCCCTGCTCCGACCTTGCCAGCGGAAGGAATAGGACAGGCCAGGGGCCCATGCTGTCCTGGGAACCTAGTCCCGGATCTCAAAAGGCTCAATTTCGTGATCAACAGCCACCCTGGGCCAACAAAATACCCCACGGACGCGCCGCTGTGGCAGCTGAAGAGATGGGATTTCAACTGGAAGCAGACCAACACCAACTCCACCTCTGTGTCTGCCAAAGCGGTGACGCCACTCGAGGGCGTCGGGGCCGAGACTGCCATCCGGTTTCGAAACACCGTGTCCGACTACTGGAGATTTGACTGCCTGGAGACCTTCGAGCTGCAGCTGTCTCCCTCCTACCTTCAGGATTCGCTTGAAGCGCCAGCGGTCGCCAAGCACGTCGAAGATCACAAGCCCCCGGTTGGGCTGTGGTCCATGTTCATGATCACGGGCATCATGGTTGCTCGTGGGGCGAACAAGGAATCCTCTAGAAACAGGGAGTTCGGCGTCCAGGCAACGCCGCGAGTGTACGGAAGAACCAACGTCCACCCGTCCGCGCCTACCCGTCCGACCCAGCATCCAAGCAAGCTAATCCAAATTGTGATCCCAATAGCGAGATACCGGAACTGGGTGGCGTCGGTGGAAACATCGATCTCCAACACACATCCCAGGCCGGGCAGGACTTGGGTTACCGGCAGGACGATCCATTCGTCTGGGCTATCAAGTTGGAAAAAATCACCAAGGGGATCTTTGACAGGAAGTGGAGCTCCAAATCATATACTAAAGGCTCGCAATTTGGGCGATGGGTATCCTTTGCCTACAATCATATCGAGATATCGGCAGAGATCAAGCATCAACCATGGCCAATTCCAGTTCCAAAGCTACCGCCTTTGCTGCCGACGCAGTAGCCTAGATCCGGACGCAGGTCCAGGAGCTTTCCAGGCAGAAGGGCTTGAAGGCTTGGTGTCTATCTCTCGAGGGTGTTCTGGCCCCCGCGCACAAAAGACTCCAAGCATCCTCGGCACCGGCCGATCGCCAGCTGCAAGCTCTGCTTCCCAAACTGCTCCGTCTGCTGGATGGTCTCGTTCGGGTACGCACGTCCCTGTCTATGTATGCGGTTGAGTTAAGCTACGACAGCCCCGCTGACGAGCAGCGTTCGCGGCCCGCGCCGGCTTGAATCCACAGCGGCACTGGCCGGGGGAAAAATGGTCCCAACCCCGTGACCTCGAACTCGACTCGTACCAAGGCCTCCAGAGCTTGCGCAAGGGCACACCTGACGCCAAAGTCGCCGTTGACCAGAGCATTCGAGAGCTCTCCCGCCCCGTCAACAGAAAAAATTAGGATAGGCTCTACACAACCTTGGAGAGCGTGGCCCAAATCGAGGAGCCGGCCGACCCCAATCTCGGAGACGTGAAATGCAAAGCCGAGTCGAACGACTACCAGGCGCACATCAGCCGATTCTACTCCGTGCTGTCACGGCATTGCGTCTGCGTGCAAGACGAAACCAAGACGAGGATCTCGGCAAATCTGAGGCTAAACAACGATGACTGCAAGGTGGAGAGCGGCGGTGACACGGCCATGTTTGGTCTGCTGTTTTTGGGCCATCCGCACCAGGACCAGACATCGGATGCTTGCCAGTGGGAAGACACCCTCGTCCAAGTAGCTCGCGAAACAAGAGTCAGGATGGCCGACGGTGGCCCAAGTTGCAGCAGCCGGACGGAGCATCATCTCTCGTCTTCCGACTTCTGCGGCCTTATTTCAGGCCTAGCTCTTGGCCGGCTGCAGCTCGAGGTCAACAACGGATCTCTGGTCCCACGCGGCGCCATGGACCCGGAGCGGGTGTACGTCGTGCGATCACCAAGCCTGTCACTGGCGAGCGTGCTTTCCGTTTCACCCCCGCTGACAGCAAAGCCGAGGCTGCGGCTTTGCTACGAGCTGGCCAAGGCCGTATGGCAGTTTTACAACTCGAGCTGGATGAAGCAGGTCTGGACCAAGGAGACTGTTCATTTCAATACTAACCCCGAGTTCCACCTCCATCATCATGATACCAAGAGCAAGCAGCTTCGGGAATTTGTGAGTTAGAGGCTCTCGGTATCCGGTACTGTGGGGGGTTTTCTCGGCGAAATGGACTAGGAGCAAGGGATCATCCGCGTAGATGCCATCGGCATCTTTGCTCAGGGGCCGCTGGAACATGAAGATATTTTCGAGCCCGAGTGGCTCGATCCTTCGGGTGTTCCACTAACCAACGTGGATCACCTTGCGGCTCTAAAACTGTTCCAAGACGAGGAGCGCTGGACGAATCAAGACACCTTTGACGCGCTCAAGTCCGCGATCGAGGTGTGCCTGAAGCCGGCGCTGTGGCGGACTTCGGAAGATGACAAGATGGCCCATAGGGATGCTGTTCACGAGAAGGTCGTGGCTCCGCTCCAGCTTCTGTGGGAAGGCACTTACGCCAAGTCGCCCCATGTGAGAGGCATACGGAAGGAAGAACTGAAGTTGTCGGAAGCCTCTTCCCAGCAATTTACACAACCCGAGGAGGACCAGCGGCCGAGCCCCGGGGAGACTCCATTATCAACCGCCCTACCTTCCCCGTAAGTCTTTGAACCCCAACCGGCGCCATGCCAACATCGCCGCCCGAATCTACACACACACACACACTAACCCCATCCAACAAGCGGTCGGCAGTCATGTACAATCCCGAAGAACGGATGCAGGCGTGAGAAAGCCGTAGACCGAGGGTATGTCCGCCATGACACAGACCCAAATGGCGACCCTTTTTCGGGCAATGCCAACGTTACAGGCGTCGGATTTGATCTAACAACGGTGCCAAGCGAGAGCAAATTCTCCTCGAGCAAGTGGTTCGAACACCTTAGGACTTTTAACGAAGCCCTGAGGATTAAAGACAAGAGCAGGGACGAATCGACTCCCCCGTCCCGAGTCGCTATCATCGATACCGGGGTCTGCCCCACCTTGCAGGGCACCGACTTCGTGAAGGAGTACCGCGACTTCGTTGATGACAAGCACGGCTCGTGCCAAGATAGCAAACAGGGAGGAGACAACCACGGCACAAATGCGTGCCGCCTCCTCAAGTTCGTCTACGCCGCGGCCGAAGTCTACGTCGCCCGCGTCTGGGACAAAGGCGGCGAATACACCGACGACACCCCGGTTCGCATGGCCCAGGCCATCGATTACGCATTTTCAACCTGGGGCGTCGACGTCATCGTGATCCCCTCGGGCTTCTACCAGGAGCACGACTGCATACGAGACGCCATCTGCCGCGCCGGCGACAAGGGCGTCCTGGTGTTCGCCGCGGCCTCCAACGACGGAGGCCTCAACCGCGTGACGTTCCCCGCGAACCTGCACTCGGCGGGCAAGCTGTTTTGCATGTTTGCCACCACGCCGGGGAACAGGGCGGCGCTGGTTGACTTCAACCCCATGGCGCCCGACCCTGGGAGGCCGGGGAACAGCTTCGCGACCATCGGCGCCGACATATGCCTGCCCAACGTGCCGGGACTGCTGTCCGGGACGAGCTACTCGGCAGTCGTCGCGGGGGCGATCGCCGCGCAGCTGCTGGACTTCCCGAGGCAGAAGGACGTGCGGGACAGTATCAGGAACAGTCTGTGGTTGAGGCGGGTCGAGGGGATGAGCGCCGTGCTCGCTGCCCTGTCCAGGCCGGACGGCGGGTACCGCTGCCTCGCGCCGTGGCAGGTGCTGTCGTATGTGGACGACGAGGTGCCCTGGGCCGACAGAATAAGATCGCGGAGGGAGCAGCTTTGCGAAACGCTGTCGGTTGCGTTGACGAGCACCTACTCCTAGACGGACGCTCAGCTTATTGGTCGCTATTGTTTATACCCAGATATTTAGTAAACCTGTGCAAAAACACGGGAGCAAACGACAGAGGCAAAATTATAAGATCACACTGCGGGTGGACGGGCGTGCGTACCGTGATGTTCATGAAGCAGGGCTCTGTGCAAGGTTATAAGGGCTTGCCATTGGTCGTCCTTTAACTTGCTGGGGTCCTGGTTATCCTGTAACGATGTTTGGGCCGTATCGGCCTCTATGCATTGAGACTCAACCATGACGAGACTAGGGAGGTGCCGAGACATATCAGTACCAGCCACACCGGGCGAACCTCGCCCTCACGTGAGGGGAGTGGATAGGAGCAGGGGCTTAACTGGCATAAAGGCCCTCTGGACCCCGGACCCCGCGTGGCTGCCCACACGCACGACGAAGAAAAACCACAAACCCGGAGATCCCTTTGACTTCGGCGATCAGCTGCTTGTAAGTGGACTCATCGGCGCTCGAACTAGGTACCTATCTATCTACCGTGGCGGAAAAGGGGAATTTGTGGCCACTGTGCTTAGAAGCAAATACAACAAGACCACGGATACAACAAGCCCGTCCCTCCAGTCATGGTCATGTCACGACGTCAAGGGAAGTTTTTCTCTATCTTATTGCTGTCCAAGCTTTTCGCGATAGCCAGGAAAGACACCAAATACTACCGTCATCAGATCCGTACGTTCGACGTCACAGAGTTGGACGGCAATTGACAAATGGACAACATATCGATTTACAAAAAAAAAAAAAAAAAAAAAAACATGTAAGACGGATGGATGCCCGATCATTCCAAACAGCGTCCATTCCGCCATTAATCAAATTGCATTGCCCGCCGGACTTGGACTGATTGTTGCATCACCATCAGGAACTCGAATCCAATCCCGATACCAAAAGCACAGCTCGTGACGCCCTCCCCACCACCATGCCTATGTGGGATGATGAGCTGCAGACAGGAGGACAAGGGATGGTTGTGACGGCCGTGGGAAGGGTGCTGCGGCCCCAGCAAGCTGTTAAGATCCAATCAGCAGCTGGCCCTTCCATCACTGCAGTATCACCCAGGGCTTGTTAACCCAACTTGGCTAGCCTGGCGGGAGCAATTGGAAAGCGACTCGATTCGGTCCCGTCCGCGGACCTATATATTGCCAGGAGCTTTATTTTGCAGCATTTTGCTACCCAGCCATTTCCGCTGACCCATGTCATCATCCTCCTCACCAACATCGCCGACAAGACGCTGTTGCATTCTCATGGTTATTTTCCGCAGCAGTCACGAAAAACAAAAGAATCTTTTCATGTAATTCACCCCGGCTCTGCATATTGTTTATTTGTCCGTTCTTTTGTCTCGATTTCCAAAAAAAAAAAAAAAAAAAAAAAAAACTAACAAGCATCCCACAAGACAATTTCAAGGACTCGACCAGGGAAACACAAGCAGACAACGTAGCACCCATCGCCCAGAAAGTACGCTACGGTTAGACCTTTTCCCCCGGAAGCGCTCCGATAATACCTGGATCAACATGACGACTAGTAAGGAATACTCCTCATTTCGCTCACTTTTATTTACGATAGATCAAGCGTGTGAAGCTATTTGATAGCAGCAGCTACAAAATCTGTAAACCCCAACGTGGCTGGTTATGAAAAACCCAATGTTTTTGCACATGCTAACGTCGACTATATGCGTTAGATGGGAGGAACAGCCGTTGGCTCGAGTTCGAAACCCGACCGATCTCCCAAGAACAGCTTATTGCCGAGGTTAAGGGCATTTATACTGGGTTTGTTATGGTTGAGAGCAGGTGCATCGAGGTGGACATGATGCAGACGTCGCTCAACGGCAACCAGGATTCGCCCAGGTTGACGGATGATAAGTGGCAAGCACTGGTGTCACTCCACCGCTCCCTGCTTCAGGAGCATCACGACTTTTTCCTTGCGTCGCAGCATCCTTTGGCCGGACATGCCTTGCGCAAGCTGGCGTCCAAGTACGCCATGCCAGCAAGGATGTGGCGGCATGGCATCCACTCCTTCCAGGAACTGCTCCGGCACCGGTTGCCGGGATCTACCGAGTACATGCTGTCCTTCATCTACCTGGCGTACAGTATGATGGCCCTGCTTTACGAGACGGTGCCTGCTTTCGAGGACACATGGATCGAGTGCCTGGGGGATCTATCACGATATAGGTATGTTTGTCCCTTGTCCCCCGCCCGGAAACCCGCCCCTTGGAGCAAGCAGAGAATACGAGTGGCCCTAGTCTCTTTGTCTGTCTCCCAAAGTCCTGACTGACAGCTCGTCTAGAATGGCCATCGAGGACGATGATGTCCGTGACAGGAGCGTCTGGACGGCGGTCTCTCGAAGCTGGTACAGCAAGGCCTCAGATAAGTCCCCCAACACGGGTAGACTGCACCATCACCTTGCCAGTCTAGCCAGGCCTAATACCGGGGCCCAGCTCTTCCATCATCACCTGAGGAGCTTGGCCACTGCTGTCCCGCTCAAGAGCGCCCGTCAGAATATTCTCACGCTCTTCGAGCCCGCCATACCCGGCATTGCTCGTCATCCAGCCAGAGGTACCCGCCATGGAGAACCACGAGCCGACATCACCCCTTCAGTCGGTTTGAACGCACGTCACCAATTCCCCTTCGACTCCAGACACCATGATCCAAGCGAATGGTATAATCCGCCTCTTTTTGCAGACACACCCTCAAGTCGTCTCCTGCCCGAAGACTCCGCGTTGCGAGGACTCGTATGGATCGAATACTTCTGCTCGGCCGTACACAGGGATCTGCTCTCTATGGATGCCTTG
The DNA here is from genome assembly GCA_003049465.1 of Magnaporthiopsis rhizophila. Lineage (NCBI taxonomy): Eukaryota > Fungi > Ascomycota > Sordariomycetes > Magnaporthales > Magnaporthaceae > Magnaporthiopsis > Magnaporthiopsis rhizophila. The sequence goes on from PYSS01000011.1 coordinate 212,911, forward strand.
GATTCCTCTGGGCCCGACATCTTCAGCTCGGACCATATATTTCAGCGGGGCTAGATGGCCAGCTGCATCGGGCTCGCGCTGTCCCGCGCAGCGATACGAGGGTCACAAAAACTTCTGCACAGCCCCAAGAGACTGCACCCACTGATCCTCGCGGCGCTCCTCCTGCCGCCGGTGACCCACGCGCTGGCCGCGCCGTGGACCTGGCAGCACACCGAGAACGCCCTGAACGTCCTGTGCGGCACCGTGGCCGGCGGTTCGGCCCTCGGCGTCGTTGCCCTTCGCGCATACGGCGGGCCGGACGTCGACGCGAAGTGGCCGATCCTGGCGTACTCGTGCTGGGCCGTCTCCTTCACCGCCGCCGTCGTCGAGGCGCTGCTCAAGGAGTCCGTCCGGGGGCGACGCAAGGCTTTTGTGTGCACAACCTTCCTGCTCGCGGCCCACATCTACGGCTCCCTGGTCGGCCAGGGCTCGCCGTCCTCTGCCTGCAATCTCGCAACGTTTGTTCCGGCAGCCCTGGTCACCAGCTTGTATGTGACGAGCGTGCTGATCGACTCCTGGCGGGAGATTATGCTGGCCATCCTGGGTCTTTAAGAATCGGGGCTGCGTTCTGTATTTGGCTTTTTTTTTTGTCTCTTTTTTTTATGACGCTTTCTTTGCCACCTTCCGACTAGAGGAGGCGGATTTTAGGTTGCGTATTTTATATTTTCGGACACACCCCTATGTTCGTTGGATCGGCCCACGCCGAAGCAACCCTCTCTTTACGGGTCGTGCAGGCCTCATCTGCGTTACTGCATAGTTTGTTCCGTAGTTACCAACGGCACTGGGAAGGGAAAGATCTGTATTGTAAGCTAGGAAAAGTGCCTCTAGGGCGTAGTCGGAAGGTTCGCAATATGCGCCTCAAAGGGCGTGCCTGCGGCGCAAACCTACCGTTAATGCAGTATTGCTGTTCTGTATTCACAACGCCATCACGAGAAAAGACATGGAATCTGACCCAGACCTCGCCTTCATGAACAGATTAAAGAGAGTAGCCGTTCCTCCACCCTCTACGCTATCTTGTTTCAACCGCCAAGATAGTACAAGGCGCCGAAGAAATGTTTAGGTGCGTCCGTTAGGCTTACTCAGCGTGTCCACCGTGCCGGAGGTGAAAACGCTCTGCCACGGCGGATGCCAACCAGGATAATGTTCGGTTGTGACAATTCGAGGCGTTTGTGCATGGCGGCGGCATGGGCGAGGGGCATCGGGGAGCATGTTGACGGCGATCTGTTGGTGACTGTTGGCTGCCATACATCAAGAAATTGTCTGGAAACGGAATCTCGCTATTGGAGAAGAAACGCTAAGAAATCTAAGGGAGAAAGTAGAATTCCGGGCAGACCATGGAGAAGAGCGGGCAGGTAGGGCTGTGGCCTGAGGTTAAAGACGTCCTGCCCTCACTGGTTTGACTAGGGGAGAGTGGATGGGATCCCGTATGTTCCAGTGGGTGTGATTATATGTACACGTCTTCCTAATCAGCACTCAGGTAGGGATATCTCAAGTTCCTGCTAATGGCGTTGCTAGTTCTTCATTCTAAGCAAATCGGCGCTCGGCCGAGAGAGGGGTATATGAACAAAAACAAGAACGAACAAAAGGAAAACTTCAGAAAAGCAGAACATGCCAGGCTATGCAAAACGACAGAAAACAAAACCCAAAAGCGCCTCCGGTAATAAACAAACGATGCTATATGCCATGATTAAAATACGCCAGCGATTAAAAGATCTGCTATTGCGACTGGACGCAAGGTGAAGAAAAAGATTGGTGTTCTGCTACTGTTATGCCCGACGTTCAGGCGTGGCGAATGCTGCAGGGGGCACAAACTTGGCCCCATAGCGAGGATCGGGAAAGTCGGCCTGGCGCATCAGAGCGGTAAACGTGGTCTCGGTCGAGGCCCTCCGGCCAGCACCACCACCCTTGCCGCCATTACCGTCCGCCCTGCCCACCGGCGCCGGCCGACCGCCATCCACATACACGTCGATGCTCTCGGTGCTGGGCTGGCGCATCGGCGGCGTCGAGGGCGGCGATATGCCACCGTAGCCACCGGAGCGCATGCCCCGGATCGGAGGGATCTGGGGTGCGGCGGCGGTGCGGCCGGTCAGGGTGCGGGCGGGCGACGGTGCGGGGTACTGGTGATAGTTCTGGCCCACCGTGGCGCCGGCCTGGGCGAAGGGGACGCGGTCGGACGCGCCGCCGTAGCTGTGCGACGAGATGGAGCCCTTGCGGTTGAAGTCGGTGCGCATGGCACCCGACGTCATCTCCGAGGGGATCGGGTGCGAGATGGCGTTCCCGTAGGCCATGACTGATGTGCCATCGCTTCGCGGCGAGGCGACGGCCGCCTCTGCGCCGGCGTTCTTCTTCTTCCGGCGATAACAGAAGAAGATGCCGATGGCCACAACTATGAGGAACATGAGGGCACCGACCACGCCGCCGATAATGGACGGGGTCGCCGAGCTGCCTGGCGGTGGAGGGGTACCGTCCACGTTTTCGGCGCTCCCTGGAATGGCCGTGGCCGACGGGTTGGCGTTTGTGGTTGAGGCGGTGGCGCCGGCGCCGCCCGTGGTGCCTGATGAGGGCGCAGTTGTCGTAGGCTTAGATGCCGTCGGGTTTGTGGAAGTGGCCGGCCCAGAGGCCGGCGAGGTGGTGCTAATAGCTCCCGCCCTGCCTGACGTCGTCGGCGCCGGTCTCGAGGACGACGACTGTTTGGCCGGCCCCGGTGGCATGTCCTGGTTGGCGTCGGCGACGCATATCTTGTCGGAGCACGTGTAGCCAAAGGGACAGCAGCCGTTGTCACAAGTGGCCAGCTCGACATTGAACACGTTCGTCTTGACGACAGACTCTGGGTGAGATGCGGGGTTCTGCAGCTTCACATCGCACGAGATGGGCTTGATCCTGGCGCAGTTGTCGCCTTGGGGGCAGCACAGGACCGTGGTCCCGCCGGCGAGCATCACGCACGCATCTGAGGCGCTGCAGCAGAAGCCGGCCGGAACCCCGGAGCCTGGGCATTGCCTGTGGCCCGAGATGCCGCACGTGTTTTGCCTTTCGAGGAGGAACAGCGATCGTGCGGGAATGTATGATGCTGCGGTCGAGGCCGCGTAAACGGCGATGGCGAGGGCCGTCCGCATGGCGAGCCTCGGACGACGGGTCTCTGGCATGGCACCCTGGGGGTATATGTGTGGTCGTCGACGTTCGTCCGCCGAAGGTTCCAATGGCGGAGGAGAAGAGCGATGAGTCTGGACGTGAAGAAAAGAGGTATGTACAGCCGAGGATCGTTCCTCTTGTACCACTGCCTTGCTCTGATCTTTTTTTGATGCTTCGATTTCGATCAAAGAAGAAGACCAGAAGAGACGAAACCAGGGAAAAGGGGGTGGGTAAATACTGTGAGTCTTTGCGAGGCAGCCACAGGTACAAATACGTCGGCCTGATTCACAGAACAAACAACGGGGTGCCTGTGAATGAACAGGGGATAGTGAAGAAGAAAGAAGTTGTGGCGAGGAAGAACAATGAATAAGTGTCGAGACAATGGCGAAGCACAATGAAGCGCACACAACGCTAGGCAAACACGCGTATGGTGGGAGAAGTAGGTCGGGCAGAACAAGGCCACGACGATGTAAAGGCCTAAGTATGGATGGCTACCCGTAGTACCGGGCTGAGTCTCGGAAGGACGACGGAAGCCCGAGAATGCGCCGGCTTCCGGCTCTATCTTTGCTACCTCTCCTGACAAATAGAAGCAACTAGGCAGCGCACAAGATCGACCCACGTCGAACAAGTCGGCGCCTGAGCCCCAGACAACAGGGCAGCAAAGTCGTGGCCGCTGCCGAGGAGGCCCGCGGTCCAACAGATCGATCCGCAGCTGCAGGTTCGGCGGCAACAGAAAGTAGCAGCCCGACTGAGGCTCTGGACGTACCGCACATTTGATGCGGCGAGCAGGACCATCGCGGCTGTTCGGCCAGCCATGACATGACATGGCATGGCATGGCACGGCATGGCATGCCCTCCCAGAGGGTGCTAGTGGACGCTATCGTATGCCACGCCACATCCAAAAAAGAAGACGACAAAGGAGAGCGATACAAGAGCGCGCAGAAGGAACAGATACGCCAAGGATCGGCGCAGGGGCAGCCCCGTCGTCGCAAAGCCCCCAAGAGCCCGAACGACTGGTCGGGAGGCGACCGCCAGAAGCGTTTCTGAGCCCGAGGTGGTGCAGTTTCGGCGGCTTGAGATCCGTCCAAACGAGAGGTCCAGGCCGCATCGCCTGGCCCGCAACGTCTGTCGTAACCGGGAACAGAGTCTGGTGGTTGCTTCAGGCTAGGCGCGCGGGATCGCAACGAGGCGCCAGGATTGGCGGCAGCTGTTTTTAGCTCATCTGGCCAGCGGCTGCAGGGGAGCCTACCACTGGCCAGCGTTTCTCCCCAGCATTCTCACGTGCGTGTTCCGCCCGTTGTGGGGCTTGCCCGGCTTCAAGGTTGGGGCCGGCTATCGTGCACCCAGGGATGATCTTTGTTCCTCCATGTCAATCGTACGCTTCTTTGAATTTGAATTCACACACCGCCCCCAACAGCCCGACAGGTACGACCGGAAACACCTCTCCAATTTCATGACCATTCTGACTCACATGACTGCACGCCTGCCGTGTTTCTCTTGCGTTCGTTTGTGCTTCTTTCTCCATCGTGCGGGCGCTCTGAAACGGCCATGTCAGGTACCAGCTCAACCCAACTCACAGCACATGCGTGCGGTAGGTTGAGCTGGCAAAATCTCCATCATTGATGGGGCACGGGCTGCTGTCATTGCTGCTTCCCTGCTAGCTGGCCGCCCTGTTGCCCGCCTGCCTCCAGTCTGCCCTGCCATCAATGCTTGGTCATCATCACGAGGCCTCTCGCCATCGTCATCGTCGCCCTCGGCTGCGTGCGCACGCACACGCACGCTCGCACGCCATTCGCCGCCTGACCTGCAGTCCTGACCAAGGTATTGGCTCAAACTGTCTTTCTGCTCGTGTGGCCAGACCTCGAAAATTACCGGGCCACGAAACCCCTGGGCCCTAGGTGGCCGCCAGCAAATTCTTCTTACCTTCACACCTCCATCGCTCAACTAAGCTCAACAAGGTCCGTGAAAATGCCTCGCGGCCACACCCTGCTCGCCCCTCATGATGACTCTTCGTGATCGACAAGTCGGCAAGTTTATTTCAGACCTCGCCGTCCGTGCCATACAACGAAATACCGTTTATATGCATACCGTCAATCTGAGCAAGCCCTGCTCCCCTGCCCACATGCGGAGAAGGGGAGTGTGCGTATCAAGCAAAAAGAACCCTGGCATCCAAACATAGCCACTTCCACGATGCAGTTCCCGCACCCACTTGAGTCCGTCCCGAACCAGATCAAAAGATCCTCACATGTGCTTGCATGGTCCCCAGTTCCTGCACTTGCCTGGTTCTCGTGTAGTTCGGAGCCCGTCCGTACCCGATCGTGCGTGGCCGCCCCCCCACAGAACCTCCGAGCGAGCAGGTGTGTGTGTATCCGAGGACAGCGAACTCGAGGCGGTCAGGGGAAATCTAGACTGCAAAGTCACACTGTCGGGAGACAGGGCTCGAATGCCACCTACCGAACCGAGCACAACTGGTCAAGAAATGCGTCATCGTGCTGCCGCCACCCTGTCCTTATGCTAGGGGTCGGCGGGTAGATCGTAGAAGGCAGAGGACTCCATGGTCTAGTGTCGGCTGGGCTTTGATAGGCTGGTTGTTCGAGGGGAAATCGGTCGGTGAAAGTGAGGGCGAGAGGAAGGAGACTGTACAGTAATGTCCGGAGAAGATGGTAGTCCAAAAAGAAAGAAGAAAAAAAAATGAACAAATGGCCGTTGCCGCGCGCTTCGTGAGTGCAACCCAGCAACGACTCGGTTGAGGTTGACGGATTATCGCGAAGCGCCGGGAATGAAACTACACGGCGGCTGCTGGGCTATTGTAACCTCGCCAGACAGCCATGGTAGGCCCTCAAGGCTCGAGGACAGGTCGCAGTTTGCGCTTTGCTGTAATATTTCTGGTATTGGCGGCAAAAGAAAAGCAATTCACTGTGAGAGTATGGGAAATGGTCGTCTTGAAAAATATTGTTATTTGAATTCCGTGTTGGAATTCTGGGGTATAATTGCGAGAAAGAAAAAAAAGATTAAGAAAAGGCGCGCTCTCCATGTCCTGTTTCCCTTGTCCTGTTCCATCCAAGACCAAAAAGAAAACAAACCAGCAGAGAAGTTGTACCTGGGTATGTTTGTGTTCCCTTTATCCTCCCATTTGCCCGCCGGCTACCCAAAATAAGAAATAAAGATGAAAAAAAAAAAAAAAAAAAAAAAAATGAAAAAAACTCCAGGCCCATGCACGCTTTGGTATAAGCCGGGATGAATGACGAGTCAGAGAAGGAAACAGGAGTGGAGGAGACAAAGGAAAAAGAGAAAGAAGAAAGAGAGAAGAGAAATAAAAGAAATGGTTCGTTTATCATCAAGGCTGAAGCCATACCGCCGATGGCTCCCAACCACCACCGTCTGTCTCGCCGGCCCTGGAGGTGTCCGAAGTCTCCAGGGCCATGGGTCCCAGGTCCCGAGTCCAAGTGTCGTCCCCAACTCTTTTTATGCCTCGCGGCATCCTCTACCTTTTCTCAAGGCAAAAAAAAAAAATCTTCGCTGAAGAAGAGAAGTGAAAACAAAGAGAAAAAAGTGATCACCTGTATCACCAATGACAGAAAAGAAAAAAAAGGCTGCCTCGTCTAGATGAGAAGGTAATCCCAACCCTTCAGCTGCATCACGTCGCGCCAGTGAATGTACGCAATGGTGGCAGAATCCGGAGAGGAGGTGGCGCTGCCGGGGGAGCAAGACTGCTGCTGGGCAAACTTGTCGCCCTCGAGCCAGGTCTCGTGCAGGAGCGAGACGAGGCGGCCAAAGGAGCCCAGGACGGCGCGGTCGCCAAGCTGGGCGATGCGGTCCTCGAAGAAGACGCGGAAGCTGGAGCCGGGCTGGCTGACGCCGCCGCCGACGAGGTAGACCCAGACGAGCGAGCGGTCGAAGCCGTGGGGGCCCGAGGGGATGTGCTGCAGCACCGTGGTGAGCTTGTCGACGAGGCCGACGCAGCTGGGCTGGGCCGGGTTGAAGCCGGGCACGAGGCTGCAGAGGTAGATGCGGGCGGCCAGGCGGAAGGCGGCCGTCATGTTCTTGCTGAGCTGCTTCGGGCTGAGGGTGCCGTTTGCGTTGAACGGGATCTTGGGCGGCTGCTCGCCGACCTCGGTGAGGCCGATCTGGTCGCCCAGCACGTGCACGTGCTGGCAGAGCGTGATGTCGTTCATGCCGTCGTTCTTGAGCGCCTCGAGGCACGCGATCTCCGAGATCAGGTACATGACCCGGTCCTCGCACCCCATCAGCTCGCGCAGGCCGAGCGACGAGTTGGTGGGCGACAGGTGCTTCTCGCGGTACGTGTGCGCAAATGTTGGCGCCCGCCCCTGCATGGTCGCGCCCAGGATGTCGATCCAGGACGTGAGCGTCATGTTGAAGGGGGTGCCACCACCGCCGGACGACTGCTGATCGGTGGTGGTGGTGGTCGGGTCCGACACGATGCGAGGCAGGTCCAGCTTCTGCACCAGCGACACGGCCGCCTGGAAGTGCTGGTGCCAGGCCACGTCAGGCAGGGCGTCGTCGAAGCGGCCGACACAGCACTGGAAGAAGATGAGGCCCAGAGCGGCTTCGAGGATCTGCTGGTGGTTCTCGTCGCGCGCCAGGGCTTCGCACAGCGCCGAGATGGTGGCGTAGCGATGGCGCATGATGTCGGCGTCCACCTCGTCGTACTGGGGAGCGTCAGAGGTCTTGAGGTGCTGGGCCGCGATGCTCAGGCAGCAGTGCAGGTAGCCCTTATTGCTCTGGAGCGCCGGCAGGATCAGGTCCGAGGTGACGGAGCCGTGCTGGTTGGACTCGAGGATGGGGAAGATGGTGGGCAGCACGTGCTGGATGAAGTGGTCGAGCAGCCGCTGGTCGCCCTCGTCGAGCGTGATGGCCACCTGCCTCGAGGGCATCGGAGGGCCGTGGGCGAAATCAAAGACGTTGAGGTTCAGCATCTCCTCGGTGAAGGACTCGCGCCGCTCCGAGCACACCTGCTCGGTCCACTCGCCTTCCAGAGGGAAGGACGGCAGGGTGGAGCCCGGGGGCGGCGGAGTGTGGAAGGTGCTGAAGGTGGACGTGGTCGACTCCCGGAGCGTAGGCACGTCGTTGACAAACATTTGCCTCTCCGTCTTGACGTCGATCTCGTAGGGCGAGAAGGCGCCGCTGAACATGAAGTCCGGGTGCATCTGAGGAGTGAAGGAGCCATACTCGGAGGTGGTGGGCGGGCTGTTGAAGTTGAAGGGGAAGTGGGAGTCGATGGAGGCCGACCTTGTTCGGTCAAGAGGGTCCGAGAAGGTTGCCGATGTGGGAAGAGAGTGTGTAAGGCCAGGAGGGGAGCTCATCGAGTTCTGCTGAGAGTGGGAACCCTTCTCGGAGAGCTTCTTCTTCTTGATGATCATCTTGATGTCGTCCTTGTGCCGCCTCCTGGCGTCGTTGTTGCTCCACCACATGGGGCGCTTGTACTCGCAGCAGAGGCCCAGATGCTTGCATGCTGTGCACATGGGCTGGCCCTCATCGCACTTCTTCCTACGGAGTCTGCATGTGTAGCAGCCTTTTTTGCGAGAGGTATAACATGTTAGCTTTATTGCTTGCTTTTTTTCCATGCTAGCCGAGGGCATATTCGCATGCCACAGCTAGCAGATAGCAAAGAAAGGAATAAGTGGGCAGGGCGGGCCAGACATACCCGTTCTTGACCGGCGGTGCATCTGGCTCTTCTGCTTGGATGTGGCATTGGCGGCAGCGGCCTTGGCCGACTTCGTCTTTGTTGCTTGTCCGGCAGTCATTGTGTTGTTGACTTGTGGTATCTTGGTGAGGTTGTCTCGAATCTGGGGGGGTAGTGTTGACATTTGTATCTGTCCCTCCGACGATAGGCAGGTACCTGCTTTGACGGACAATGGGGCACACAACCCGGGGCGGGAGGGAGTGTGTGGATGGGTGGTTGGGGGAGGGGTGGGTTCAGAAAGAGGAGAAAAGGGTGTGTGGGTGGGTGACCCTTGCTTGGGCCGAACAAAAGCGGGAGGAGGGTAGGCGGAGCAGGGGTCCAAGTCGAGTCCGGGTCCACTCAAGTCCAGATGCCCCTTGCACCAAGAGAATATCAAATTCACTTTGGCACACCCCGCTAAGGTGGGTATTGAAAACAAAGCGTTATCGAAACGCTTGGCGCTATTAAGTTATCGGATAAATGAATATGTCGTCGAGACTGTAAGTTTGCAGAGCAAGTCCGGCTTGCCTTGGGTCGGGATGGGGCTATTTGAAATCGTCGAGCTGAGGTGTTTGCGTGTCTCAGGGCTAGGGCTGGTCGACGATCAACGAAGAGATTATGATTAAGGAGAAAAGAGAAAGAGGATGGGTCGAACGGACGACACTTGGGACTTGTTTCCTACACCGGGGCCTTGGGTCTGATCTGGAGGAGAGGAGACAAAAGCGTCGAAATGTGTCGGACGGGCCAGAGCCTTATACCACGGAAACCATCGCCAGCTTCCACTCAGCTCTGGCACTTGGTTTGTGCTGTGTTTCTATTTTTGAACACTCGCATCTGGGCGGTTTCTTTTTTGGGCCCCCCTCTTCGGTGCACGACCCATGTTGATCTGCCCTACGTGGAAGCACAGTAGGACTGCGCTATCCGGATTGGGACCGGACTGGCTGTGGCTGCAGAGGCAGAGGGCAGGCTGGGAGCAGCAGGGAATAGAGGACAGCAGGAGGAACGGCACGGAGGAGGGGGGTCACGGCAGAGTGGTGGGTGGAGATGGCAGCTCATTGGCGCGCTCTGCTTGGTTGGCCGGCCGGAGTTGCTCTCAGAAGTGTGGGAACAAACGCCCAACCCCACCCTCAAGAATAGAACGATATCCCCTTTTTGGGCTAGTGTGGGTGGTCTGCAAAAGGGTGGGGACCGTCGAGGGACCGAAAGGGCAGCTCTGCGGAAGAAGAAGACGGCTGGTCCGCTGATTGGCCCCCGGCTGATGCGGGCTGCAGGCCGACCTGCACACTTGCCCGCTAGCAGGCCGCCAACAGTCGATGAAAGACGCATTTGACCGTGCCTCTGCAAGGTCGAGGCAGGGCGATCCTTGCCAGTTGCCTTGGGCCTGGCTGATCCCATGGGGGCCGTCGCACCGGAGTTGTGTGGTTCATTTCCAGCACCCACTTCGGTCGAATGCCTGTTAGTACAAGTCAGTCTTTCACAATTGTGAACCGACGGGGAACGGGAAGGGAATCAGGAGAGGAAAATAGAAAAGTTTGTCCTTGGGTAGCACCTGTCTGCGGACGCAGAACACACAGCACGCAAGAGAGTGGGCTGCTCACCACCACCCACCACCTCCTCGGCCGGCCTTTTTTCGCAGCCAGGTGTTACCTACTGCACCACCTCAAACATCGTGACGGGCATGCAAGCAACCGCCACCGTGGTTACCTGTGGTGCTCTTTCGTACCACCTCTAACTCGTGTACCTCGTAGCCGGCAAACCTGCAGGCACGCGAAAAGGCGGGAGCATCATTTTTCCCGCCGTCCTACCGGCCACTGCTTTTGTGGGCGCACTACCTCGTCCCTCCCCTCCCTCCCTCTTTCCCGACCGGCGCAGTCAGCAGGTACCCTTGTTGGCCCAGCAGTCCCACCTGTTTGCCAGGCACAGTCGAGGCAGACCAGTGTCGGAGCCCTTTCACGCCGTCGACAGGCGTCTACTCGGTGATGACAATGCGGTTTCGTTTTCGAGACTACGAGCTGCCCGGCCTGTGTAGTTTCGGACCAAGGCTGGCTTTGTTGGCCTGAATGTGGTCGCCGTTCATACAATGTAAGGGATGGGCCACCGCTTGGCCGGGCCTTCTTTCTCTCTTTGTTCCTCGAGTTGCAGCAGCTTGTGGGTGGTGGCGCAACTAGCCGGGACACTGCAGCAGACCACCAATAACGGGCAGTTTTTTCGTTTTTTCCTTTGTCGTTTCCCCTCTCGTCTCCTTGTCATTCTCGTGGATCCACATATCCACAGCGCTGGCCGTTAGCCGGGTTCTCTGATTGGTTGCGGCAGTGTGATAAAAATCTGCGAAAGCCGGGGTCCAGGCAACGGTTGCCAATAGATGCACTAGCGCATGTGATGAGCTTGTGCCAGCGACAGGGAACCCTGGAACAGCTTCGGTGGAGTTTTCGCGGTAATGTGGAAGAGCGGGGATAGAGGACCGTGCACATTTCTCACCCGCCTACCCGCCGCTGATCAGCATCCATCGGCCTGATGGGTGCAGGAAGAAGAATGAGCGCATTTACTGCAGATTGCTCCGAGTTGCACCCCGAGCGTCGTTGATGGGTGAGTGGTCGGGCATTTTGGTGGTTCAGTCATTGTGATGGACGGGATCTTGGAATCTTGCTTCAGTGTACTTTCGATCCATGCCAACAATATTAACCGGGGAGTCGACGGACGCGACGCCCTCGCCGTCCATTGTTGCGACATGGCACGGAGCTGAGCCCAATCTCAACCTCATGGTGTGATCAAATTCTGTGCCGCCTTCCCCCTTGTCTGCAGCCAGTGGATGAATGTCATCATCGAGTCCAGGGTCCATGCAGCCGTGCCCCAATAACCCCCGCGCGCCTTGTGATGAGTGTGTGTGCGTGTGCGTGACACACACCTCGCTCGAATGCTGCTCACCGACGAGCCAATATTTCCATAATTTGCCCGGAACTATTGAGGGTTAATTTTGGATCAGATCTAAATTTAACCCGCTTTCGGCTTTTCAGCCCGTCAGCTAGACGCGCAGACGCAGACGCAGCCTCTGCTGGGCCCCGTCCGTGCTCCGGCAAGAAGCCGCCCAGTGGAGATGCCCGCTTGCTCCCGCCCGTGCATTCACATTCCACGCACTCGAAGGATGGAAGCGTGAAGGGGAAACGGAGGAGGCAGGCTGTTTGTGCCCAACCAGCCGCCCCAGTAACCACGATCGGCCTTCGGAGACTGCCAACAACGTCGCAACGGCCGTGCGCCGACTGATTTTTCTAGATCCGCCTAGAGAATTGACCCGCCGTTTTTCTTCCTTTTTCCAAACAACGTGCGTTAAACCCCGAAAGAGGTGGCTTCGGGGAATATGTGCCTGCTACTGTTAGCCTTCCTCCTTGCGTCGTGGGCTTGCAAAGTCTGACCAAGTAATGCTGGTCTAGTTGAGCTTGAACCGGCTCGTCTTGCGGCACTAATTTCTTCTCTGCCATGCCTTTCGGGGGTACGACATCAACGCAAGTCATTGTGCGAGAATATGCATCAATCGGGGCGACGGGGATCTTTTTAGCCCCTGCAGGCTGGCATTGGGCCTCATCTACCCCGTGCGTGATATCCTGGTCGGAGTCCCCCGCTTGGCCAATGCTGAGGAAAGGGCCCTTGGTGACGATCTGCCGTTCATCCCAAATGCGTCCCCAGGGTGGGATGGGACATCATCTCGAGCCTAACAGGACGAATCTCCTCAAAAAAAAAAAAAAAAAAAAAAAAAAAATCCCCCCAGCCGTTAGGACCAGACCAGACGGATGTGATAGGCTCGTGGGTGTGGATCGTTGTCTTTATCAAATCAAAAATTCCAATATGCGGACCGGAGCTACTAGCAGAGGAGGGTTGCAGCCTCTGGTCCCGGGCAGCCATGCCGACCAGGCGAACAAAGAGGGGGGCCCTGCCATGGATTGGACAAGCGGATGGCAGTCCAGCACAGACCTCCATCTAAGTTGACATGAACCTCGAAGGCCCCAGCCAGTTCGGTCCCGAACCCGCAGCCAAGCCAAGGTTGCCCCCACCGGCGGATATCGCGGATGTGTGGTTGCTTAATTTCAATTTTCAATTTTCCCTATGTGACCTGCAACCTTTATTGCTGGAGGTTGACGGCCTTCTCAATCGGGTGGGCCGACATGGGATGGGCAAGCGTTGACTATGCTGGCAGAAAGCAAACATTTCAATCAATGCGAGGGAGGGATCGGCAGCCCTCACTTTCAGGTACCCACGGACCCAACCTTTGTGTCCCCGACAAACAAAATCGCTCATTTCCTGGCGAAAAGGAAAAATAAGCAACGCTTGTCGGGTCTGTGGACAAGGCAAAGAAAGGACGTCCAGGATCAATTGCTGGGATGTTCCCGGGCAGCCATCAGCTTCTAGGCGGGCGATGGATGGCATGCAGACTTGGACCCCACCGCTCCTCCCGAGGCGGGTCAAGTGCCTTTTTTCCACCACAGCTTGCTGCAGAGTCCTTTCGAGTCCCCAGCCCGAGGCTAGTTTAGTTTGCGGCAAGGGACTTGTTTCCCATCGGGAAGATCCACGCGGCAGCAAGAAATACCTAGGAAGCCAGTCCTGTCCGGTCCTGTTCGGCTGAAGAGGGGAAATTTGACGGCCAAGGGAGCGAGGTCGCGAGCGCTTTTCCCAAAGCAGCAGTCGGCGCAACGTCAACGTAAATCTGTCCTTGTCGACTCCTCGCTTGATACCTACATTGCATTGCATATTGGCGTATTGGCCTCTTCAGCAGCAAAGGTCCCCTCAGCGGAAACTCAATTGAGAAAGAAAGAAAGAAAGAAAGATGCGACGACCAGCTCAAAAACAAAAAAAGAAAAGAAAAAAATCCTGCTCGGGCGGGCGAGTCCACCTCGTCCGATCGTGACAGGCAGATAAGAAGCTGCCCTGACCGACGGCCGGGATACCCTCGTCTTGCCGTTCTTGTTTCTGCCGGACGCATTGATCAGCGGAGGACCTCAGCGTACCGATTGACGTGGTTGACAATGACATCCATGGCACCGCCCGTAATGCGTATCTACCTTACCTAGGATGGCGATATCTGATCAACCCTGCTCGGATGGGGAGGGGCGTGGAGGAGACGCCGCTGGACACGGTCCGCTCCCCGATGCCAGGGCCAGGGGGCCAGGGTAGCCGTAGGGGTCAGGCACAGCTGGAGGCAGAAAAATTCAAGATTTTTTCGGGGCGGCCGAGGGAGCCACACACCCCCAACGACCAACGTCGACTCGACTCGACGGTGCATTCAACAATCCTTCCGTCAATCGAGGCCCCCTGGCAATCTAGCGGGACAGTAAGAAAAGGGCATCACAAGATCGGGGGGATCCATTGTGTCCATAATCGCGCAGGGCTGGGTAAAGATTGAGCCCAGTGCATTTGAGAACGACCGACCCGACTGGCGGCGGCGGCGGAGACCAGGCGTGGAGAAATCGTCTGATCGCCAAAAGTGTAGATGATTTCCATTAGGTTGTCAATGGAGCCCTTTGCCGGCGCCCAATCCGAGGCTCGGAATGGCGATTCACCATCTCATTGGCAGCTCAGGATCCCAAATCGTCGACTCGCAAAATTCCAATTCCCCTTTCCCCCCAGACGCATGGAGGTTTTAACGGTCGCCCCGCCACACAGTGTCAGGTGGTGGTCGCATCTCTGGTCGCTGGTTGGATGGCCGCTGCTTGGACCGGTCGCCGCACAATCTCCCACCACTGCTCTGGACCACAACGGGCTCCGGTCGTGTGCAAATATTGAAGCAATCTGTTGCACACACACCGTCCCCAAAGGCCTCCGCATTCCGTGCGCATCATGTGAGAGGGGACAGAACGCCTTTGTTCTGGTGGGCCATTGGTCACACCGCGTCCCGAAGTTCTATTATGTGGAGAGCCGTGACCGTCGCCAACGAGATTTCAAATGTGAGGCTTTTTTTTTTCACTTCTTTGATTCTCCCTGCGATTTGTGTGCCCTCGTCTATTGTCCCCTCCCCTGTGAAATTCCTAATGCACCCCCTCCCCCAAGCCCAGCCACCCCGCTCGCTCGCGATTTGGCATTGGGTTCTCCGAGTCTGCCCGGCTTTGTGTGTCCTGCCTGGTCCCTCCCCGTGCGGGTCTACGGTAACAGCACGGTACAGTCATATCCCGGCCAGGGCTACCAATATCAGATCTGTTCGTTTGTCCGTGCGGAGAGTTGAGCAAGCAGAGTGACACGAGCGGCCTCGCTTCTTAGCTTACAGCTGACCTTGACCCATCTGGGTGTTTTTCCCCGCGAGTTTTCGGCCCCGTAGGGTAAAAAGGTTCAAGGAACAGTGCGTGCGCCTTTGCGAGCCCCCGGCTGGGTCATGTGCCACCAAGAAAAAACTTGCGACAAGCAGCATGCTCCTAGCCTTACCGCAACTTTGACTCAGCCGAGGAGATTGAGACGTTTGAATGAGAGCCACTCTTCGCCACTAGCTGTTGGGTCCCGCGGCTGCTCCCATGCTTTGGGTTCCATCTTCCCTGCACCTGATCGCGACGTCAGACAGCGCCTGGGTTCGTAATCAAGGTGTGCATGCTAGATGTCGGTGAAAGAAGTCACTTTTCGTCGGCCATGCGGCTAACGGTTAGCTTCTGTGCCATTGGGGTGTAGCGGCCGAGGTGCGTGCGCACCAAGAGGGGCTCCGACGGACGGACGCAACAACAGCGCCCGAGGTTTCTCCAACCAGACACGACGGTGGCTCACAGACTACCAGAACAGACAGACACGGCGTTTTTTTTGCTGAGCTGGTTGTCTCGGGTGGCGGGTACGCGGTTGCATGCATCCACCTGCGTACAGTTACAATACCATGGCCTCCGAGGTTCGAGAAGCCATCTATTCGCTCTCCACTCGCTGCGTGTCGTCCCTGTCTGTCCCATTCTTCCGACGACTCACGGCCACCACCACCGGCCCGATCTCGCAGCTTGCGGATGGACCCCCAGCCTCTTCCCGGAGAGGGGATAGTCATCGAGGAGACGGTGTGCGATAGTGATAGTGGGACTTCCGTGACACCAAAACCTCGCACACACGCACGCACGCACGCAACGCCCGCCCGATCCGACACCTTGACCCTTGTCTTCTCGGATCGTAACGGCTCCTTCTTTCGTTCTGACCTTAACCTTGACATTGACCCACGGGCGGGTGGACTTGCTTGCTTGCATGGTGACATAGCTTTGCATCCCGTGGCGCCCTCCAGCCCAACTGGGCCGCTCACCGACCGGTTCTTCCCCGGCTACCTAGGCGGCCCGTATGTACCTACCTACTCGATGATGACGCATGCTTCTGCGCTTTCCCGAGGACGCACAGAGTGGGACACAGTATCGAATTCGCACATATTTCGTTCTCGTTTATGTAGTTGCTCCTCCCTTTACTGGGGTTGGAATCCCCGTTCCTGCTGCTGGTGCTGCTGCCGCCGCCGCCGCTGCTGCCGCCCCCTGACATGCTCTGCGTGACCTCGGGCTGATTGATGATACTCGCGGACTTGAGCCCTCACGAGCGAATCGTTGCCCATCCACATCCCTTGTCCCGGGACCACATGGTCCATTTGGCTATCCCCGTAAACCCCCGCGTCCTCGGCCGCCGACATGTCATGTGGTGCTCACATGGTCTGATGCCTTGATCCCGGCCGGTTCGTGCTTTGCGATATCTGTCTCTTCGGCCCTATTCGCTCACCTTAGGCTCGGCCCCCATACAAGCGTCTTCGGACGGGACCGCTGCCGAGGAAAAAAAAAAGGCTTCACTCGCTTTTCGCGCCAAACGGCCGAGAGCGGTGAGTGGAAGGATCGGGTGCGGGAAAAAAAGAATTTTTTGCTTCTTACCTGTCTTCCGAAGCATGGATGTCAGTCGCGGGAGAGTGGGAGAGCGGATGTGGGATCGAGCATGGGACCACAAGCAAACCACACCTCTACCGTGACATTTCCGATGGCGGCGGAGACGGCCACTCACAGACCGCGGTGGCTGACAGGTCTGGACAATGGCGGGTCCGTGTTTGGTGCCGCTCCGGCGACGACGGCACCGTTGCACGACGGGACCCAAGGAGCAAGCATCCCTCGCCCTCCAAAGCGTCCGCAAGCGCCCACACCCAGATATACCCTACCAAATTGGGACTAAAGCCGCTGCTGTTGGGAATCAGCAGGCGCCGACCAAAGGTGAATGGAATGGTGTGTGGGTGTTGGTGCATCCCAAAGGCTGAGTGGCGTTCTGCACGGCTGCCAACAAACGCTCCCAAACCCGGTGGGTTCACGACGGCGACGACGACGACGGACGTGCAACTACGACGGCGGCAAGGGACGAGGCAAACACACACTAGAACATACAACACAACGCATGGTGTCTCGGCGTCACCCGCCACTTGTGCCCCTCTGCTGTCCTACCTGGCCCGGCGGCAGGCCCTCCCTCCCATGTCTGCATGCATGGTAGGTTGTACAGTAAGCAGGTCCGTCGGCAGGATTGCAGCGCGCGTGGGAACACAAGTGGCATGTATGCACTTCCGCAGAAGAGTCGTGTGTTACTGTGCGAGTTTACGCACGCCGACGCCACGACCCCTCGCTCGCTTCCTTTTTCCGACCCCACGGCGCCAGCGGGCTGCAGAGGTCGAGTTTTTTCGGCATGGATGATGGATGGGGTGGGAAAATTTTGTTTTTTGGCCCCCGCCCACTGAACGGAGTATGTGGCCGCTTCTGCGGCCATGTCGCCCTCTCGTTCGACATGCCATGGGCCGCACGCATTGCCGAGCTGGCTGGCTGGGTCGGTGACGGGCATGGCCTCGTCCAAGACTTGGATAGACAGGCCACGCCCAAAGAAACGGCCCGGTGAGGCGAAGAAGAAAGTAAAAACCCGCACAATGCTGGGTGCATAAAAATTAGAAGTGAGGAGAGAAAGTGAGAAGCGATGGAATACACAGCGGAAGCGCCGCCACCACTGGCATCAGTAACAAAGGATAACAACCGCTGCCGTGGCCGTAGCCGAAATACCTAGTAAGCCGCAAAAATCACCACACGGCCCCGGTACAGCAGGCGCCGGGACACGGCCGGCTGTTCTCTGCTGTGATGGTTCCGCTGGCGGCCCTGTCAGGAGTGGGAATGGCTCCCTCGCGATGTGAAGGCCAATCTAATGCGTCGTATCAACACACCCTCTGCTGTCCGTGATGGAGGAGGGCTACGGGCCGTGATAGGACGTGCTTTGGGTCCCCGCACCCCTCCCACCCCTGCCCTCGGTCCCTGGAGGGTTTGGTCTAGAGAGGGGTCTTTCTTCTCTCCTCATCGTCCTTATCCTTTTCTTGCCCTACTCCACCACAACCAAGTTTTCCAAAAGACCTAACCTATCGAACGCCGTCTTTCCCGGACCCGGCCTAGCCTGGGATAGGTGCACGAAAATGGCACATGCGAGAAGCGCCAAGGAAGCAAAAAGAGCTTGGGAGGGGAGAGTGAAGGCAGATGGGTGGGGCCGGGCGACGACTCGACAGAGCCAGAAGAAAGAAGCAAGTGCAGCTGGGAAGGAAAGGCCAGGGTGTGCCTGCTCTTGACCGCCGAGTCTCGATGCAGGAGCGACCAGGGATGGCCCGAGCCAATTTCCCATTTTCCGCGAGCCCAAAGGAAGTCCCGACCCATGATCTCCACGGGCGGGCCAATCAGGGGCCGCCACTGACTGGCGCGTAGATCCTATTTTTGCAAATGGACGGCTGCATTTTTCGGCCAATGGGAGGCCTCGGTCCGTCGAGAATGGAAACCCTCGGCGGGAACAGCGGGATGCTCTAGGTTAGGAAGCTCCATCGCTGCTGCTGTGGGGAAGCATCGGCCCAATCGTGGCACGGCTCCTGCGAATACCACCAGCCGGCAACCAACCAGCCGTCTTTGTTGCCGCCCGCCCTCCCCCCTCGCGCCCCCGTCGGTCGGTTGCTGGGCGGCTCCAGTCTGCGCTGCCACCCATCCAGCCCGGCTATTCTTGGCCTCCACATCGGAGCCAGCATGGGCCGACAGGCGACAGGCGTGCGTGGTGCGAGCTGCGTTGTTCCCCCAACTCCTGCCAGCACCGCCCGCCTTCGCCGGCCGGCCTGGTTGGTTGGGCCTTGACCTTGCGAGCATGGTGGCAAGTGAGGCGGAAGACCACGCACGTCCCCTATTCTGGGTGCGTCACGGCAATGTGGACAAGGTGGCCAGCCAGACTGAATGAGGCCACCAGACACGCACTGCCCATCGTTGTGCGATGTCGCCCAGTCGAGCCAGCGGCAGTGCCGCCGCTTCATCATGGGCGACGGACTCGACTGGGCTGGTTCGTGCTGGGTCCTTGTCCGGATATGCAGGTATTGACGGGCACTACTGGCTACGATGCCATGCCTTAGGCCTGGCACACATATACGCACACCCATGGCCGATATCACACCATCACGCCTTGTCGCCCCTCTCCCACTCCCCTCGCCATTCCGAGCCCTCCCATTCCCCGCCCGCTCACCTTTCCTGGCTCTTCCGGACCCCCTCCTCCAAAGTGCTAGCTGCAGCACACCTGCATATCACTTTTGCGCCAAAACCAGAGCACATTATCACAGTGTGATGGTCCCCATGCATCGTGCCGCCCTGCTGTGACCCAAGCTTGCCCGCACCATAGTGCACTTGGTGGCACTTTGTTCCCTGCCCCCCTGCCCTTGATATACTTATTCCCTAGCGATCGCCCGCTCCGGCCGCGGCAGACGCCCCCCTTCCACCTTTTGCGACCCATCGGCGAAGGCTCGGGCATCAACAAAGGTCACCGCATATTGTTTCTCTGTGTCATTTTTCGTATTGTCTTCACCTTCTCACACCCCCGGCCCCCGGCCCTGTCCTCCCTGTCCCCGGCATCTAGCGAGGACAGACGTATCACATCACACATCGTCGACTGCTCTGTGAGCGCGACTCGCATTCGCGTCTTACATACATACATATACATACACCAGCTCCTGCCTGCGTGCGACCAACCTACATACATCAACCTGCCTACACACGTACCTTACCTTACCGGCCTCCAGCATATCCACTGGTTCCCGGCAGTCCCAGAGGCGGACCTGCGTCGCAAACGGCCAATAATTGGACGCGGGGAAAGGATCCTTCACTGCACAAGCGTCAGCGACGAAAAAAGCACACACATGATGGTATGACAATGCACTCTGTACACTGCTGGAGCCCGGCGAACCATTTGCGGAGGGACGAGGTCTGCCTCATGGCCGTCCTTTCGCGGGGCCGCCTGCAAGATACGGCGAACCTCAACTAACACCAAAAATCAAGGCATCTATTCGCAGCGCCGGCAACGGGCGGCCGCATCCCGAGATGCTGCAAAAACCGCACCTGCACGAGACTTTCTTCAGTCTCAAGAACGCAGGCCCTCAGCAGCGGCCGCAGTCTGTTGCCACCGAGTTCATGGAGTCGGACTTTGACGACGACGAGATCCTCAGCGACGTTGAAGACGGCGAGAGCTCTCCAAGGATAAGCTTGAATTCGGTAAGTGTCCTTTGTCTTGATTGCCGGCATAAGCGGAAAAACAAGCTTCGCTGTATCGAAGTCGGAAAGCCTGTTGCTGATCTGCTTTCGCCCACAGTCCGGCCAGCCCAGCTTCACAACACTGTCTTCGTACGAAGAGGCTCAGACGCCGAGGTCGTTCCGCGCCAGGACTGCCTTCCAGGTCGAGACAGAATCGCTGCAGCAGGTTGAGGGCCCCAGGGGACCGCACCTTTTCAGGAGTTCCAGCTTGTCGGCGCACTCGGCCGAGTTTGAGCACGCCCTGTCGCTGTCACCAATAACGCCCAAAGCACCACCACAGGGGACCGAGTACCACCTGCCCGTCGCCCTGGACCTGACGCCACTGCCCAACAGGAGGCGAGGCAGCGGTCCCCGCTTCACAGACGCCGAGCTCGACACGTGCGATCTGGCCGACTGGAAGCCCGAGATGGTGGCTCAGCAGATGCTCAACGCCGGCGTCGAGCAGCAGACTGCCGAGCGCTTCGTCGAGAACGACATCACGGGCGCCATCCTGATGACGCTCAAGTTCCGCGACCTGCAGGAGTTGGGCATCACCTCGTTCGGCACGCGCACCAAGGTCTGGAACGAGATCCTCAACATGCTCGACATCCAGGTCCCCTCAGAACGGCCCGAGACTGTCATTGAAGACGAGCCCGACCGCGAGGTCCGGAGAGAGCAGCGGGCGATGGACATGGCCATAGAGAAGCCAAAGCGCAAGCAGAGTCGGCGGAAGCAGAAGCAGCTAGGCGACGATATCATCTCGCCGCTCGAGTCTGTGTCCATCGTTGGCATCGAACAGATGATGCCCAAGCCGCACCACTGCAAAAAGGGCGAGAACTGCTCAAAGTGGAAGCGCAACCAGCGCATGATCGAGGCTTTCAAGAACGACCACCCCTTTGTCGACATGGACAAGGGCGGCGTCATCATGGTTGCTGGCGACCCCGGCAACCCCCTGACCGCCGAGGCTCTGAACCGCAAGGAACCCGACATGTTCCGCCCCGTGTCCGATGCCATCCCCTCGGTCGTGGCCTCGTCCGACATCATGGGCACTGATGGCATCCCGCCGCTGCAATACCTGCAGGAGGCTGCCCTGCGCAACATCCAAGCACAGGATCCCCAGGACAATGTGCGCCAGTTCCTCAGCTTCCAGCACCAGGCCGCCACCCCCGTGCCTGGATCTAGCGAGGTGCCGCCCACACCTCCCTTTGAGCTCTACCCTCAACAGCAGCCACATCACGCGCAGAAGGCCATGAGATCGCTGCCCAGGCTTGCCATCCCCGGCCAGCAAATCAGGACCATGAACCAGACACCAGCCTCGGCCGTCACCGTGATGCAGCACCGCTCACGCGAGCGTTCCTCGCCGAGGAACTCGCTGGGCCCGTCGCCCGAAACTACCCCGACGGCGCCTTACCGTTTCGGTACTCCCTTCTCGGACATGGACGTGCCCTTGACGGCGATCCCGCTCGGCCCGGTAGCCCGCGACTTCTCGCAATCCGTGCCGCCTGACATGAACTACCGCGCGGCGCCGAGCGGCCACATGCGCTCCGCTTCCCGCTCTTCCAAGCGGCCGTCGTTCCCCATTCTTCCCGCCCTGGATGAGAACCGGGTGGCCGTCATGTCGCCGCAGCGGCGCAACGGCACGTCCTCGCCTTCCAGCAGCGGTGGCGGCTCCCCCGTCGCTGGCGCCCAGCACCAGCAGCACAACAAGAGGCCTCTGCAGGCGCCCCCGCGGGTGCAGTATCCTTGGTCCAAGGAGCGAGTAGAGTACGAGAAGGCCATCGCGCCACCCCCGGGCAAGTCTGGTGGGATGGTGGGCCCTGCTTCGGCCGCGACGTCGGGCTCGCCGCACGGCGTGGTCGGCGCGTCCCACGACGCCGAGGGCATCACGTACCAGGGCCCCATGCGCAAGCGCAAGACGCGCATGCTCCGGCACGAGTGGCACGAGCACTACTTCACGCTCAAGGGCACTCGCCTGGCCATGCACAAGGACGCTCACGACATTGGCCGCACGCTCGAGTACGTCGACATTGACGACTATGCCGTCGCGTGCTCGAGCCTGGCGGGCACCAGCAAGCTCAACGCCGCCTTCCGCGCCATGAACATCCGCCGCGGCAGCGAGAACGACGCGGGCGCCTTCAGCTTCCAGCTCATCCCCCAGGACCCCCGCGGAGGCGTCAAGCTGCTGCGCAAGCGGGAGAGCGTCAACCCTGGTGCCGGCCACACCTCGTCCGACGGCGAGGGCATCAACGGCACGGGCAAGACGCACTACTTTGCCGTCAAGGGCCGCGACGACCGCATCGACTGGATGCGGGAGCTGATGCTCGCCAAGGCCCTCAAACAGAAGGGCGAGGGCTTTGAGATCAGCGTCAACGGCAACATGATTTGAACGAGGAGAAAAGTAATAGCATCCACGATCCAAAATCAGAAAAAAAAAAAAAAAAAAAGCCAACACACGTCATTTACACCTCGCGTTTGCCTGATTTTCCCTTCCTCACTACATCCTATCATCTATCTCACTCTCCACTACACTTACGTTCTCGTCCATCAAACCGGTTTGATCATCATCGTTTTGCAAACACATTTCGGCATCTTTCACATCAAGCGTCAGTCGAGCATTTTTTTTTGGCTTGTTTGAATCCATTTGAGGCGTTTTTTATCTTGGGGGCATAAACTTTTACGAACACTGCCAACGGTGAATGACTTAAACTACTGAAAGATACCTCGACAGCCATCCCCTGTTTCTGCTGCTCCCGTCGAGCACAAAAGGGTCCCCGGTTTGTGTTTCTGCTTTTTTTTTGCCATTTTTGTCATTTTTGTTTTCGAAGCTCTCTTTACTACTCAAGCTTAGCTAGTCGAATAATTGTATAGTGTCAATTACCATTACTTGAAGTCCCGTTGTACATTTGATGTTGGTGATCAGATCCGGAGCTGTATTTCCCAGGCTGGTGGAAGGAAGTACTTGGGTTCTCGCGGATATCACTATCAGCGTGACGATAGATTGTCCGCGTAGGTCGTCCCTGGCACGACGAATTATTTGATCGAGGAGCGGTGGCCAAGACGCTGAGAATGCGGGAGGATGTCAAACCTCTTGCTGATGCGCAAATCGGTCCTAGTGGAGAGAGATGCCGAGCCTGATAGCTAGGAGGATGATGAATCCCACAACCCTCCCCAGATCTTGCGACAAGGCTGTCACGCTGAATGTTAACCGCGTTGACTAGTATTGTCTATTGCATCCTTGTGTCTGGAGTTAAAGGGATCAGATGTTTGTGTTTATGTGATCTAGTTGAGATTTGTCCGAGTCTCCGTGTGCCGGTATTCATTTTGCTGGTGTATGCGATATTAAAAGACGTCGATCCAACACAACCCACGTTGCTCTTTATTCGTAGGACGGGGTGACGCAAACGATGTCAATGGGAAGCATGGGCCCTTTGATGCGTATATCAGGCCGGTCGGCAGCATGTCTATCACTCCTTCCACGACATACGGGGACTGTATGAGTGCTTAAGAGCCAAGATCCCGTTTTGTAAATCCAACTCTCTGTAGGTCAGGGTTCGCCCGGGGTAAGTGTGCCTGCACCTGGAAATATTGAAAAAAGGAAATGGAACCACCGCGAGATTTGAGAACTGGGGGTTTTCGTAGCCAGGACTTGCAAACATAAATGTGCCTGGTGAGCTTTTGCTACCGCTCTTTTCTTATTTATTTGTTCCATATATTTGTAGTACGCTGGATACTTCAAACAAAAGCAGGATTCTCGTTTGTACAGGGGCGCATAGTTACAGCTAGTATATCATCATACATTTGCTTCCACGTTCAAAGAGGGAGCGTTGGGTCAAAGCCAAGAAACCCCGTGTCAGCCACCAACTGGCTCAAGCGTCGCCGCAGTGGAAATCTGTGAATCTGGTGAGGTGACACCTCGCCGTCGACCTGTCTTGTGAGGTTGTATACTAACGGCACGTCGCAGGCTCACACACTGCCAGCTCGCGAGCGGGTTCCATTGTGATTCCGGCCATCTATTTTTCTCTCTATTGTCCATCCTGGTCATCACCGGATAAGCGACGGAGTCCCCACAGCCAGGTTCGCACGCGTGGCCACAACGTTCCAGTCGATGTGATCCCACCACTTGTAAATGTACTCGCGCTTGCCCTCCTTTCCGTCCGGGGTCAGGATGCCGTAGTCGGGCAGGTAGACGTGCTCCCACGTGTTGAGGCACAGCACGGGCACGACGCTCTTGAGCCCTCCCGGGGCCGGCTCGGCCTTTGCGCCCGCACCCGCGCCCGCGTTGGTGGGCGACGACGGCGCCACGGCGGCCTTTTGGCTGGCCATCCACTCGTCGACGTTGCCGCCCGTGTTCATGTCGGTGCGCTGCTGGCGCCAGTGCGCCTCGGCGTAGGGGGTGCCCGCCAGGTACGTGACCAGCAGGCGGAAGGGCTCGGCGACCGAGGTCGGGTGGCGCGCGCGCACCAGCCAGACGTAACCCGGGCCAAACATGGCGAAAGCGGTAAAGAGGAACTCGCGCCGCAGCGTGTCGATGCTGCCAAACGCCTCGACCAGCTGCTCCTTGAGCTCCGGCGGGATGGGCGGGCCCTTGTGGCACAGGCCGTTGAAGAAGAACTCGTTGTTGTGCGCCATGCTGGCGTAGTTGAAGGTCGGCGCCTTGCCCGGGTCGCGCGCCGTCCTGATGATGAGGCTGTGTAGCCCGTTGGGCGTGTTGCTCGCATCATCCTCGTGGCCTAGGTAGGTAAGAAGAGGAATCATCAGCACCAAATATCGGGGAACCCCGCTCCGCTCGAGGCGATTGAGGAAGGAATTGGGTTCCAAGGAGCTGGACAAGACGCAAAACTAACCAACAGTGAGCTTGTTCAGCTTCTCGAGGACCAGGGTCTGGTATTGTGTGTAGGCAAAGTCGACGGCCTCGGGGCTCAGGAACTGGTGTCCCTCCTCGCCGATGCCCTTGGTAGCAAAGTCGTGCTTTAGCGGCCGCAGCTTGTGGATGTACCTCGCCTGCGGTATCCTGGCCAGCTGCCCCAGGCGCGGCAGTCGTATCCTCGGGCGTAACATGGTGAATATGGACTTGCTGGCGCGTTGGCGGCGGCGACAGCGGTGGTATATATTCCCCTAGGCCAGCCGAGCTCCCCAGCTTCTTTTTTTTGGTCGCGCAAAGATGGCGGTTTGACGCCTGAATCGTCAGGCAAATAAAGATTTTCGTTCGCTGCGGGCCGCCTCGATTCAATGTGGGGGGGATCGATCAGCTAGCTCCAAGGAACCGCCCGCCCCTGGACTCGGGAAGGCTGCCAGGAATTGTCCCAGAATGCAACTTGCAGATCGTCCAGCCACAGTGACCATGGCTGGCTGCCAAGTATCGGCGGCAGCAGCAAGGTTTTCGGGCGGAGATCGGAATGGATGCTGGAAGTCCGTCGTCTTCTCCTTGCATGTTGTAGCGGACAGCGGACAGCCGATGGCGCGACCAGCCATCACCTGATCCATGTCCTTGGCTCTCCAGCCCCAGATCGCATTCCGCAACGCTCGGTTTTCAATCCTGGAGATATTGAAATTCAGTCTATTTCATAAATCATTCATGATGCTGCGTGTGCCGATTCCGGCCTGCCCGCCCGAGCAAATTTCTTGTCCTGCGGAAGATTCAACCCTGACGCCGTTCGCCAATGCTGAGAAGCCCAAACATCCAAGAGGAAAGGAAGAAAGCCCCTCATCCCTCCGCCTTACAGTCTACCGTGCGTGTCGTAAACATGACGGGGGTGATAATCCTACAGGAAGTGGAGGTAACCCATTCTTTATCTCGCAACGCACCCCGCCCTTAATCTTCGATCAGTCCCAGGACGTCCAGCTCCGTCCTGACCATGCGCTCGAACTCGTCCCTGTCGATGCCGGCGGCGCGCGACAGTAGGAACAGGCTCTTGATGGACCGCGACACGTGCTGCTTGATCCCGAACTCGCTCTGCTCTCGTCGCTCCGCCGACTCCTCGAGCTTGGCCACCATGGACGAACCGGTCGAGCTGCTTACCGCCGCGCTCGACGACGGCCTTGGGTGCAGCAGCCGCTCCAGACGTTCCTTCTCGTCCTCGTCGGTCGACTTGTGCGAGCCGAGCGACGACACCGCCGTCTCGGGCCCGCCCGCTAGCGTCCAGACCCCTTGCGTCTCGCCCGGCTGCGGCTCCTCAACTGCCGCTGGGCGTGCCAGGCCCAGTGGGGGCACGACCACACCCGCCTCGGCCAGGTTGGCCTCCTCGTCCGGGTCGTGATTGTCCATGGCCGGCTGGACCGAATCATACTGGGCGAAATAGGCTTCTTCTGCGGCCGCCATGTGGCGGGAGATGTCTGCTGCTTGCGGGGCTTGCTGTGCTGATGCCGGTGCGGGTGATCGCTTTATCGCCGGGGAGCGTGCCGGCGTCGCATCGTACCGAGCCCAATAGTCGTCGTCGTCCTCCTCCTCGAGCTCCTGTCCATGTCCTCCGCCTGCTCCGGCCACCGACAGTGCTGCATCCTGTTTGGTCACGCTCTTGGTCGTGCCTGGAGCCAGTCGTGCCTGGACCGTCTCCTTGTATTCGCTCTCGGCCTCGGTGATGCTGGGCTTGCCGCCGAACGACGCAAATGGGGACGGCCGGTCCGCCACGCTGACCTCGCCAACCCTCCAGCCGTCGCCACCGCCCTGCGGGTCGCCCGTGCAATAGACGAGGCGGAAAAAAAGATCGAAGGCATTGAGGACGACAAGAGCCTGCAAGGTCTCCTGGTCCAGCCGGCGGTATCTGATCTCCACGTCAGCGTCCCAGTCGACTTCGACCTCGCCCGAGGCGGGGTGTGGCTCGAAGCTGTCGCCGCGGGCGATCTCGGCGAGGCGGGAGGCCTTGGCGGTGTCGTAGGAGAGAAGGCGGATCCACGGCTCGGTGCTCGCGGCAGAAAGCAGCTGGACACGTTGGCGGAGGATGGGCGAAAGGAGAGGAAGGATAGCAGCGGCCGGCTCGGTGGCGACTGCGGCGCCTGGTAGCGAGGGCAGGAGCGGGCCGACTATCCCCCTGACGTCTGGGGGACTGATGGTTGCTGTTGAAGCTGCTGCCATTTTTCTTCTTCTTTCTTTTGGCCGTCTTTTTGGCAAGGGCGTATATGCAATGGGCCGCCCCGTGGGATCTGTCTCTTGTCTGCTTATGTATCTGACGTGACGGGCAGAGGTGAGATATGACACTTAAGGCAGGCTGGGTGATGTCGGGTCGTTCGGGTATCCAATGGATATTATCACATGCGATAAGACGCCGGTTTCATCTGGCGAACCTCAGGGGTGGTGCGATTGTGTAAAGATTGACTCAGGCGGCATGCTGTTATGGTTACGGGGAAACCAGGGGTCAAAGATTAAAGAAAACGAGGCGGGCTGGGAAAACAGAGATGTGTATACCTACCTACATATGTATGTGTATTTATCGAGCGAGGAAAAGGGTGCAATGCTAGGTGGGCGGCATGTGCAATCGTCAAACACTGGCGGCTCGCCCATCTTCCCGATGGCAGTGGCACCGTTTCCCCCCCGCGGCCTGGGTCCTGAGTCTGGGGCACGTCACAGGACGTGCTGGGGTGGGCGATAAAGGGCATGTGCCGTGGGCGCCGTGCGCCGTTGTGTTCTGCCGCCTTCTCCACCTGACACCCCCTGGTCTTCTCGTCATGGGTGGATGGTTCGGGCTAGCGGAAAGCTGCGGAAGAATGGAGCTGCGGGAGCCATTGGACGACCCCCACAGGCTGCCTGCCGCGCCCGTAAACGCTATGTGGGTGGAGATCCATCCACTGGAATGGATGGATGCCATCCGCGAGCGTCGCCGTGCCGAGTATCTTACCCTGGACCTTTGGCGAGTGCCAAATATATGAAAACGCATCCTGTGCGTGTCCGCCGCAATTGAGTTTCGGTTGTTTTGTTCTTGGCGTACTTACGCTTTGTTTGCTCGTTTCCTGGATGACATGGATGGAATGGCTTCCATTTTCCTTAGCGATGAGTGTTTCGATCCGAGCGCGTGGCCGTGGGTGGCTTGAGATCACGCCGGACGTTGCAGGTCCCTGCATTTGGCAAGGACGGGAAAGGGAGCTTCGATCCTATCAGTCTCGATCGATTTGGCTTGCATGTGGCTGAAGAGCAGCAGTCAATACCACCAGCTCCATTCGAGCGATCAAAGACTTGTGCGGCTTTTGTCTTGGCGAGGGTTCCCCTAGCGTGTTGAATCGAAAAACCACCCACGTCATCAGCCGCAATCCACACCGACCTGCGCGTTATCGTGATGTGACGGCGGACATTGGACGAAAAAGATCGGATCAAACCCTTGCCAAATTTATATCATCAAAGGCTTAATTTGAGTTTGCCATTCGACCGATTTGTCTACGACGTCTTGCAGGCTGCGGCAATCCGAGCCTAGAAATCATCGGCTTGCGACCACATTTCATCGGCTCCCATCGACGCAACAGTGGTTACGGGCTCGGCAACGGGTACAAGACAGCCCGGCTGTTCCTAGGCGTTCCTAGGCGGGGTCTTCAGAGTCCGGGTGCATGTCCGCCTCCGGAGAACGTCTGAAAGATGAGGTAAAAACAAGCTTCGTATGACGGCATCGTGCCGGAGGCCAGAGGCTGACGATGCTGTCTCGCCGCCGCCTCAGGGTTCAAGACTGCAGGTCGTGACTGCGGGCGCGACGGCCGGAATGGTAGCCCGGTAGGTTCCCTTTATGCTTCATGGGGTGAAACGGGCCCAGAGAACTACTATCTACCTACCTGCCTAATGAGGTCGCTGACACCGGCCCCAGCTTCGTCATTGCGCCGCTCGATGTCGTCAAGATCCGGCTCCAGCTGCAGTCGCACTCGCTGTCGGACCCGCTATCGCTCCGGGACCCGCGCATCGGCCCCGTCTACAAGGGCACGATCCCGACCATGCGGCAGATCGTGCGGGCCGAGGGCTTGACGGGCCTGTGGAAGGGCAACGTGCCGGCCGAGCTGCTCTACATCGCTTACTCGGCCATCCAGTTCACCGCCTACCGCTCCACCGCCCAGCTGCTGCGGCGCCTCGGCGGTGACGGAACCGGGCGCCGTCTGCCGCCCGCAGCCGAGTCCTTCATCGCCGGCGCGGCCGCCGGCGTCGCCGCAACCGCCGCCACGTACCCGCTCGACCTGCTTCGCACCCGGTTCGCCGCCCAGGGCAACGACCGCGTTTACTCGTCGCTCCGCCGCGCCGTGGCCGACATCTGGCGCGACGAAGGGCCGCGCGGCTTCTTCCGCGGCCTGGGTCCGGCCGTGGGCCAGACCCTGCCGTTTATGGGCACCTTCTTCGCCGTCTACGAGTCGCTGCGCGCGCCCCTGTCGGACGTGAAGCTGCCGTTCCTGTGGGGCGGCCAGCTGGCCCTGGCGAGCATCACGGCCAGCGCCGTCGCCAAGACGGCCGTCTTCCCGCTCGACCTGGTCCGCCGCCGCATTCAGGTCCAGGGCCCCACGCGGTCTCGATACGTCCACAGGAACATCCCCGAGTACCAGCGGGGCGCCCTGCACACCGTCTCCGTCATCCTCCGCGCCGAGGGCGTGCGTGGGCTGTACCGTGGCCTGACCGTCAGCCTGCTCAAGGCGGCGCCTGCGAGCGCCGTCACTATGTGGACGTACGAGCGTGTCCTGAGGATTCTCATCCAGCTGGAGCAGGGCAGGCAGGAGAAGGCATTATAGGGGCGTCCCGGGGGGTGTGTCATTTTCAACGGTTGGTCGAATAGCGTCGTACGGTGCATAGAACCCATATAGAACGGCATACGCGAGTAACAGAATCAAGGCATGGTCACGGGCGTTTGCCGCCTACTTGGACAGAATGAATAATAGTGATAAAAAGAAACGTCTATGTGGCGTGTGGTATTTATTGTACATCTTTATCAGCCGCTTCCATCTGCACAAAAACAACTGGCTCTTGCACCCGGAGTGAGGCATCAAAACCCTTCTTCCAGTTTTCAACTCCCATTTTTATTTTATTTTTTTCCCGCGCCACTCCTGCGACCACCGGCAGGGTGTTAAACAAAAATTATTTCCCTTTCCTGACCCATCCCTCGATGGTTTCTCTGGTCGCGGTGACCTTGTCCTCGACGAACTGCACACCGAGCTGGTAGTGCAGCTTGGACATGATGACGCTCTTCTCGACGGCCTCGCGGGTGCGCACGTGGGCGTTGGCCACGGCGGGGACCTTCTCCTCGTACCTCCAGGCCAGGTCGCCGACGTTGCGCATGGTGAAGGGCAGGACGGACCAGCCGGTGGCGATGCCCAAGGCGACGGGGGTGGCGGCGCGGAGCAGGATGTTGCGGCGCCGGGCCACGATGCTGCCGGCCATGGCGGCGACCAGGACGTAGACGAGGCCCGGCATCACCCGCTCGCCGCTCTCGCGCGGCGGCGCCAGCGATGCGATGGTCGCCGTGAAGGACTGCTCCAGGTCCAGGGCGCGGCCCAGCGCTGAGTTGACGCCGTCCTCGACCGTGGCGGCCTGGGCGTGCAGGAAGAGGCGGGCGCGCCGGATCTGGGCCGCCAGCAGGTCGGTTGCGGTAGGGCCGCGGCGTTGGCGGGCGACGGGCTGGGCGTCACCGTAACGCTGCTCTGGGGATGGCAGAGCTGGGGTTGAGTCCTTCGGGGCTGAGGGGGCTTCATCGTAGTCGTCATAGATGGACTTTTTGGCCTAGAGAAGTGGGGGGAGCGGCGAGGAAAAAGTAGGCGAGGCGAGGTGTCAGTCAAAGCAGCAAGTGGGACGCCAGGACCGCCTAGAAATCTACGCAGGCAGATGGCTAGGTACTAAACAGCGGGGAGCGGCGACTGACTGGTAGCCGGAGGTCGGAGGGAGCCTCGGCGTGGGCAACCGAGGGATATAAAGCAACGGACCCGGCGATAAGGCCGGCGGCCAATTTTGCTGGAGCACGCTTCGGAGAGGTCAGCCGAGTGCAGATAGGGACCAATTGACGGCGTCGCGCATGCTTACCTGGCCCAGCAGCACCCTGGCAGCCATCTTCGACCGTCTTTCGCGATGATGGACTAGGCGACGGGAGGGACGGGGCGTGGTGCGTGGTTGTTAGCACAACGACTGCATTTACTGTGCTAGGTAGGCTGTCTTTCCAGCTTCCCGGCGGCTGTGGTGGTGCGTGTGGTCAGTGCGCTCCCCAAATGACGATGCTAGTGCGGCAAAATCCGGGACATGTTCGGGCTCCACTGATTTTTTTTTTCCTCGTGGGCTGCTTCAGTGGAGTGCCGCTATCGATTGATTTCAACCCACCCGAGCTCCCACTATACTTCCCCACTGAAAGACATCATCCATTCTTGCGTGGCTTGCGACATCGCATTTTCGCCCACCACATTCAAAATGTGTAGCCGGTTCGCAGCTTGGCCGAACTGAAATTGAGTCGACTACACACTAGCACTCCGTACGGCAGATTCTGCGCTAGCTGGACACTTGCCCCGAGATGACAGGGTCCCGGTCTTGCATGGTGTAGCAACAGCAGACTCTCGCACGCGACCCCGGCCCGCCGCTCACGCCCCTCCGATCTAACACCGACCATGCCGTAGCGGTGTCGAATCAAGACAGCAAGATACACACGTCATGCTCAAGCTCCTTCGGCCTCGGCCATGGGTCTGCACTAGTTGCCTCCACCGGACCTCGGCTCTGCGGCCCCGGGCTGGCCTTGGACGCCGCTTGTCCACAGCGTCCAGCGCCGCGGCGACGACGGCGACAGCGATACCCACCCCGACTCTGCCCGCCGACCACGGAACGAGCGAGACGCACGATGACTCGATCCTCCGCCAGATATTCGACTCGCCTGCTGCGTGGCGCGAGTTCTCGTCCAGATCGGCCGTGTTTCCCACCGGAAACGCTGGTCTCTTCCGCAACGCCTACCTCACGAGCCCGGATGGCTTCCTGGCGTTTGCCCAGTCCACCCTGCTCAAGGCGCATGGCATAGTAGAGCGCGTGCTCGGCGCGTCTGCTCTCGATGAGTACAAGAACATCGTGCGAGACTTGGACCGTCTGAGCGACCTCCTGTGCCGCGTCATAGACCTATGCGACTTTGTGAGGGCCACCCACCCGGACGGCCGCATCCAGAGGGCCGCCTCGGATGCCTGGTACATGGTATACCAGTACATGAACCAGCTCAACACCACGACTGGCTTGAACGACCAGCTCGGCCGCGCCATGGCCGACCCAGCCGTCACAGCATCGTGGTCTGACGAAGAGAAGTCGGTGGCCCAGCTGCTCAAGCTAGACTTTATGAAGTCCGCCGTCAACCTGCCCCAGGCCGCCCGCGACCGCTTTGTCGATCTTTCGCAGAAGATCAGCCAGATAGGGTCTGAGTTCGTGAATGAGATGGCCCCTGAGAAGCGCCGTCTGGTCCTGCCATCGGACAAGTTCCATGGCATGGACCCCCAGTTCGTCCGCAATTTTTCGCGGAAGGGCATGGTCAGCCTGCCCACCATGAGTGGCGAAGCCGCCGCAGCCTTGCGCACCGTCCACGACGAGGAGACCAGGAAGGCAATTTACTATGCTATCCGGACGGCGTCGCGCCATTCAGTTGGCCTCCTCGAGGCCTTGCTAAAGTTCCGTGCCGATCTCGCCGAACTCGCCGGGTTCGAGAGCTACGGCCACATGGCCCTCCGCGACAGGATGATGGCGAAGAGCCCCGAGTCGGTCCAGCAATTTTTAGTTGCTTTGGCTCAAAATAACTGCCCCAAAGTTATGCAGGAGGCTGACCAGCTGGCCCAAGAGAAGCGGCTTCACCTGGGTCAGCCTTTTGTCACACTCGAGCCGTGGGACAGAGATTATTATATCAACCGCGTCGGCGCTACCTCGACTCCGCCTGGGCCGAGCCGCGATGACGCATTATCCAGCTACTTCTCGGTGGGCAGCGTGATGCAGGGGCTCTCGAGGCTTTTTGGCCGTCTGTACGGCATACGCTTTGTGCCGCGCGAGACGCTGCCCGGCGAGAAGTGGCACCCCGATGTGCGGCGTCTCGACGTGATCTCGGACACGGACGGCCATGTAGCTGTTTTGTACTGCGACCTCTTCTACCGCGACGACAAGTCACCAAATCCGGCACACTTTACGATCCGCTGCTCTCGCGAGATTGCTGAGAGCGAGATCGCCGAGGCAGCCGCGGGACAGCAGCCCGAGTACATGCACGGTCACACGAGCCCCGTGTTTGAATCGCCCGAGCTAGCGGCCAACGATGGAATGGCCACCTCTAGGCTTCCGGGCAGCGTGCTGAAGCAGCTGCCAACGATCGCGCTGGTGTGCGACTTCCCACAGCGCGAAGCCGGCGGCATGGGTGGGGAGAGGCCGGCGTTCCTGAGCTTCTCGCAGCTCGAGACGCTCTTCCACGAGATGGGCCACGCGATCCACTCGGTGCTGGCGCGTACGTCGTTCCAGAACGTGGCTGGCACGCGATGCGCAACGGACCTGGCGGAGCTTCCGTCGACGCTGATGGAGTACTTCGCGGCGGATCCGTCGGTGCTGGCGCTGTTTGCCCGTCACCACGAGACGGGCGAGGCACTGGACTACGGACTCGTGGCGGAACGGCTGCGGCGATCGCGGCAGTTCGAGGGCTGCGGGACCGACTACCAGGTGATACTGGCCATGTTGGACCAGGTCTACCATTCGCCCGAGGCCTCGGCGCCGGGCTTCAGCTCGACCGAGGCGTACCACGCGCTGCAGACGCGACACAGCAGCCTCGCGCCAGACCCGTCCTCGACGCGCTGGCAGGGCTTCTTCGGACACCTGTTTGGGTACGGCAGCACCTACTACAGCTATCTGTTTGACCAGGTGCTGGCGGAGCGGGCCTGGAAGGTGGTCTTCTCGTCGGGCCGTGGCGGCGCCGCCCTTAGCCGCGAGGCCGGCGAGCACCTCAAGGACAGCCTGCTCAAGTGGGGTGGCAGCCGTGACCCGTGGAGATGCGTGTCAGACGCGCTGCGGGACGAGCGGATCGCCGAGGGCGGCGAGGTGGCCATGGCCCTTGTTGGCAGCTGGGGCACCAGCAAGAAGACGGCCGGGACCTGAGGGCGGGTGAGCCTGTCTCTAGCAGAGGCTGGGCCTTGGAGCCGCCATTGTAGCGTTACGGTGTACCATATCGTTCAACCAGCAGATGAGCCTGGAAGGGCAGCCCACAGGCAGACATAGGATAAGTCTGACCGCCTGTCAGGGAAGAAATACTCCAAAGTGGGCATTATAGCTCACATAAATCATATGAAAGTTATAAAATAGACACGATTGAGAAAAATATTTTTCTTCTACTCTTCTCATGCATCCTCTAGCTTGCCCTGCAACGGCTGGCGCCAAGAGAGCTGAAAGTGTACCCCTGAAGGTAGCGCGTGGGGCTTGACAGGGGCCCAGGAACCAGTCCAGGTCCAATGCAGCCCTCCCTCGTCAGCTCGATCGAGCTGGGGAAATTGGGTCATTGGAGATGCGCCTCCATCTGGCAGCGATAGCGCGGCCAGCCCGATGTGAGATGGGGAGTCGATGGGTGGACTTTGTCCTTTCTGCTTTTTCCATCTCTTTGTAAAATTCCATCACTTTTTTTTTTTTTTTTTTTTTTTTTGTGTGTTGACAGCAACTTGGGTTTTCCGCACCCAATTACGTAGCTCGTTCCGCGGCTCCCGGCCACGGGCACCCCTCGAACAGACCTGCAGGGGGTTGAGGGAGATAACAAGGCCAGGCTGACGCTGGTCGCATAGGGGGTGGTAAGTGCCGGTTCGTGGTCGACAGCCAGATCCCACGACGAAAAGACGCTCAGAAGCAACAACACGCACAAAAAGTGCTCCCGAAAACACGCCCGACTCGACCGACGGCCCGCCAAAGAAACCCGACGAGATCGACCGCTCAGCAATGGCGCTTGGCCGCACCCTTGGCCCCGTGCAGGCCCCTGTGCTCCTGCTGCTGCTCCTCGTCCTCCTCGTCGCGCCCCGCCCGGCACGCGCGCAGACGACGCCAACGCCGGCCATCTACACGCCGCCGGCGGGCAGCAAGTTCCGGTACAGCGGCTGCTACAACGAGACGACGGACCTTCCGGGAACGGCGCGGGAGCGCGCCCTGGACGGGTCGCACCGGGTCGCGCCGGGCTCGATGACGGTGCAGGCGTGCATCGACTTTTGCGGCGGCGGCGCGGACAAGCCGTACAAGTACGCCGGGCTTGAGTTTTCCAGGTATGTACCTAGGTGAGGGACTGTGGTGGTGGTGGTGGTTATGGGGACGTCGGGTGGAGGAGCGGGTGGAGTTGATATGGTTTCATGCATGTATTACCCTATCACGGCTATCGTCAACTGACCCTGATATTGTTCTTCCCCTCAGAGAATGCTGGTGCGGCAACAGCCTCTCCCCTCTCGCCACCAAGTTCGCCGACTCTGAATGCAACACGGCCTGCGACGGCGACCCAAAGATTATATGCGGCGGGCCCATGAAGCTGTCGGTGCGTTACCCTAAACCTGTTGTTGAGATGGGGTCCATCTAACCATGTCCTGTCGCTTTCGTCTTAGGTCTACATGAATGGAGCTCCGAGGTCTGCTGCCGGCGTGTCTCTTCTTGTCGTCTGCACCGTCGGGGCGGCTACGATAATGCGCCTGCTCACCTAGCATCGTCTCTATCTCCCATCTCTCTTCAATGGGGCATCACATAGACAACAAACATAGATCACTACAAAAGCAAAGTAGCTAGTTGTAATGTTTTTTTTCGGTGACAAAAAGGTATCAGCGTGGCGATGGATTGCATTTGTCTGGCACATATAAGATATGTCCGTACAGTTTGAATTACATGGGAATCAATATTATCTCTGCCCACCTGGTCCATCAGGACCATCACAGCCTCAGTGGTCCGAGCCCCCTCTTCTGCATGGCCTTCTGCACGCTCTTCCGCGCTCTTTGTACCATGAGCTGCCACCGCCTTTTACCCTCGCCTGTGTCCTCGTCCTCCTCGACCAGCCAGTCCAACCAGGCCACAAGAAGCTGTGCCTTCTCCATGTCCCTCTCCTCGAGCACCACCCTCGTGAGGTAGTCTCCCAGCATGTCCGCGTCGCGCCGGTGTGGTCCAGTGTGCAGCGTGTCCTGGTGCCAGAGGTGCAGCATGGTCTTGATCTCGGGTAGAGACGTTAGCGACTGCTGTGCAAACCCTATCCGCGGCTGACGCTCTGGGAACTTCATTTTCGCTTCTTCTTCCTCCTCCTCCTCCAGCATATACCACTGTTCCACTGCTTGATCTTCGCAACCTCTTTCCCCCTCTTCTTCGGCTTCTCCTGGCTCCTGATCCATATCCACTTCCATCTCGTTCCTCTGTTCTGCCGGCGTCCCATGTCTCGGAGGCACATCAATGGTAATATCCCCTGGCTGCGCCGCCCGTTGTCGCTGGTAGTTGGCGATTATCCCGTTTCGCACTTCCTCTGGAAGCGCAGCAAGGAATTCCGTATCCAGACCCTCCAGGCCGTCGTCCGCAGCAACCACAACATCATTGTCGCGTCGGGGTACCGCTCTCATGAGATTCGTTTGGAGCAGGCCAGCCTCGGCATCATTTTGTCGCTCGCGTGCCCGACTGAGCATGTCCCGGACACCGCGATCTCTTTTCGTTGGCGTCGTACGTTGTGGCGGCAAGTTGATGACACGATCTTTTCGCGGCGACTGTGGCAGCAGGGTTTGGCCGCTCCGCTTCTTCGCAGGCCCGAGAACCTCGGCCTTTACATCATCTGGTAGCTGACTCAAGACCTCGGGGTCGATATCCGGGACTAAATCGTCCTCACGAGCAGCAGGGCTTCCCGTTCGTGACCTCGAGGCAGCTCTAGACAGCCCCTCACGCAAGCTCGACGTGCCGGATACCTTCTTTTGCGCCAACAGCCTGCTGCGAACATCCTTGGACAGTGCCGCGATAACCTCGGGGTCAGGATAAGACGGCAATATGAACTGGGTTCCGTTCACGTTCAGGGGCGTCTTTGCCTGCGAGTCCGCCTCCCTGGCCTTGGTGAGAGCGAGGGCTGGGTGCATGGGGCTAGCACGCGATTTACGCGGCGTAACCGGGTCGATCGAGATCGGGTCCTCCGACATCTCTCGGCTGGACGAGGATCGCCGCACGTTGGCCGGGGTCATCTTTTCGGGGGCGGCGGCTTTGCCATCGTCCTCGATGGCGTCGGTCTGGGGTTTCTTGGCCGCAGACGACTTTGTGAAGGTGCCGAACGTGAGCGTCTTCTGGCTGCTCTCTGGCCCCACGGCTGAAGCCCCCTTGATCGGCTCTAGCCTGGTCAGGTGCACCCCGATGCCGCGTAGATCGCCAGGAGTGAAGTTGAATCCTTTCAGGATAGAGACGGCCTCTTTTCCAATGAATTCCGCACTGTAGGTGGCGATGCCAAACCCGACAGATTTGTTGAAGGTGTCGCACTTCCCGTGCCCGAGATGCTTTGGGGGGTCTAGCGGAGCATCCGCCGTCCGCCGCATTATCTTCATCGTGAAGCTCTTGCCCTTGACTCCCTCGTTTATCAGCCGCCTCTCCAGTTCTTTGCAGAGGTTCATGACGAAGTCCTCAGCCTCCTGCTGACTGACAAACCGGATGCCCCAGTTGACTTCGGCCGAAACCGATTTCCTGAGCGGCTGGTCGCCGACCTCGGCCTTGTCGACCCCGCGCGCGTATTCCCAGAGCCTCTCGCCCGTCTTTGGGCCAAGGATCCCGGCAAGCCTACTCCTCGACAATTCTCGCACATCCTTGACAAGCCTAACGCCAATCTCTTCCAGTTTGCCCTTGATGCTGTGGGACACGCCGGGGAGACTCTCGACGTTGAGCTCGCCAACCATGGTGAGAATTTCCTCTGGTTTCACCTGATACTGTCCAGCTGGCTTGGCTTTTCTCAGCGCAACCTTGGCCATAAGGATGTTCGGTCCGATGCCAACAGAAACGTCGCAGTCTGTCTTCCGTTTGATCTCGTTACGCAGACCCGAGGCTATCTCGTCTGCCTTCTCCTGCTCTCTCCAGACGCTGCCCTCGTCGATGCCGACTCCACTGGAACCCAATTCGCGCAGGACAGTGCTTGTGACGTCGAGCAGGGCCTCGTCGACGCTGACGCTTTGAACGACACCACCAACATCCAAGATGGCCTCGTAGAACAGCTGGCTCGCCTCCTCATAGGCGTGAAAGTCGTATGGAAGAACCTTGATGTCCGGACATAGCTCGAGAGCACGCTTCATCCACATGCCGTTTTTGACTCCAAACTCTCGGGCCGGGTAGTTGCACGATGCGATTTCGGAACCTGTCCCAGTACTGTGGGCCACAACAGCCGGCTTCGCCTTGTACTCTGGCGCGCTCTTGAGGGACACAGCGCAGAAGAAGCTGTCAAAATCGACATGCAAGACGTAGCGGCGAGATCCGGGCTTCCGCTTGGTCGGTTGTGCGGAACCTCTCTTCTCTGCTGCCATTTTTTGCATCTTTGATTTGAGTTCAGCTTTCCAGGTCGACAGGTGGTGAAGACGCGACTCCGAATAGAACTGCTTCAAAAAGTCTGGGTTTGCCGTTGACGACTTCCATATCTTGGGGTCTTTTAGAAGCATGGCGTTGTGTTCCTCTGACGTCATTGGCTTCCGCGCCGGTCGATTACTGTTGTCCTCGGGGGCTGCTTCCTGCTCCTGGATTTCGCCTTGCTTTTCGCCTGCATCAGTATACGGCTTCGAGGCCGCGTCGATATTTTCAGTCCGGGCCGCGACGCCGGCATCATGGCTATCAACCTCAGCCATAAAGCGAGTAGGCTGTCTTGGCTTGAGGGACATTGATGGTGACGCAGGACTCGGCGAGGATAGACCTGTGCTATCCGTCATGTCGCGGCGGCGATACGTATTCCCCAGCCCGTCATGATCTGCCCTCCCTTCCAACAACACCGAAGGTCCCGGGCGGGGCGCGCCGGAGGCAGGACTTGAAGAATTGGCAGCTATGTGCTCTGCGGCTTGCTTCTGCAGCTGCTTCGTGTAGAACCCATTTTGGGTGTGCTCGCGATAGCGGAGCTGTGATTTCTGGGATGCCTCTGCGAGTACCTTCCCACCGTCGAATCTGAGGGTCTTTTGGCCAGGTCCCTCGTCGAAGACGCGATAGTTTTGCCATGGCAGCAGCTTGCCAGCACTGATCGAGTCAACGACCCACTGAGGCTTGACCATGCGATATCTGTTGTAATCGACGACCTTTTTAGGCGGAAGGACTGAGGCGATAATGTGGGTGGCCATGGTCTTGTAGTCCAAGTATTGCAGAAACCCAGCGCCATGTTGGACCAGCTCCTTGTGTAGGACATGCAGAGGCGGCTGCGTGTAGCCCATAACATGGGCGACAACACCCTTGAAAATCTGTGGCTTGTCTGGAGGGGCATTTGCGCGAATCTCTGCGTCCAGGTTCTGGAGCTTGATCTTCTTCCGCCGGAAGTAGTCGCCAAACCCGCCAAAAGTGCTCGCATCATACTCTTCGCCGGTCTCGTCGGTGAATTTATGCTTCTCGATCCGCTTCCGCACCGCGGCCGAGTTTTGCTCCAGGCGGCTACCCATGATGGATGGCAGTAGGATTGCGATAAGCTAGTATGAGTGATAGAGATCAGACAATGCCATAACTGTTCATGTTTGCGCAAGCAGGCGACAGAACCGTCCTCGGCTGAGCTGCAGGACTTCGGAGGCGCTCATGCCTGTTGCCTGATGCGCCTGGGCAGGTTCGGCGATAGGAACTGATTGCGCCGGGAACTCCGGATACTGGGAACCGCGACGTGGGTTGAGCGCGTTAAGTGGTTTGGATCTGGGTTGGGTGGCGCGAATTGCACGCGAGGCCCACATCATCCGCCACGGGAGCACGTGCATCGACGGCCACCGTGTCAGTGCTAAAAGGCGCTAATGGGCAGGCACTGGACCCACCGACGCGCCGGCCGACCTTTATCGACGGAATCCGTGGCGGACCTGTCACCTCATCCTGGATTCAAGACCCCCGCGGCGTCCATCCCCGACAACTACGTACGGCTACTGCGCTCAATTGCAAACATGAACAACGACCAGTTCCGGAGGCTGGTGAATACCAACACCAGCGGATCTTCAACAAACGCCTCCAATGCAGCATCTTCCGGCGCAAAGCCCACCGTGGCCGCCGCCCTGGGCTCGAGGCTAAAGTCGAGCATCCCCATGACCCCGCGGTCGCTGGGTATCAACACTCAAAACCTCTTTGCCAAGCAGCTCGCGGAACGCGATCAGGCCGAGCACCCCCAGAAGCGACTCCGAACCTCGGCGCCGAAAGGAAGCAAGCTCGCTCAGGGCTACGTCGACAGGGCCAAGATCAGGCAGGCGCAGGAGGAGGCCGAGGCCCGCTCTGCCAAGCTCCGCGCCCTTGAGCAGGCCTTCGAGAGTGGTGAGATCGACGAGGCCACGTACAAAAGGAGAAGAGAAGAAGTGGGCGATACAAAATTACCGAGCAACGTCCCCTCCAAGGGCCTCGACTTCGAGCTACTGGCCAAGGCGCGCAAGGGCGAGAGTGGACCTGAAGAGGAATCACCGGAGGAAGGCTTGAAGGACGATGCGGCACCAGATACAGCTGTTGGTGATGACGTCGATGATGCTCTTGAACAATTGGAGGGGGCAGAGGTGCAGGCAGTCACTAGGGAAAAGACTCAAAAGAAGGGGCAGCTGGCTACAAAGGCAGTTGGTCCTAGCGGGAGGCGCACACGGGACCAGCTCCTTGCCGAGCTGAAGGCGTCGAGAGAAGCCGCCAAGGCAAAGGAAAAGTCTGCGCTAGGGAACAAGTTCAAAAAGATTGGATCACAAAAGACCCCCGGCACAAGGATAGAACGGGACAGGAAAGGCAGGGAGGTCATGATCATCGTTGACGAAGACGGCCATGAGAAGCGCAAGGTCCGGAAGATGGACAAGGACGACGCTCCTACCGAAAAAACCGCCTTGATACCTAAAAAGGAAACCGAGGTGCTTGGGATGGAAGTACCCGAATTTTATCGGAAACGGCAAATGGAGCTGGAGGCGAAGAAGCGGGAGGAGGACAATGATGACATCTTTGCCGATGTTGGAGAGTACAATCCACTTGCCGGAATGGACTCCGACTCGGACGATGATAGCTCCGAGGAAGGAGAGACCGCCTCCGATGACGGAAGCTCGAGAAAGAGAGGTATTGAGGATATTTCTGGGGACGGGGCAGGCGCGGACAGCAAAGCATCTGGACCTGCACCAGCGCCCAAGATGCCCGAGGCACCACCAGTGGCACCCAAAAACTACTTCCAGCACTCCAAGACTGGCCTGATCTCGGAGGAATCTCGGAAGATCACGGCAGCAAACGACCCCGCAGTCCTGGCCGCTCTACGGAAGGCCAAGGCGCTCAACGCCGAAGCCAAGTCGGAAGAGGAAAAGCAGGCGGCCGAGAGGGAAGCACGCCTGAAGAAGATGTTGCAGGACAGCAACAGGGATACGGAGGACTTAGACATGGGCTTCGGCACCAACAGGTTGGAAGACGAAGCCGATATGGAGGAGCGGGACGTCAAGCTGGCCATGTGGGGCGATGAAGGCGACGAAGGGCAAGGTGGCGGTGGAAAGGCGAAGAGGAAACGCGGGGGCAAGAAGCGCAAGGGAGACGTCAACAGCGCCGCTGACGTGTTGCAGGTGTTGGAGCGCCGGAAGGCGGCCGACTCGTAGTCCTTCCATCTCTGTTCTCTAAAAGCCCGATGTGTCTCCCGTGATCCTGACAAAATACTGTCAATGTTTCGGTGGTGGTGGTCTCTGTCTGTTCGTGTGCCGGGCCTAGCTGGATTCAGGGGTTCGGCGGTTGGGCTGCTAGGGGAATGTCGCGACCCTAACCCTCAACCCAATGTGGACACCACAGATCACACGTCACAACGTCACACGTCACCGACACCTGCTGCT
The DNA here is from genome assembly GCA_003049465.1 of Magnaporthiopsis rhizophila. Taxonomy (NCBI): domain Eukaryota; kingdom Fungi; phylum Ascomycota; class Sordariomycetes; order Magnaporthales; family Magnaporthaceae; genus Magnaporthiopsis; species Magnaporthiopsis rhizophila. The sequence goes on from PYSS01000011.1 coordinate 255,154, forward strand.
GCAAGGACAACAGGCACGCTCCACTGTCGGCGTGGCTCCTGGAAAACCTATGCCGGCCTTTACCGATTGATCCCTGGTTGCGCTTGGTTTTACCCTCATTGTTGCCATGTTCTCGCACGTCTACCTAATCTGCGCTGCTGTCGACCCCGATCTGTTGATTCCTGCTTGATTACCCTTTTCTCGGACTCTTTCTTCCCATACCACCGAATGCGCTCAATTCGGACGATCCGTCTGCCGCCATGACAGCCACAAGGCTGACATTCCTATACCCCCATCTCTTCCGAGCCCCTCGTCTCGGCGAGTCGGCGTCGCAAGCAACGCAGCTGGCGCGCCGAAGCACAGCACGGAAAACCGCTCAAGTGGGGAGACGCATACGAGGCGCACGCTTCGCCTCAGCGACCTCGCCGAAGCAGTCCACCTTCGTCTCCCGGCATGGCAAAGCCGTCGAGCCGATGCCGTTGAGCGGCATTGACGCAGCTGCCCCGCCGCCCAGGTTCAGGGGAGAAACAGCGCAGACGCGGAGACACAAGCGCGCTGAGCCCAAGCCGAGGCCGACAGCAGTATTCCAGGGGAGCTCGAGCGGGAACGCGACAACGAACCAGACGACGGTTGGCGCCGGGACCGCTGCCGCCTCCGGTCTTCCGCCTGTCATCGAGCTGGGCGCCCCCGTGCAGCCACCCCCACAGCAACCCGACTTGACGTCTGCCGACGGCAGCACCAAGAAGCACGCGAACGGCCCGATGGACGCGATACTGATGGGCGCGCCCGAATCGATCAAGAAACAACCACCTCACCTGACGCCGCCACCGTACCTGCACCATTTCGACACGTACTCGCTCGTCAAGCGGCTCGAGGCGGGAGGATACACGCAGGAGCAGTCCATCACGGCCATGAAGGCGGTGCGGGCCCTGCTGGCGCAGAACCTGGATGTCGCACAGGAGGGGCTCGTCAGCCGGCGCGACGTGGACAACGAAACGTACCTGTTCCGCGCCGCGTGCTCGGAGCTCAGCAACGAGGTCAAGAACAACCGCCGGATCGCCGATGAGCAGATGCGCCAGCAGCGCACGCACATTCTGCACGAGGTCGACATCGCCACGCAGTCTCTCAACCAGGAGCTGCTGACACTGAACGACAGCGTCAAGGGCATGTTTAACGACCGGAGGATGGTGGTTCGGGAGGAGCAGAAGGCGGCCGAGAGCGTTGTATGTGGGCCAAATCTACCGACATTTTTGCTTGCTGCGTGATTGCATGCCCGCTTTGCTAACCTAGGTGACCTCCAGATTCAACAAATCCACTACAAGATTAGCGTCAAATTGACCAGCGACGCAAAATCCGACATTGAAGGTCTGCGCTGGGTCCTTATTCGTAGGGGCATCCTTGGCCTCATCTTCATGGCTCTCATCTCGGTCGGCGGCCTTCGGTACGTCAGCTACGTCAACCATGAGAAGCAGAAGCGCGCCAAGAAACGGGCTGAAGACGCCGAAGCGCGCCGGAAGAACGACGGCAAGATGGACCATAGTTCGGCGCCAGACGCCGCCGGGATTCTAGCCGCAAACTGAGCAGTATGGATGGAGATGCCACAAGCAGGCTGCTGAGAGGGTGCCACCAACACACCACTGCTTCGGATTCCCTTTGTCATTGGAGCCAGTGCTATTTCATGGTATAGAGGGATACCCAGGTACATGCACATAGACGGGTTGATGCCAATAGACGTACCACTTTCGGTCCGAGTTGCGTTTTGCTTTGCTTCTGTGCCTCCCACCTACTGTAACCTTTGGCCCCCGACGGCCAATCCAGGGGTAGTTGCGGGTAAAGGTGGACCTCCGAAGCCCAGCAGGCCAGCAGGGGTAGCTCCTATCTTATCAACTAGGTGGGGCACATTTTTTTTTCCTCGGTCGCGCGAAAGAAGGCACTCCGATTCCTTTGCGCCGCCATTTGCTTGCCGAGACACCAGAGAAGATCGAGGAAAAGTCGCCGACGGAATGAGGCCCCTTACGGACACGGAAACGCAGACCCTGCTGGCCAAACTGGCCAATTACACAGGCAACTCCCTCAAGACCCTGATTGCGCCGCTCGAGGACGGCGACCGATATGTGTTTCGACTTCACAAAGACCGAGTGTACGTCCGGCATGGCGGGAGCCCAGTTGCTCTTTCACATCCCTTCGAGGCTGCCGGACGGCTGGCTGACCGAGTCTGGACGTTCTAGCTACTATGTGAGGCTCAGCATAGCGAACCTTGCGACCTCGATCGCGAGGGAGAAGCTGATGTCGCTGGGCACATGCCTGGGCAAGTTCACCAAGGTGAGATGGGTCGCGCTCATGAATCTCCCAGGAACCGTCAGTACCATGCGAACACGGCTATACTAACCGGAAACTCCCACGCCGTCCTACGCTATAGTCTGGCAAGTTCCGTCTGCACATCACCGCCCGTGAGTCCCGCCCGCCCCGCGCATACACACCCCATCCCGCCCACCGCGCCAGGCCAGGCCAGCCGATTTTACTCACCATTCCATCGCATCGTTCCCATAGTGTCGATCCTCTCCGAGCACGCCCGCTACAAGATCTGGGTCCGGTCCAACGGCGAGATGCCCTTCCTCTATGGCGGCAACAGTAAGCACCACAGGCCTTTTGTCGTACCATCGTTTCGTGGGAGGGGGGCTAACCTCGCCTTTATCCTTGGTACTTTTTGTAGTCGTCAAGGCGCACGTCGGTCGCCAGACGGATGACTGTCCCGAGCACCAGGGCATCGTCGTCTACAACATGCAGGACGTCCCCCTCGGCTTCGGCCTGACAGCGAAGAGCACGGCCGACGCGAGGCGCCTAGACCCTACCGGTATCACATGTTTCCGGCAGGCAGACTGCGGCGAGTACCTTCGGGACGAGGACACTCTCTTTGCCACCGGTTGAGACTTGGCTTGGATGGGTGTCTTTCGGCAGTGGAGAGCTCTTCGCATGGGAAGGATGTTTAGAAATACAAGCCCCAAGAAAGGCGTGGAGTCAAGGCGTTTGGCGATATGTTTTCATTTATAGGTCATTATCATCTGGCGAAAATGGTAACAATAGTCCCGTCCTGTAGATACCAAAAAGAAAATACCCACCAAAACAAAAAACGATCATCATGAAAACATGACATCCCCTTCCTCTGCTGTTATGTTGCTTCTAAAGACACAAAAATCACACCAAGGTGCAGACGCCACCCCTCGTTCAGGACGCGGCCTCATACCCGCCAATACCCTTGGTGATGCCATCAGTGTCATGCACAGGAGACACAGGTCGGCTCTCCCTCGTGAAGAAGCAGACGTGCTCGCGCTGCGCGACGTAGGCGCTGTCGGCGTAGCCCAGCAGCTGACCGATCTCGGCGCTCTGGTGTCCCTTGATCTTGGAGATCTCGAACCACGAGTAGTTGACGAGGGCGCGGCCGACCTCGGTGGCGGGGCCCTCCCAGAGCCGGCCCTCGGCGTCGGGCTTGGACAGCTTCCTGTCGACGACGACGAGGCGGACGGCCTCCTGCTGGGCGAACGAGCCCTCGACGTCGACGATGCCGACGGGCAGCAGGCCGGCCTTGTCGAGCAGCGCGCGGTAGGCGCCCTGGTCGATGTAGATGGTGCCGTGCGGCTTGAGCCCGTGCAGGATCCAGAAGGTGCGGTCCCGGATCGGGTCCGTCGACGGCAGGAAGCGCGTGTGCAGCGGGGGCGTCTCGGCGGCCTCCTCTTGGGCCGGATCCTCACCGCTGCTGCCTGTGGTGCCGTCCGTTTGGGCGGCCGACGACGACGGCTTCTCCAGATACTTGACGATGGACCGGATGTTGCCTGGGTTGGAGGCCCTGGCGATGATGGTGGTGACGCCTGCCGACGTTGCCAGCCTTGCGGCTACGATCTTGGTGTACATGCCACCTGTGCCAAGCGAGCTGCCGGCGGAAGAGACTACAATAATGTTGTTAGCCGCGCATGAAGAGGCTAGACCATGCAAGGGGGTTGACAGAAAAGGGAAAAAAAAACACACCGTCCGCTTCAAGGGCGCTGATATCCTCGACCACATGGATCGGCTTTGCCGTGTCCTTGAACGTCCTAGGGTTCTTGTCGTAGAGACAATCGACATCGGTCATGAGGAAGAGCAAGTCGGCGTGGACCATGGCGGCGGTGATAGCGGACAGCGTGTCGTTGTCGCCAAACTTGATCTCGGACACGGCGAGGGTGTCGTTCTCGTTGACGATTGGGATCACGCCCATGTCGAGAAGCTCCATGACGGTGTTTTGCGCGTTGAGGTATCTTGTCCTCTAAATAGAGAAGCGGCTTAGCACGGGCTTGCCATAAGCCCCTGAGAGGGAGACCCTGACAGACAGAAGTAGCATTTCATCGCACAAAGCTCAAGGCCTTTGAACATACGTCGGCAATGTCATTTCTGGTGAGCAGGATCTGGGCGATGGGCTGCCTCAGCTGGGTGAAGAGGCTGTCCCATAGGCTCATGAGACGGCATTGGCCAATGGCGGCCAGAGCCTAAACATCGAGGGGCTTTGGTGTAAGCAGGATGGTTTCTCACACATTCCTGGTACGCTGTGATCCGGATTGTGAAAGGAAGAAGGGTTAACAAACCTGAAGCTTGGCCAGATGCTTCTTTGGGCGCTCCGCTATGTCCATGCGGCGCAGACCGACGCCGATGGCGCCCGACGAAACGATAACGACTTTGTAGCCATCTTCCCTCAGCTGAACAGCCGTCTCGACGATTAGGGTCAAGATTGACAGCAGAGGCTTCCGTGTTTGTTCGTCCACGATAGAGCTGGTGCCTGCACGGGAAGGGGTAAGTTTTCATGTACATCGAAAGTGAAAAAGGGGTCTAGCAACTGATCTCAGGGGCTCGATCGGTGTGGAAGGCCGAAGACGTACCCAACTTGAGCACCACTGTGCCATGGTGGGCTCGATGAACCCTCATCGCTGCTGATGTATGATACGTAAATCTTCTTGTTTCAGTTTCGGTACAAAAGATCGCTACGTTGAGTGAAAGAGAGCAGCCTAGAAGTCGAGGTCATTCCACCGATGATGGCACAGCCCAGGCTGGCAACAACACGCCATGCTTGAGAAGCTGGGAAAGCCGAATAACTGGGGGGTTTGTTCTTACAGGGTCGTTCCGTGCCTTCAGGGTCCATTTTTATCCAGTTATATTTTTCTCTCCCCCTGCTGCAGCCTGTCACCGCAAGGGCCGGCAGGGCGCCGTCTGGTGTTGTGTCTTTTGTAAAGCGGGATGGAGTGGCCACTCGACTCGGAGCGGGTGTTCCCCGCCAATTACGCAAGCTTCGAGACGTGGAACAGAGGTCGCAGCCGCCGGACTCGGAGCAGAAATTAGGTTCACCGCCCGCGGGAAGCCATTTGACAATCGGGAGAATACGATGAAATAAACAATTCTCACGGAAAACAAATGACGACATACCATTCGGAGCAGGCAGGAAGTAAAGAAACAAGCGAGGTGGAAAGGGGATTAGTTACCATTTGGAGCTCTCGATTTCAGCTTTATCTATCCGATTTTCTTCTCGTTTTATCTAAACCCTGTTCTAATCCGTTGCCAACCTATTTTTCTGCACATCTGAAGAGGCTTGGTTTACCCAACACCTGACGCCCATTTCCTGCGCCCGGCCACCCGCCTCGTCGGAGTCGGCCTCCGACAGCCTCGCGTCGCCTGACCTCGAATCCCCCCATAGCCCCGGGCAGACTGCTCGACAGGTCGCGACACACCCTAGATACCATGTCGTCATCAACCACAACCCCGCCGTCACAGCCTCCTCCACAACCAACCGCCGCCGCGGGCATACGCCAGAACGACCCGGCGCGGACGGGCTTCGACCCCAAGACGCAGTGGTGGGTCAACTACTTCAACATCCTGTGCGGCCGCGTGACGCCCGAGGGCCAGTTCCACTACCGCGAGTGGCGCGAGCGCGAGAACGAGGCGCGTGACTGCCGGCGCTGCGAGGAGTACCGCGACTGGCTCTTCGCCTACAGCCCCGTGGTGCGCTTCATGCGCGAGCGCGTCGCCTCGCTCAACGGGCACCTCGACGCCTCCAACGTCGTCTGCCGCCGCTGCCCGTCCCACCTGACCGAGGACGGCCGGGTCGTGCGCAGCGGCGGCGGCTTCAGCCCGGACCACGGCATCCGCATCTGCGCCAACAACCTCCGCGACCGCAAGCACCTTGAAGACTCGCTCGCCCACGAAATGGTACACGCCTGGGACCACCTACGCTGGAAGGTCGACTTTGGCGGCCGCAGGGACCTGAAGCATGCCGCCTGCACAGAGGTATTGTTTGGTTTTGCATTGTCTGGTCTGGTCAACCCACTCACTGACTTTTTACCCCGCGGCAACCTCACAGATCCGAGCATCCATGCTCAGCGGCGAGTGCAGGTGGACGCGAGAGACGTTTACGAGGGGTCATTGGACCCTAACACAACAGTTCCAAAACTGCGTCCGGTCGCGGGCCATACAATCCGTCATGGCGCGGCCGACCTGCAAAGACGAGGAACACGCCAGCAAAGTCGTCAACCAGGTCTGGGACTCTTGTTTCGCAGACACGAGGCCGTTTGACGAGGTATATCGGTAAAACGACGAGGACCCAAGTCATGTCATGTCCGCATTGTAATCTTTGTGTAATATTATACCATGAAATCGCGGTATGCTCGCCATTCATTGAGCCATGTAGTGCGTCAACAACCTTTGGTCCCAGCTTGAAAGAAAACTCCAAAACCCACCCCGCGCAAAAAGATGCACATGTGATAAGATCGTCAACAACACACCGTGAGATACCCAGAACGCCAGCTTCCCTTGACGATAACAAGACAAGGTGAGGGTTGAGGATTAAGGAAGGAACAAAGTCAAAGGAAAGGAAAGGGAGACAAAATTCGTTGCGTCATTACTTCATTATTCGCGCGACGGGCCTTTTTCGCGGTTCGAGGCCCTCTCCCCTTTGACGCAGTGCTTGATGATCCAAGGGTGCTCCTGTATGGCGTCGAGTCCAAGCCGCTTTTCAGGGTCAAGAACAAGGAGCTAAAAAAAAAAAAAAAAAAAAAAAAAAAAAAAAAAAAAAAAATTTTTTTGGTTAGAAATCTGCGTCGAGTATAAGGCGGAAAAGAAAAACATGGCAAGACACACCTTCTTGATCAAATCACGAGCCTCGGGGCTCACAAACGACGGAATGGTCATGTCGCACTTTGCTATCCTCCTGTGCGTCATGGTCGGGGTGTCTTCAAAGGGAGCCTCGCCGACGAGGAACTCGTACGTGAGGACCCCCAAGCTCCAGAGGTCGACCTTCTCGTCGTAGCTCTTGTCCTTGGCGCCCGAGTTGATCATCTCGGGCGGCAGGTAGTCGAGCGTGCCGCAGAGGGTGGCGCGGCGGCGGTTGGGCGCGTGGACGCTCCAGCCAAAGTCGGAGATCTTGAGCTCGCCGTGGATGCCGACCAGGATGTTCTCGGGCTTGATGTCGCGGTGGATCACGTTCTTGCGGTGCAGGTACCGCAGCGCGCTGGCCATCTGCGCGATGTACTGGGCCGCCTTCCACTCGGGGAACCGGTTCTCGCGCCGGAGGTGCTTGTACAGCTCGCCCTTGGCCGCGAACTCGAGGATGAGGAAGATGCGCTTGCTGTCGTGGAAGTGCCCGTACAGCTTGAGGATGTTTGGGTGCCGCAGGTTCGTCTGGATCTCGATCTCGCGCCGCACCTGCTTCTCGACCCCGCCGTGCGAGAGCTCCGACTTGTACAGCACCTTGAGCGCGCAGATGAAGCCGCTACTCCGCTCCCGCGCCAGGTACACCCGCCCGAACTTGCCCTTGCCCAGCGGCCGCCCGATCTCGAACATCCCCAGGTGGAACTGCTTCGGCACCGACTCCTGCTGTTTCTCCGCCGCCGCGGAGCCCGACGCGAGCTCATCAGAGCTGCGTGATGATGATGCCCGTTCGGCCGCCGCCGCTGCTGCAGCACCCTTCCTTTGTGCCGCCTGTGACGGCAGCGTTACCGACGTGACCGTGTTTGTGCTCTGCGTTTGTAGGGCGACCTTGAAGATGTTTGGTCTGGTGCCGTTGGCGCTGCTGCCGTGCCCGGTGACTTGGGATGATGTCGCCATGACCTGTGCAGCCGAGGGCTATGGTGTCAGCTTCGCGGAGCAGTCCCTTCGCCGTCTCGCCTCCCTTGTCTACTAACTGCGACTGACCTTGGATTTCTGGTAGGTCCGGCCTCCATTGTCGAGGTCGTTCTCGTCGTTGACCGACATCCGCTCAAAGCGGGACTCTAGCGCCCGTGTTGCCATGGTGGGCTATCGTGAAGATGCGGTGTGTGGTGGTGGTGTCGACGAGGAAATCAAAGCAACCTGCAAAAGGGCAAGAAACAAAATCGGAGGCTGGCGTTGGTGATGGTGCTGGTAGCAAGCCTGGATTTCCCAGCCCGACGATTTGTATGCAACCACAATGTCGGTCAATGGCGTTGGTATGCATTATTTATTCCATGCATCTGTCCCCTGTCGTTCCCGTTTGTTTGTGTGCGGTGCAGCCGCCGAGGTCCGGGGTTGTCACAGTAACCGCGCCAAGCCATTTTCGCCACTGGACGCTCAGACTCTCCGCCCCGCCTTTCAGCCCCAGCTGCTCTGAACGATAAACCAGCAACTCCAACATGAAGAACAAGCGGGTAGATACAATAAGCACGATATTATATATCCCCATACTCCGTCCGCATAGCTTTTACCCTCATATATTTTCAGTTGATGCCTGTGTCTCTAACAGGGCTGCCCTTCGGCACGGCATGGGGCCGAACCCCTGTTTTCCCTGATGCCCCGCGCTCTTGGCTGCCGCGTGGCAGTGCTAGTCACTTTGACTTCACAAGACCATGTCCGGCCAGCACACCTCACTTCATACAACACAGGGATGCGGCGCGATTTCAATGGCTCATGGCACTATCCTGCTCTCTCCACGGACGCCTCGGCCCAACCCTAGTCGTGGTAGAACTCTGAAAGCCTCGGATCCCGGGGGATGGGTATGAACACCAGGTTCGCCCAGCACTTGATGCTACGTGATTCCGCAGCCTCCCGCACAAGTTCCGTCTTATCGCCACCCCCCTCTGATCGTGTCGCCTCGCAGCTGGGGAAGAGCTTATGGAATCGCGATGGTCTAGGAGGTAGGAAGGGACGGCGGCCCCGTCTGGGCGCCGCTTCCGGAGAAGTCTCGAGTAAAAGTTGCAGCATCCTCCTTTTCAGTCCGGGGGCACATCGTAGCAGCCAAGGCGGCCGGGGCGCGCGTTTCGTTGTCTGTATTCCCCCGGACAAATCCGCAGGTGAATCGACGTCTCTCGCCAGTCTCCGGTTTGTTGCTTAGGTGGTGTATAAAGAACTCTTGGATTTGTTCCTCGTTCAATGCTAGTTTGTCGCCTCCATTTTCGACGAAGAGTCTCTCGTAGGTGGGTGCAGTCGCCTTGCTGCCTCGAGGCTTGAACTATTGCCTCGTTTGTTGTCGGCGTTGCCTACCAGGGTTACATAGGAGGATGTCCAGCTCTCTAGCGTCGAAAAATATTGTCCTATATTGGTGTTTTGGCGGCCAAAGGGGCCAAATAAAAATATGCACTCGGACAACGCTGGCAATGGGGATCCATTTAGTAATCGGATAATTTCCATTCTCGTCCCATTTAGAAATCTGGGCTATGTCACTAAAAATAGTAAAGCCAGTGGATAGTGTAAAGCCAGTGTAAAAAGCCAGTGTAATTCCAGGAAACAATGTTGCCTTCTGGTCCCGCGTCCGTATCCCTTAGTACCTACCTAATTCATGGCCCTTTAAACAGCCCGCGCCCGACAAACTCAGTACCGCTCAGAGGGAAATTTTGGATGGAAGGATCCAGGAAATCTGCGAGCTCATCTGGCCGGAAATCGACCGCCGGGAAGACGCCGGGACGCATGGGTTCGATCGCGGGAGGCGGCTTGAATTTCTTTCAGTCCACGCCAGCGAATTTCCATTGTATCGATGAGCCAGAAGACGCAGCTTTCGGTCATGCGAATGTTTTTGAAGAAGGGGTCCAGGATGTCGTCCTGGAGCTGGCCGCTGATTCCGCAAGTCGTCGTGCAATCTCGCCAGGACTGGTCGTCCTTCCTAGATACCTAGGTAGGTGTTTTGTTTAACCTTTATTTTTATTTTTATTTTCCTTTCCTCTCTTATATCTTATCTTGCTTCCTGTATCTTGTCTTATTTCCTATATTTTGTTCTATTTCCTGCATTTTATTTTCATCTTTTAAATTTATACCCTTTACCAATATGCTTATATAAGTATACGGAGTGCAGTTTCTATTTAGGGTATATTTAGCTGACGTATCGAGATCCAAGTCAGGGACCTCCATAGCGGTAGGCGCGCTGAAAGCTGTCTGGCATCCAGCACAACCCCGCCAAAGCAAGCCCCTCAATCAACACGAGATGGGAAAGACAGCGACCACCATGAATTGATCGGATGAACAAATGCGTGAGCTAAAGGGCAGGGTACATACAGCCTTTACTGATTCGGTTCGATTGCTTTCCTGCCGAGCTCAAGAGCAAGTCAGGACCTAAAGTGACGGCTACCCGAAAACGCCGCCTTTGGGGACCCTCACATAAAACTCATACTCGACTTATCCCATCTCCCAGCGGTGGTAAGAGTTGAGCACACAACAACACCATGGCGCTCCACGTAACCTCGCTGCGCGAGCCGTTCCCGACGCCGTCGCTACTGGACCAGGCGACCAAGGTCCACCGGCAGGGCAGCTTCGAGGTGTCGTCGCGTAAGCTGCCCATCTCCAAGAGCGGGCCCATCGACGACATGTCGGCGCGCCTGGGGATCCCCGTCCCCGAGATGATCTTTGGCGACAACCTGGTGTCGGTCCGCCACCCCCAGTCGGGCTGGTGCATCGCCTTCACGGCCGAGGCGGCCCTGGACCGGGTCGAGAAGACGGACAGGGGAATGCTGCGCGTGGCCTATGCCGGCGAGTGGTCGTTGTCGCGCGAGCGAGCCAGCGCGGGCATCCAGGAAGTCGTCAAGCCGTTCGACTGGAGCTACAGCTCCGACTACCGCGGCACCGAGACGCCCGGACGCGGTGATCAGCAGCAACAGGAAAAGCGGCTCGCCCACGGCAGCGGTCCCGAAACGCAAAAGCCCATCCCGCTCGAGCTGCTCAAGCGCCGCGACCCCATCCTCTTCTTCGACGAGGTCGTGCTGTACGAGTCGGAGCTGGACGACAACGGCATCTCGCTCTACAGCGTCAAGGTGCGCGTCATGGAGCAGCGCATGCTGCTGCTCGCCCGCCTCTACATGCGCCTCGACAACGTCGTCGTCCGCGTCCGCGACACGCGCCTCTACGTCGACTTTGGCTCCGGCGACGTCATCCGCGAGTACACGGCCAAGGAGGACAAGTTTGAGAACGTCAAGAGGGTAGGTTTTTTTTCCTCCTTCTTAAACTGTAGCACACGCAAGTCCAACACTAACACCTCACCACAACGACAGGGCCTCATGATGAAGGGCTTGCTCCCCGACGCCATCACCACGGCGCTCAGGGACTCCAACCAGGTCGCAGAGCTGCTCCCTGTAGTCGAGCATGATCTCGAAAATATCAATCTAGCCTAAAATGCCGGAAATGACTTGACATGCAACGTGACACATATAGTGTTTTTTTTTTCTCCCTCTCTCGCGAACCGGTGGCGTTGGCTGGGTTGGGAAATGGCGCCCGGGCGTTTGGTTGTGGTTTTTGAGCTTATATCGCAGTTAGGGACTCGAGCAAACAGATATCACGTCTTGACGCCGTGGTCATTGCCTCTGTGATTATTCATCCTATGGTGTACTCGATACTGGGAAAAGAAGAAAGAAACGTGAAAATAAAGAAAAAGGGCTCAAGGGTTACGACGGAAACTTCTAGGAGCTTACAACGATACCACCCGGTGAACCAAAAAATACACAACTCCAGGCTGTCCCATGTAACCCGTGGGCTTATCCGAGCATAACAAAAATCTTCACCGCAGAGAACCAGTGCAACGGGTTTGTGTATACAAGCAGACAAAAGCACAAAAGTATCCAGGGCGAGGTTCCCCGCAAAGCAACAGAACTTGGAGAATCAAGTCGAGATAAGTCCAAATGTTTCGGGGTTCTCGGGGTCCTCGTGGAACCTGAAACCATCAGCCAGGTTGAAGACAAGGGCCTCCTATCGCGCATCGATGCCCGGAGAGGAGGGCTCCGTGATCTCCTCAAACTCAAGCTCCCACTTGTCCACCTCCTTGAACTTTTTCGCCGCATTCTTGAGCTCCTCGCCCAGGTCCGGTGGCGGCACGACCGTATCCGCCGTGGCATCAAAGGTGTCATCGAGCACGGCTTCCGAGCTCTCATCTGCCACGGTTACCGTGTTCTCTTCCTCGCCCGCGACGGCAGCCGCTAACTGATTCTCCTTGTCTGAGCCGGTCACCAGACCGCCGCGGGAGCCATATGTTCTCCTGTTGCCCTTCCGACCTCCAGCTCCTCTAGTAGCGTTCGGGCCCTTGGCAACTGGGGTGCTGCTGGACTCTGCGAGAGGTCGCGCGGGTCTCCTCGATGACCGAGTCGCTCTCGATCCTCCACCGTAGGCCAGCTCGTCGGCCCCCTTGGCGACCGCCAGCGCATCGATCTCGGGGTCGTCGTCCTCGGGTGCGTTGCTCGCAGCTCTTCGTCTCCTACGAGGCAACATCGACGTGAGCTCGGCCGTGGTGAGCTTCTCAGGCGAGCGTCTCTGTTGAGCAGCGGCGGCTGCGCGGCCCTTTCCCTTGTTCCTCGCCGTGGTGTAGTTGGGCGAATGCGTCAGCGAGGGTGGTGACGACATGTCAGAAGCTGCATCGTCGTCGTCCGCCGCGGCCGGCGTCCTGCGCCTGCTATTCGAGCGGCCCCTGCGTGCTCTGCTAGCGGCCACGCCTTTAAGCGAAGGCCAGAACCCTGGGCTCCCGTCCGAGCAGGTACTGCTGCTAGCTGGAGGGGCCATAACGTCCTCATCGTCATCGTACACGGGCGGCACATGCGGAGGTGTGGACGCCGAGTCGCTGAGGGGCGGCGGACTCAGTTCCGACTCGCTCTCGATGGACTGGTGCACATCATCGCTGGATGCCAACGCCGGCCGTTTGGAGGATCCCTCCTGCGCGTCGGTGGACTTCCTCTTGCGGGAGTCTCCGGGGCTAGGGTCCATTGGAGGCAGTGAATCGCGCGTAGCAGCAGCAGCAGTCGCGGCAGAACTTCGCGTCCTTCTGCGGGTGAGGGATTCAGCTTCAATATCCGGCAGTTCCAAATCCGAATCCAGCTCGCTTTCGGCTGCTGCTGCGCCGTCATCGCGGGCGGGCTCGGGCTCTGTGTCGGTGTAATCTGCCTGTGCCTTCCTCCCAGTTCCCAAGATACTGCGCTCGCGAGGTCGCCTTTTGAAAGTACCGAGGTTGAATGTTGAGCTGAAGCCCGGCGTGTTTGGGCCTCGGCTGGTCGGTCGGATGGGCGCGTCTTCCCTTCCTGCGACGCTCGATTGTCTAGAGCGTCCGCGCTTGAACATTGCAATGTTGAAAGATGAGGTGTCGGCCGACCGGTAGCCGGGCGCCGTGGTTTCGCCCTCCACGCTGCTGGAGTCGATATCTGCGTCTAGATCGAGATCTCCGAACAGCTCTGAGTCGTCCATGATATCAAGGCCTGACGCATCGGCGCGATGTCGTCTCTGCGTCTCCCGTGTGGCACTAACACCCTTCTCCCCGCGAGCTGGTCGCCGGCTGGTCCTTCTGCCCCTTGACTGCGGCCGCGGCTGCTGCTCCAGCGTCGACGACGTCGTCAGGCCGTCGAGGCGGTCCATGGCCGTGTCGCGGCGGCGCCTCGAGTCGGTCAACGCTACCGTCTGTTGAGCGTCTGCGCGTGACCTGGCGGCGGCAGCCGCGGGTTGCGGTTGTCTCGGCGCAGGTTTTGTCGCAGCTGATGCGGCGGGGGCGGGGGCTGTATTCGTGGCGCGTTCAGCTGCGATCCTCTTAAGCTCGTTGTCGCTCACACCGTAGAGATCACTCATTTCGCTGCTCGACGCGCTGCCCTTGTCCCATGCTGGGCCGGCTCTGAGCCGCGCGCTCGGCGCCTGGTCCGCCTCGACAGCCGGAGCGGGCTTCGCGGGCGCGACTCGAGATCGCACTGGGCGCGGCATCGTGAGCGTGCCTTCGCTAGGCGGTTGCTGGCTGTCGAATCGTGTCTCTCGGAAGGCGTAGATAAGGCTACGAGTATTCGAGTCGGTCTGCTCTAGGCTGTTATGTTCCTGCTTTGGATTCGATAGAAAGGCGCGCGGCGACTGGACGATTAGGTAGTAACCCGTGGTCGTGCTCGGGTTGAGGGTTGGGTTGCGAGGTTGGAGGTTGACAAACAGTTGGAGAGTTTGAGAGCTAGCCTGAGTCTATCTGGGTGGGGAGTTAGGTCCAGACGCGACGCGTCGGGCCAAGTAAAGCGGGTTAGGGTCAGCCCCGCACCGCTAGCAACGATGTCCGAAACCACTTTAGCCAGCCACAAACGACGGCGAAACAGGTGCACAATTTTCGGGCTGCTATTTCATAAGCTTCTAAATCACAAATGAGAAGGGGCATTTAGGAGTCAGGGAGAACAGACGAAAGGGAATCGGGCACCTCTACCCCTTGCCATTCCGTTATCGGACTAACGCAAGGCAGCCGCACAGACCCACACCAGCTCCAACCGTCGTCACTCGCATCGACGTCATCCTTCCTCAAAGCGGAGGTGCAGAATCTCGGATCTTGGACCGTACAGCAGAGCCTCAATTCAAACCAACGACTACCGGACCGAGACTGGAATTTTGAACAGAGATTCGTACCTATTGTAGATTGGACCTGTCTTTCCAAAGCAGACACAAAAAAACATGGCTGCGCCAGTTCTGTGCCGGCGGACCCTGACCTCACGAGCCTTGCCCCTGGCAGCCGGCGTATCGTTGGGCCTTGGACACCACACCTTCACGAGCCGCCGTCGTCCATTGAGATTTGATGCTTACCGCCCTGCTTCGAACGCTGTGCCCCCGGCTCTCAGACAAGAGGTCGACAGCGAGGACGGCTTTATCAACCCCGAGATTCTCGGTCAGATCTCAGCGGGTAGCTTTTCCGGTATGAGTCGGGACGTCTTCGCTTTACCGCTGCAACGGGGCCTAGTGATATGCTTTTAGTGGTCTAACGGCGGCAATCCCAGGATTCTTGACTGGTCTACTTGTCAGCGTCTTTTCTCGGACTCTTGTTCTGCTCCTCGGAGTCACGATTGTGACCTTCCAAGTAAGCCCCTCTAAAACGTATCTATTTGGCGAATAACAACAATGGTGGTCACTATTGACACCCCCGCCCCTCAGGTTGCTGCAAGATACGGCATAGACCTGGTTCACCAATTTCGCCTGAAGGAACGCGCGCAGTCATCACACATTCTGTCCGCTCTCCGCCACAAGACGCCTTTCAAGCTTTCGTTTGGAGTCTCCTTTGCGCTGTCCGCATTTGCGCATTTCTGAGTGAATTAGACTCTAAGGGTACGAGGCTAGACGATCGGGGATGAGACGTGGTATCTTCTGGAAGCCACCAAAACATATATAGAGGAAGCGCTCCCTGCCTTGATAACCAAGACATCCGTCACTCAAACCTCTGGGTCTCCCTCTTGAGCCACGCAGTCGTCAAAGGGTCGTCCTTGAAATGCCCGCTTGTCTTCTCCCACACCTTGGCATGGTAGTCATTCAACCATTTCTTCTCCTTTCCGGTCAGGAGGCTCGGCTCGATCAGCCGGCGGCAGAATGGCACCATGGTGACGTACTCGAACCCGAGGTAAGGCTTATCGCCGAACTGGTTCTTCGTCTTGACTTCGCGCACAATCGCGATGTTCTCAAGACGGATTCCGTACGCACCGTCCTCATAGAAGCCCGGCTCGATTGAGGTGACGTTGCCCGCGGCCAAGGCCACTTCCGCGTAGTGCTTCCTCGTTCCAATCCCGATGGGTCCTTCATGCACATTCAGGTATGAACCCACACCGTGCCCGGTCCCGTGACGGTAATCCAGTCCCTCTTGCTGGAGAAAGGTTAGGGATGAATCTGCGGCACAAACGGTGCCGAAGGGCGGGGGAGACTTACCCAGAGGAATTGGCGAGCTAGAGAGTCCAAGGAGAAACCTGTGGTTCCTCTCGGAAAGATGGCCTGATCCAGGGCAATGTGACCCTTGAGCACCAGCGTATACGAATTCTTCTGAGCATCCGTAGGAGTGCCGAAGTGAAGTGTCCGTGTGGTGTCTGTAGTGCCGTCCAGATACTGGGCGCCCGAATCGCAGAGGTAAACTGCGTTGGGGTCAATTTTGGCACAACTGTCCTCCTCCGGGCCATAGTGAATTATGGCGCCACTGCACAGCAGAAAAAAAGGTGAGTTGAATGATCTCAAAGAAGACCAACGGGGAATGGATGACGTACTTGGCTCCTGAAGCAGAGATGGTGTTGAATGAGTTACCAACAAAGTTGGCACGCTTGCTCCTTATCTCAAACAGTTTGGTGGCGCCCTGAACCTCGTCGAGGACGGTTCTTTGGCCCACTAGCTGGTCCTCAAGCCAGGCGAAGTACTCGGTAATCGCAGCGCCATCTCGAATGTGGCATTGGCGCATGCCCTCCAGCTCAGCCTCATTTTTGATGGCTTTGGAGTCGCAAATGGGACTCTTAATCTCCTCGACTGCGCTGTCTCCGCCAAGCGCCAGCTTCAAGGCCCATGAAGTCTTTTTCGAGATGGCGAGCTTCTTTGGCTTTTCCCTGCCCGGTTCGCCATTCACACTGACGGTCTGAGCAAGGACCCTCGAGTCTTCAAAGATGCTGCCGTAGGGCTTGACGTCGACCTTGTTCTCCGCAAGGTAGCTGTGGCACTGGGCACTAAGCGTCAAGGGTTCGATGTAGAGCGTAGCCGAGTCGGCGGTGACGACAGCATAGGAGAAGAAGACGGGGTTGTAGGGGATGTCGCTCCCTCGCAGGTTGAAAAGCCATGCGATCTCGTCCAGTGCCGAGACGACAAATGCAGACAGCTTCTGCTTCTCGAGCTCGGCCCGGAGCTCCTTGAGCTTTGTCTGTGTGTCTTTTCCCGTGTACTGTTGTTCGAGGAAGACGACGGGGTTGCTGGGCCGTGCTGGCCTGTGCCTGCCCCAGACAAGATCCACCAGGTTCTCCGAGACTGCGACCAGCTCCTTTCCGCCGTTTTCCTTGATCTTCTCGTCTAGGTCCCGAGCCTGCGAGCTGGAGAGCAACGAGGGGTCGACACCGACTGTTTTGCCGCCGGCAACGTGGTTCACTGTCCAGCCCTGCCAGGTAGGAACATCGGGCTGGCCTTGTTTCAGGAGCTCCCAGTTCTTGTCTAGTTGGGTGGCAGCCTGGCTGAAGTAGCGGCCGTCGGTTGCGAGGGCGGCACTTTCGAGAGTGACGATGGCGGTGCCGGCGGAGCCCGAGAAGCCGCAAATGTACTCGCGCCTGGCGTCACACGGGGCAATATATTCGGACGCGTGGGCGTCCTCGGTGGGTACGACTACGTGACGGGTGGCGGCAGGAGGAACGGTTAGTGGCGGGTCTCGGGGGCCGAGGCGGAAGCGAGGCGTGCCTACCGTAGACGTCGATGTTGCGAACTTTCATCAAGTCTCTGAGCTCCGCCAGGCGGGCCGTGGTGTCGACCGATTTCATCTCGGCGGCGGGGGAGCTGCCGGCGCAGCGCACGAACAGGAGCGGGCGATTTGGGCGATTCGGGTGGTCTCGAATGTGCGGGGTGGTGGCGTGGCGGGCGTTCCAAGCGCTGTGCCGGATAGCAACGGCTGGGACACGTGGGATGTTGCACAAAACCTTGAGCCGGGACAGGCAGCCGCTACCACTGCGGGCGGCGAGAAGAGGCCTTGTGGGAGCCAAGATTGCCCTCAGATGTGTGCCCTTCATGCCAAAAGTTTATGGAGCCTCCGGTTTATATACCCGTAGGGGCCTACAGGCAAGGGGCACTGAATAAGCAGGGGGCGGAGGTCCGGGGCCACTGGTAGCGCACGTGTGAGTTGTCAATGTCTCGCCCAGTAATGGAAGCCAGATCCAGGTAACCCTGGATCGCTGAGGAGGAAGGTGCTATGTCTCGGCGCCGGCTCCGGATTGAACGCATCGCAGGGTCGATAGCCCAGGTCCCCACCTCAACGGGTGAGTGGGCGTGATCCTACGTAGCACCAACGCCTCAAAGAGTTTGGGTTGCCTGAATGTAAATGCTGCCGTGCATTTCCCACTTGTGATTGTCGCCCAATCGAAGTACGCTACAGTATCGACCGTCATCCCAGGTTGGCGATGTAGGCAGCAGTTTCGATCTCTTTCCATTTCTAGATTTTGCTGTTTTTGTGTTTCGCTTTCCCCATTGATCGGCTTGAATACCTCGGTTTCGGACCACAAGACGGCAAAATGCGGGCAGAAGTAGAACGGAAATGTCCACATAAATCTATAGTGAACGGATGCACCACCTAGGTGGTATTTAAATGAATCGAAGATTTTGAGGGTTGGATGCCGTCTTTCTGGGGTGCTGGTCCGGTACGCCAACCGCAAACGGCGCTGTAACATGAACTCAGCTTCGTGCAGCTAGCTTCCTTTGGAGGGGTTCAGTCAGCAGCAACGCTCACCAACGCCGCCACCTAGGCGGTAGGTACGGCGTGAATCTCCGTGCCAGCAATTAACTGACCCACCACCACCGACATCACCAGAGCCTAACCAGACGCAACTCAAATTTCAAACCACGATAATCTGATATCCCAGAGTCCCGCGCAGAAGCGGATCAAAGCCCATGAAGTGCTTTCCTCATTCGAACGACTTTTTGCTGCCCATCCAGCTTCCCACGTAGTTTTCGTCCGGCTCGAGCCACCGAGCCCAGCGCGCCGTGGCCCCGCCTTTGGCCGGCGCCGAAAAGCAAAAACGCTCGGCGGGCATGCGAAGCTTGGTCCTGGCACAGCGAGCCTTGGTGTCGCCATGGCGGACGCGCCCGGACTCCCCCTCCCCACTTCCCTCGAGGAAGTGGAAGCGGTAAGCTGATCCCGCCTCCCCGTTGTCGAGATGCACAAGGAAGAAGCGCTAACAGGCAGCCGCCCGTGCGTGGCAACGAAAAGCTGATTCTCGCACTCTATGAACCGGGTCATCCAGACTCCATCGCGAGGATCCAAGAAGTCCTGCACCGCGTCCAGAAGTCACCTGAGGGGTGGCAGCTGGCTCAGCGTCTGCTGGAGCGCCCCAATGACGCCATCAAGTTCTTTGGCGCCCTGACCATCATCGTCAAGCTCAACACCGAGAGCTCGTCGCTGTCCAAGGATGACTCGGTCGAGCTGTTGCAGAACCTGATCGGCTGGTTTGTGCGCTCTCTGAACGACGGCTCCGGGCCTCTGGTGACCAAGAAGCTGTCGTCGGCCCTTGTGACCTGCTACATACACTTCTCTCAGCTGTGGCCCAGCTGTGTCGCCCACCTTGTGCACTGCCTGCACGCCGGCCAGAGCGTCCCCGTGGCCGACGCATCTGCCGTTCTCGTGTCCTCTCTTGTGCAACAACTCGACTTCACCCGTCTTCGCGCTGCTCTCTGGTTTGCCGCTACTCTGGTGGAGGACACGGCCAAGACAGACATGAACACTCTGAAATAGTAGGTCGCTGCACTCCCTGTAGATTACCAGTCAGCAGCCCGACTGACTGTCTGCTACATCCCCAAGAGCATAGCTGACCAGCCGACCGTGTAGTATGAGTGCACATACCCAGCTCATTACCGAGGGCGCAGATGTCGCTACCCTTGTTGCCCACTCCCTAGACCCCAACTTCGCTGGCCCGGAGCGTGTGAAGGCGCAAGAGGAAGCCATCAAGTGTCTCCAGGTAGGCGATAGGCCCGCACCTTTTTCCCTTGTCTCACCCTGTTTGGCCAGCCGCATCCATTCTCGGAGACACAGCTGACCGCTGTTCTCTTCTAGCCTTGGATCATGTACAACCAACGCATCTCGTCCTCGACAGACGCGTTGACCTCTCCACTCAGAACCCTGCTCGCCCCCACCATTGACTGCTTGGTGGTAGACGAGCTGTATGAGGCTAGCATCGAGCTCTTGTCCGACACTCTCGCAAACTACTCGGGCTTCTTTACCGGAGATGGCTACGACACGCTCTTCGCATTGTTCGACACGGAATGGTCGCAAAAGCGCTACCGAGAGCTGATCCAGGGTGATTTCGAGTTCGACTCGATTCAGTTTGGAATGCTGATGGTTGCTTTTGGCGACGCCAAAGTTACGGACCTGCAGCAGAGCACAGACGCCCGCTCACAGCGCTTCCTGGCCGGCCTTGTCGGACTCCTTGCCGCCTCGGGACTAGCCGTCGGTGAGGATAAGATATTTGTGCCGGCCCTCGAGTTCTGGGCAACCTTTGTCGAGACCATGGCCGACACGGTCTGCAGCGATGACGAATCGGGGAGGTCCCAAGGCTGGGTACAGACTTCCCTGTCCCTCGTCATGCAGGTTGTAGGCAACTGCTTCAAGAAGATACAGTACCCGCCCGCAGCCGTCTTTGCGGCCTGGGACTCGTCCGACCGCGCCGGCTTTGTTGAGGCTAGGAAGGACGTTGCCGATCTGCTGCAGACGGTCTATGCCATCTCGGGCCCGCCCTTAATCTCACTCTTCGTTGACCTGCTGCTCCGGGCTCTCCCCACGCAGTCGTGGGCCGAGCTTGAGGCGGCCGCCTTCTGCCTGGGCTCACTCGCCGATTGTGTGCCAGAGGGCGGGGCGTGTGATGAGATCCTGGGCAAGGTCTTCTCGTCCAACTTGTTTGACCTATTAAGCCAGGGGCAAAAGTTGCCGGTTCGCCTCCGCCAGACGAGTCTGTCCCTCATCGAGCGGTTCTCTGACTATTTTGAGCGCCACGGCGAGTTTCTCCCTGGCGCCCTCAATCTTTTGTTCGGAGCTGTGGGTGATCCGGTCCTTGCTGGCCCGTCGTCCAAGTCCATCTGCACCCTCTGTTCGTCGTGCCGCACCCTCTTGACGGGCGAGGCGGCAACGTTTATTGCCTCGTTCCAGTCCATCCATGCCGCTCGGACAGTCGACCCTTTTGCTGAGGAGAAGATCGTGACGGCGATTGCGTCGGTCATACAGGCCATCACGGATGAGGCGCCCCGACTCCAGGCTTTCCGTCATCTCTTTTCCATGATTCGGCAGGACGTGGACCGATGTCTGGAGCTGAAGTCACACCCAGAGAGGTTCGAGATGTCAGACCCTTTCCTAGCAAAGTACTATCTTGAGTACCAGTCACAATCCCAAGATGTTGTCCCTACCGCCGACAAAATTGCGGCACAGATTGCGCTCCAAAATGCCAGATATCTTCTGAGCATGGCTAAGGGCATGCAAGGCACTTCGGATGGGCCCATTGAGCTGGATGGCTCTACCAGCGGCGGCGGGACGGCCACGTCCCTCAGTGACGCGACGAGCCAGCACCTGCCTCTGGTGCAGTCCGACATCATGCAGCTACTCGCCCAGCTACGTTCGTCGTTCCCAGACAGCGGCGAGATGGTCGAGGCCATTTGCCATGTTTTCCGCGCCGGCTTCTCTGAGACCGAACCGGGACCTTTCGTCTTGCCTGCCAACGTCGTATCGCAATTCCTTACGGGCCACGACTACAGCACTCCCAGGATAGGCTACGTAGTGAGCACCGCCTGTGCCTTTACGAGCTCGTTGGCAAGTAGCTCTCGCGAGGAGGCTGCTAGACAGTTGACCAAGATTCTGCCGTGGGCCATTTCCTTGCTGCAGTCTCTGCCTGGTAAGTGACGGCCTGCAAGGGGGCTCGTTTGGATATCGCTGGACCTCTAATGTTCCCTCGCCAAAATATTACAACAACATGTTGCTGACGTTTCACCCCAACAGAGCCCGAGGCCGACACGGAACTCTCGCAGAATGTCACTGAGCTGGTACAGCGTGTAGCCCAACGGCAACACGAGGTGCTGCTGCAACTGCAACCGACGTCGCTGCTAGAGTTTTTCTTCATGTTCTCCCTCAGGGTTCTTGATGGTCGAGAGACTCTGCCAAAGACGGCTGCGGCTGATTTTTGGGTCAGTATGCCGAAAGCCGCGAGCTGAATTTCAAGGCTCCGCTTGCCTTGTCCGATATGGCTAAGCTAACCGCTCTATATCGGGGAATATCTAGACCACATTTATCACCCTGAGGCCCACTGATGCGGCCCTACAACAGTCGACTGAGAGTGTCATGACCCATCTCGGTCCCCTTCTAGCCGCGTCGTTGATCCGGAACGTGGGTGGCAACGCAGCTCGCAGCGAACTGGACCGAATCAGCGAGCCCCTGAAGAAGCTGGTGATGCAGCACGTAAGGGCCAAGTTGTGGCTGGAGCAGGCACTGGCAGATGCGTCTTTCCCAAGTTCCAGGGTCACCCCTGAGGAGAAGTCCATGTTCTTGAAGAAAGTTTTGAGGTCAGCTTTCTTGACCCCGTCCCGCTTCCTTGCCGTACCTCATGTTCTTGTGGTGCTAACAATTACATGTATTGCATCAGTCTTCGCGGCGGTCGCCAAACGAACCAGGTCGTCCGAGAGTTTTGGCTTGCGTGCCGGGGCTCCAACTTTGCCTATGCATCATAAAGCAACCACCATAGCTATTTGAAGCAGACGCGCTATCTATATCTCTCATGGGTTGTGCGGATATACGAATAATGCAGCTAGAAATCGGCCGCACTTTTTTCTTCGTTGCTTTTGGGTGGACATCTGCGACCCCGGATGCAGCCATCCTATGTTTGTCCGGCAGATGATCAATGACTATAGGATACCCGAATAAACAAGAACCTGCGAAGGTACCTGTGTGGGCGCTGTAGTGCCTATACATATATTTGTAGCATAACCTGCTGAATATGTCACGTCTAGTGCCTACTTCATCCAACAGATACGTAACAGCACAGAGAGGCCTGACCTGGTCATGTCAGCCCCACGGCCTCGCGCACGACCCGCATCGTCTTCTCCGCGCTCTCGCTGGCCTTGAGCGCGCCCTGGAGGGCAACCTCGTCGAGATACCTGCCACCATCCCTCGCCAGCAGCTCGAGGTATCTGTCCCGAACGCCGTGGAGGCCGCGGACGACGGCATCGACGACGGCGAGCTTGAGCTCGCCGCGGGCTCGGCCGCCGAATGCGCCGGGATCGGCCAGCTGCGTGGGCGTCCTGCCTTCCGGGTCGAATGCGCTGAGCAAAGAGAGAAGGTTGGCGACGCCCGGGCGGGCGTCGCGGTCGTACTGCACCCCTCCGTCGAGCGAGTCTGTGACCGCACCCATGACCTTTTTGCGTATCTCGTCGGCCGTATCGGTCAGGAGGATACGCGAGTTTGCGTTGGTGCTTGATTTGGACATTTTTTGGTGCGGGTCGCGGAGGGACATTATGCGGGCGGAGGGGGCTTTTGCATGATGCGTGCGTGTTGAACGTCAATATCAAGTGGCCGGGCGGCCCGCTGGCTGCAAAGGAGAGGTGGATACAGTAGCAAAGAGTTTTCTCTTAGCCGTACAGATACTCACATATGATGGTTTCGGGAGGTACGAGGTGCTGTCCGTATGCAGCGTTGAAGTTGGTGGCACATTCGCGCGCGAACTCGAGATGTTGCTTTTGGTCTTCTCCGACTGGGACGTGTGTTGCTCTGGATGGAAGGGGTTGTCTGTTAGTAAAAGAGGAGTAGAGTAACCAAAGTTTCACCTTGCATGCAGCATGCATACCTATGAACAAGCACGTCGGCGGCTTGAAGAACCGGGTACGAGAACAAGCCGAGCTTCAGCTTCTTCTTGACCTTGTCGTCCATGAAGGACTTGGAGTCGTCCATGGCCAGCTTCGACTACAGCATCCACTCGCCGCCACCGGTCAGCAAAACGCGGATACGTGATGTATATATATCCAAGCACGGCACACACGCACACACCTTCCACTGCGTCATCCGCGACAGCGACCCGACCGAGGCGGTGCAGCTCAAAATCCACATGAGCTCGGCGTGCGCCTGCACCGCCGACTGGAAGAAGATGACGGACCGGGCCGGGTCCAGCCCGACGGCCAGCATGGCCGCCACCGTCTCGCGCCTCCACCGCCGCAGCGCCTCGGGGTCCTGCGGCATCGTGACGGCGTGCAGGTCCACGACCGAGTAGAGCAGCGTGGCCCCCGGCGGTGCACCGACCTGGAGCCGCCGCCACTGCCGCAACGCACCTAGGTAGTTGCCCAGGTGCGGCACGCCCGTCGGCTGGATCCCCGAGAACACGACTGCGTCTTCGGGGATGACTGCGGCGGCGGCGGACCCCGGCGGTAGCGGCGGCGCAGTGGCTGAGGCCGAGGCCGAGGCCGAGCCTGATGCGGCGGAAGAAAGCGCCCGGCAGAGCGGCCGCAGGGGCCTCAGGCGAACGGCCTTGAACATGGGGTCCGACCGTGGCGCCTGCCGCTTGTTCCGGCCGGAACGGGATGTAGAATTGTCTAGGTGCAAATGGCGTTGAGGTAGTTCGATTGATTCGAGTGCCGTTGCCATCGAGAGCGGCACGAATTTATTTGAGGTGTGGCTGGCACCAAGAAAAAATTGTGTAAATCAATCAGATCACATCATTTTAGCAACCACAACACCCACCCCGATTGCCAGCAGACAGTCCACTCATTTGGTACGGTGCATCCTTTACAAAATCGGTATGCTGAGGATGGCTTCATATTACCTATACTTCGGATGTTCATATTTTGCTTTGGAATATTGGAGGGGAAAGCCCTCGCTCACGAGATCTCATCCAAGTCTCTTGACATGCACACATCACTTTCAAAATCCGTAATGGATAGGCTTAATGGATACAGCGGAATAGCTTCGGTTGGTATTTCATACAATGATAGATGTACAAGCATTTGGGAGCGTGTCCCTGTCGCTGTCGAGTCCCTCGTCATGAACATGCCGTCTCGGCTATCTCCCTCCTGCAATCCGCACTCTCTCCTTGACAAGGATATCGTTCACTTCCTTGGGGGTAGGAGCCAATGGTTTGGACTGTGCTAGGTGTGCCCACTTGGCGTCGAGAGCGTCGGAGGCAGCCTTGGCCGTCTCGTCCAGTTCCTTGCCAGCATCTGGAAGGCGAGAAACGCATTAGAGTCACTCCGTACAACAGCCCATGGGAAACCACAAGAAATACAACTTACCCAGAGCGCCAAATTCCCACACGTTGGCCTTCATGCCAATGCCGGGGGTGGCGTGCTTCTGCAGGAACGAGAGCCAGATCTGGACGGTCTCCGGGTGGCCGTCCCGGATCTGGATCAGGCGACGCAGAGTGATGCGCTCATAGTTCTCCTGCGACTTCTTGAAGATGAAGTGCGACCGCGGCACGGTCCAGCGCTCAATGATCTTGGGCAGCGGCACAGGGCCGAAGGCGGGCAGGCCCAGGTAGTAGGCCGCCCGGAGGGCAAAGTCGCAGTAGAACTCGAGCGGCCGGGCGCTGTACGAGCGTAACTGCAGGTCGCATGACGGCACGCCGTATTCCACCTCCCGCCGGAGCGGCTGCAGCTGCAGAGCCTGCAAGCTGCGCGGGTACCGCGGCATGTCGTCTTTCTTATCCGCCGACTCCGACTCCCTCTTCTCCGGCGCAGGCGCGGTCCTGTTGTTGGTCCTCATGAATCGAGGTATTGGTTAGCACTATCGAGACGCCTATGAGACAGCGTCACACGGAGTAGGCTGTTTGCTCACGGTTTCCCATCTCGGCCGGTTGCAGCCTTGCTCTTGGCCTTGCTCTTGACCGCCGCGGAAGGCTTTGAGGCTTCTGGGCCTGCACTTCCCTCAGTAGGCTTGCCCGCATCCGTTGCCTCGCTTGCCTTGGGCGCCTCTGGTGCCTGAGGGACCTCGCTCACTCGAAGAGTCTCGCTCGCTTGAGGGGCAGGAGTGGTGCCCGAGATTGCACTCGACTCGCCAGCTAGGCTGGCTTCCGGAACCTCGCTGGGTTTCGGGGCTACAGCAGCTTCCGACATCGTAACAGCTTCCGGGACAGCGCTGGAGTTCGAGGCTATGGTAGCTTCTGGCGCCGTGGCAACTTCCGGCGTTGTACTAGCCTGCGGGACCTCGCTGGATTTCGGGGGCACAACATCTTCCGGCACCGTAGCAGCGTCCTGGATGTCATCGGATTTCGGGGCCATAGCAGTTACCGGCATCGTAGCGACTTCAGAAACCTTGCTAGGCTCTGACGCTACGACGGTCTCCGGCATTGTAGCAGCTTCCGGAGCCTCGCTGGCTGCGGAGATCTCACTGGGTTTCGGGGCCACGGCAGCTTCTGGCGTCGTAACAACTTCCGGCATCATAGCGGCTTCTGGAGTCGCGTCGGTCTCTGGAGCCGCAGGCGTTTCTGGAGTCGTCGCTTGCGGGATCGCGGCGGCTTCCAGGGTCTCGTTGGACTTCGGGGGCACAGCAGCTTCCGAAGTTGCGTCGGCCTCTGGAGGCGCGGGTGCTTTTGGAGTCGTCGCGGCTTCCGGCATCGTAGAAGCTTCCGGGATCTCATTGGATTCCGGGGCTACGGGAACTTCTGGTGTCGTGGCAGCTTCTGGCGTCGCGGCAGCTTCCGTGATGGCAGCAGCTTCAGGAATCGTAGCAACTTTCGGAATCGTGGGAGCTGCTGGGATCTCGTTGGGTGTCGGGACTGCGGCGGCGTCCGGCATTATAGCAGGTTGCGGCATGGCAGCAGCTTCAGAAATCGTAGCAGCGTCAGGAATCTCGTTGGATGTTGGGGCTGCAGCAGCTTCCGGCATCGCCCCCGAAATCACGCCCGCCTTAGGAGCTACATGTGCTTCTGGAGTTGCCGTCGCTTCGGGGTTCGTCGCGGCTTCGGTTATCGCGGCGACATCGGGGGTAATAGTTGCGCTGGGAGTCGCTGCATCTCCTGGAACTGCGATCGTCCCCGGAGCCGCAGAACGTTCCTGGACCGCAGGAACGTCTGGGGTCACAGTGGCGCTGGGACTCACAGCGGCTTCCGGAGCCGCAGTGGCCTGCGGGTTCACGGCGGGATCCGGAGTCGCACTGGCCTCGGGAGCTGGAGTAGGTTTCGGGGTCGCGGCGGCTTCTGGAGTCGCGGGGGCTTTCGGCGGGGGGTTGCTGGGGCTGCGGCGGAGTTCTTAGCAGGCTGTCGTGACAGTTCGCCTGGCCCAGAAGGTCCCTTGGAGCAACATACCCTGAGCTCTCATGGCGGATTTGGTGTTGCGACTGTATCCAAGGGCGCGGGACGGCCGCAAAGGCTGGGGCCTGGGATCGAATATGTCCTCCTCGGTCAGTTCGTGCGCTGCGGGCATTGCTAAAGGTACCAGGTGGGAAATTCAATACCATTCGCCCCTGCAGCAGACGCCGCGTCGGTCGCAGTAATGACACCCTTCTCATGCTTGCATCATGTCTTGGTGGTCCTCGGTGCTCCTTTCGGGAAGGGCCTTTACTTCGTGGTCTCAACTTTTTAGTGCAGCCGGCCAATTGACCATGGTGGATGGCGGGTTGGCCCGCCTGGCACCCCCCCCCCTAGATGAACTTCCCTGCGCCTTATCGATAAGCACCAACAGGCTGAACTCGCCCCGATGGATTGCATTCCGCCTTCATAGACAACACCACAAGTCAACTCAAAATTTGAGTAGGTATATGGGCGTGCAAAGCTTCGGTTTATATACTGAGTTGATAAATTTCTTCATTGAGTTGGCTTGTGCAGCGACTTTAGTCGAAGCAAACCCTTATAAGCCGTCTCTGAGACGTATTGGGATGCCATCCCCAGCCCACCGCGCTCCTTTCTCACGGCATGAATGGGCTTGCCCAGAGTCTTGCGCACAGCTCACTGGTCCAGAAGCCGCTTCCTGGACGTGCTGCTCTGTAGCATGACCTTTGTGAATCGTCCGGGGACAACGCTGGTAGAGATGTGCGGCTCGAGTGTTTGAGCACCATCAGGCATCCTCGACACGTGCGCTGATTCTTCCCTAATGTGTGCCGCTGGTACACATTACCTGGTGACTTCTCCCGGCGCTTCCCAGGGAAGGATGGAACCAAAAATCATCAAGAATGGACACTTCAGTCCATAGTGCTGAGCTCAGCGCTTCTTGTACCGCTGGGCCATGAGTTTTTTATAATGGCCCTTCCTGCCGCTCATCTTCTTTGTCTGGATCTCGTTGTACTTCGTCTTGAACTTGGCAACAGCATCACTAGAAGCAAGAACCTCTTCAGCAAGTGTCCGCTTCCTCTCCTTGCGGGTCAGGCGGTTGCTGTGGAACTCGGTCGCTCCTTCGATCAGCGTCCCGACCTGCGAGAAGGTCGGGACCAGGTTGGTGCGCGTGTCCTTCTTGAAGAACTGCTTCGGGTTGAGCACGTTCCTCATGCGAAGGAGCTTCAGGTCGCGGAGCAACTCTGGAGTGACATTGGTTCTGGGCATGTTGAACCACTCGGCTCCAGCATCGTCCTGGTTTTTCCCCTGTTTGATTTGTATGTCAAATCAGTATGGGCTCCTGTTCTTCCTGCAATGGCTCGAGGAACAAAAGAGGCGATAATCCGGTGGGAATCAGAGTAACTATGAACAAAAGATAATCATTATGGTACAGGAGAGTCTCCCATGACGGGATATCTCGCTGCGTCATATGAGATGGGATAGGTTTTCATCAGGCGAGGAGGAATGATGAGCAGCAGCGTGTTGCGCGATGCGCACGTGGTGACCGGACGTACCTTTTTCTTCTGTGCAGCTGGCTGAGGGATGCGGACACACAACTCATCCTTCTTCGGGGCTTCCGTCACCTGTTTCAGCCGGGGCGCCAATGCCTTGTTGGCCTTAGCAAGACTGGCCTGCTTCGAGGCCACGACAGCCACCTGCGTTGAATCCCGACCAGCAAGCCTCTTTTCTGCGTCGGCGAGGAGGCCCTCAATCCAGTCATCCTCCGACAGCCCTACTTCCCCTGCTGCCATCGTGTCGTCGGAGGGAAGGAACCGGTTGTGGGCTTGACGAGACCGGTAAGAGCGCTTGGAGGGGGGTGTAGGCGAAGAAGAAAAGGTCCCGAGGATTTTTTTCTTCTTTTTGACAACGCAATGGGCCATGAAAAAAAGTTCAAGGCGAGTCCGCCCCGCAAAGCATGGACCATCAGCTGTGCAGGGGTGGGCCGGTGCAGGTGGCCGCTCTAGCTCCACGTGAGACGACAAGCCACAAGTGCGGTCTGCAAAGCGGCTGCGCTGTTTTAGCCTGAGGCAGCCACAATGAGGTCATTTTGAGGCTGGGAGTGAGTGAGATAAGGCGGGCGTGACAGTTGGCAGTTGGGCTGGCTCCAGCTGAGCCACAGAGTGATTCTTGAGGGTTTCCGACTGATGCCCAACCATTTTCATACATCTCTGGCTGACCGCTTTCTCGCCTTCGTGGAGGTAGATCTCTTTATTCCTGATGCAACATTGCAACTCGTCGAGGCCTGATACTCGGTGGCAATAGCAGCGACCAGTTTGGGAACGGGATCCAAAAAAAAAAAGTCGCCGCCTGTGCTTTGGACAAACCCACGCCTTTGATACGCCCAATTTCCCGGACAGAAGGTTTGCCCGGTAAGTCCAGTCAGCAGGGCGCGTGCGAAGAAAAAAAAAAAAAAAGGCCGCCCGCCCGTTTGCCCTCCTCGCTGCCCACCCCTCCCTCCCCAAGCCAGTCATTGCGGCCCTTTGTCCCTAATCGCTCGAGCTGAGTGGCTCCAGCACTCGATAAAAAATACCATCCCTTTTAAACTCCACCTATTCGCTGCCTCTGGTTGCGCCGCCAGCCAATCAACACGCCCAATCACTCGATTTATTTCGTCCGAAAAGGCAAGCCGGGGAGAAACTGGAGTTGTCCCCGAGCCGTTGGCGCTCCCCAAAGTAAAGAAATGCCGAAGGACCCCTGGCCGGACGGGGAGAGGAGGCAGGAGAGGCTGGGGCAGGCGATGCAGCAAAGGAAAAAAGAAGCAAAGGCTGCTGCGAGGAGGAAATCGACCACATTGCGCTGACAGATTCGCTGGGGGTGTGTCTTCGGGGCACGTCTCCTAGGCCACCTCGTGCAGAGCAGAAGCCTTTCGTCTCTTTTGATTTGCTGGCGTGCTGGCCTCGAGTTCCAGGTTTATACGCGACCTGGGGTCTACACAATACTACAAAGTGCGCCCGTGCCGTCGTCACCACACTCGGGCCCTCTTGCCGGCGCACACCACCACGACAAGCTCTGAGCCTCTAGCAGCCCGAGCTGCTCCATCTTGCCATCCCGCCACTGCCCAAGCAGCAGCAGCAGCACCAGCAGCACCAGCAGCAGCAGTCATGGACCCCCACGACCCGACATCTTCGCAGGCCCAGCACAGCCGCCAGCAAGGGGCGCCGGCCTACGACTTGAGCAAAGGCGGCCACTACGGTATGTAAATCCTGCCGAGACAATGTAGACAACCTTTTTTTTTTTTTTTTTTTTTTTTTTTTTTTTTTTTTCGTTCTTTCGTCGCCATACTTGTATTTAATTTTTCTGCTCCTTTTTCACTGTCTCCTCTCTCTCCACATATTGCCTCTCTGTTCACACCCACACCACATCGACCAAGAAATGCTGACTGATAGCCAACTCCCAACCATGCAGGCGCAAGCGCCGCGGTTCGTTACACCCCGTTGCACCGCGTGTTACTCGGATGCATGCTGTCTACCGCGCTCCGCAAGCTTGCCGTAAATACTAATATAGCTAGGTTCATCATAGCTGTCGCAACAAGGCTATGCACCTTCCGAGCTCTACACGGGGCCGTGGGCGAATGTTTGTGTCTTGTTTCTTTTTCTCCTCCTCGTCGCCATGCCGTGCATGCAACTAAGCACTGATTTTCTCCCCTCCAAAAGGTCCACCAAGGCCTTACGGGCCAGTACAAGGACATCCTCACAACGTACTGGCAGCAGACCATCAACCACCTCGAAAGTGACACTCACGACTACAAGCTCCACCAGCTGCCGCTCGCCCGGATAAAGAAGGTCATGAAGGCCGACCCAGAAGTTAAGATGATCTCGGCCGAGGCTCCCATCCTCTTCGCCAAGGGCTGTGACATATTCATTACCGAGCTCACCATGCGCGCCTGGATCCACGCCGAGGAGAACAAGCGCCGCACCCTGCAGCGCTCCGACATCGCCTCCGCCCTGGCCAAGTCCGACATGTTCGACTTCCTCATCGACATCGTCCCGCGCGAGGAGGCCGCCAACCACACCAAGCGCGCCGCCGCGGGGCAAGCCGCATCCGCCGCCGCCGCCACCGGCCAGTCGCAGATGCCCGGCCACGGCGGCGGCGGCGGCGGCGTCTCGGCCCAGAACCACGCGCAGCAGCAGCACATGGGCACCACCGAGTACGGGCTCCCCGCCCACGGCATGGGCGAGACGGACTACCGCCAGCCCCAGAACATGTACCCTGGGCAGGTCCCCGCCGGCGCCCCCGCCGCCTACGGCCAGCCGCAACAGTCCTTGTACGATGTGGACCCGACCATGTACCAAAACGCCTACATGCAGCCGCAACAGGTGAGTCTTCAACCCCTTGACCTGGTCGTCTTCTTTCTCTTCCTTCGTTTCTGACCATGGCGCGTACCTCACCTAAACCTAACCACCCAAACGGCAGAGCGCTTGATTACCACATTCCCTGTGCAGGCTAAGTGCCCTATGCAGGCACTGCCTATTCGTGCGACATCGACAGAAGCCACGGCTGGTCCTCTCGTGGCGAAATACTTCTTTTTCTTATTTTCTGTGGGAGGGTCCTTTGTGTGTGCTAGTTATAGGGCCACAGGCTAGTAACCTAGGTTTCTACATACTTAGCGTCTTTTAAGAGGATAAGAGAGGAGCTATGGGCGACGTTGTCCATTTTTTAGTGCAAATGGTTGGCTTTTTTCGGCGCAACATGGCCTTTTTTGGGTTCGAGTCCGAGCGCGGTCCGTCCCGTTCGCTACAGCATGGATTATGACGAGGGATAGCACATAGGTATACTTGCGAGCAAATGAAATTCATGAATTAGTCTCTGATATCGTATAGCGTATTTCTCCCTCGGGCATAAATCCTTTGAACTCCCCATGCCATGGCCTGTTTCCTGGAGGCGCCGAGTGGTGCAAGTTCGCTCAGCTGAATCCAAAGCGGGAGGAGAAACCGGCCAGTGCGGGCGTTCCCCTTGATGTGCTCTCGACCGTACTGGAAAGTCTAGGCCAAATGTTAATACCGCAGCCTTTTATTCCTCCGTTCCTCGACAAAGAACCAAGGCTGGACAGGGCAGCACTTACTTTTCCAGCAGGATCGGTCCATTCAGGGCGTTGACGAGAGGATACTTCTTATTCCGCACAGCGGTCTCGAAGAACTCGTCGCTGTTGCCCGACTTCATCAGGTCGACGGTCTGTTGGAGCTCGTCGAGCGTTTGCCTAAGCATGAAGGAATTCTCCAGGCTGTCCACAAACTCTGTGAGGTATCGCACATCCGTCTCCATGGCCTGGACGCCGTTCGGGTTGATGCGCTTCACCTCGGGTGCTAGGGGCAGGGACTTTGATGAAGCCGAACGACAGATCAGCACACCCAACTTCTTTCCTCTCATGACTTTGGCTAACAGACTGACTCACCAGTATCTTTTCTACTGCATGACTGAGCGCGTCGAAGTAGATAAGCTCCTTGATTTCTCGGGGAAGACCCAGCAAGGTTGAGCTCATGATGTTGGACAAATATCGAGTGAGGGTCTGGATGAAGTTGCTGGGCTCGAGTTGGGGCGTGGTAGCCGTCCTAGATTGGGGTCAGTAAGCACTCCCCCTGAAGAGCCCTCTTTCTCCCCTCCCGCCAGACAACTTACCATTCGTACTCGGCGGTGTCGACAAGGTCATCAATCTTGGAATTGACAAGCTCGAAGATACGCTTCTCCGCCGTCTTCTTGTTGCTTCGGAACTGTTCCGTGGCGCTGAGCGAGACCGGCCCGCCCGCAGATGTCGAGGAACGCGCTCTGATCAACAGCTGCTCGAGTTCTTGGCAGGCTGTCTCAAAGTGCTCCAGATTGATAAGGATCTGCACAATCTGGCCGAGGTACTGCGAATTCAGTCTCTCCACCAACGACTGGCAGACCTTCTCCATGAGGAGCGAGTCCAGGGACTGCAGTAATCAATCAGCGAATCAGTAAGGCTTACACACCAAGCATAAAGCCGTCTAGTTTCGGGAGGCACATACCTTTCTGAGTGTCTCATCGATGACGTTGGGGTGTTGGAAGTGGTCATCAGAGAAAAAGTAGAATTGGTTGAGGAAGTTCCGGATGTCTATGCAGCAAAGCGGATACATCTGAGAGAATGGGAGGACGCAGGGGAAGCTGAAAACGCGAACCAAGACCGTTAGCAACTATAACCGTTCCCTAGGCCAAGGAAAGTTTTTTTTTACTACTTGCCTCATCTCCTCAGCGGGCTTTTCAGGAGTGAACCAGCTGACATTAACAACCTTCTCGTATTCTTCCACATTGTTGATTGCCATGGGCATATAATCATCTGTGGACACAATCTAGGACCGGTCCTGATTAGCTGTGATGTGGTAATCCTGGTAGGAACCAAGACACTCACTTCCTGGAAGTCATCACTAAAGCGGCGCTTAAGGAGTTCGGCATAGTTGTCAAACAGAGTCAAGAGGAAGTTGTCAAGCATGGAGACCGAGTATCCCAAGCCCTCCATGGTCTGGATAAAGAGCGATATCCGGACTTTCATGTTGAGCAGGACCTCGGCATTCGTCACGTCCTTCAGCGCCTTTGTTGTGACGGTCACTGCAGCCCGACACATCGAGTCCCACAGCTCGTCAACGTCGGCCGAGGTGCGTAGCTGTGGCGCTCGCTGCACCGTTGCCTTCTCGATGATGGCGAAGCCGGCGATGCCCTCGAGAAGGGCACTGAGTGTGGGTTCCTCCTCGCTCTCGAGATTAACGCGGCTCGGAAGCAAGAGGTCTTTTTGCTGCCTCCGCGTCGCCGCGTAGTCGGACCGGAACCTCTCGATTTGAGCCAGGGCGTCATGGATGTGGAGCGCCTCGAATAGGGGGGTGAAGTCGACCTGCAGCTCCTCATTGTCCAGCACGTCGAACTCCTCGGACTCGTCAAAGACCAACTCAATGGCCGAGTTGAGCTTGAAGCGGCTCAGGTAGGCGCTCCTCTCGATGCGCTCGCGATGGCGCTCCCGGCGCATCTCTGTGTGCCACATGGCGACCTCACCGAGGTACGGTGATGTTTCCCTGATGCGGAACAACCATGTGTTCAGGTCGGTCATGACGGCGTCCGAGATTGCCTTTTGCGATGCCGGGATGGACTTTTGTATCAGGTCGGCCAGCTTGTGCTGTGTTGCGTACTTGTTCTGGATGGTCGGGATGAGGTGCTCGTTCTGCAGGTCGTCGAGCGACTTCAGGGCGGCGTAGTACTTCTTCTTCCGGATCAGCTCGAGCGCATTGTTGACGGCGTGCAGGATCTTAAGAGACTCCTTGAGCACCTCGGTGGCGTCGGCAATGTTCTGGCGCACCGCCCTCGTATCGACCAGGCCCTGCTTTTGCTCTGCCAGCTTCTCGGTGCTCGCCTGGATCGACTGATTGAGCTCCAAGATTTCAGCAGTCAGAGCGACCGTGCCCTCGCGGACTTTCTCTAGCTGGTTGACAGAGCTCAGGAACTCCTCGTGCTTGGTCAGGCCGATAGTCTCGATATCCGCCTCGCGTTCTTCGGCGTACTGTGAAAAGCTCTGAACGAGCGAGTTCATGCGCCCGCTCAGGGAGGCATCTTTAAGCACCGGAATGAGCTCGTCGAGAAAGTCGGCATCGGACGAAGAGAGAATTATCTCGACGTTGCCTAGGTTAGCCAGCGCAAGTGCTGAGGACAAGTGACGATGTCCGTTCGCTGCTATATTCGTACCTGTGGTACGGCCGAGCTGTAGTCGTCGTAGGTTTGCTGTTTGCGTCCCATTCTGATACGGCACTAGGCGTGCCGAAGAACAAAGGTTACGAGCCAGGTGGTGACTGGGGAGACGGACGGGCAATTCGGGGTGCGCCTGCGCGCCTCCTAGGTACGGGCCGATTCGGCGGGGTGGGTAGGCGGTGACCCGTAACCGGGGCCGGTCTAGTCGGGATATCGGCGGGGACGATCTGTGTCGGCGCAAGTCGGCAGGGGAGGAGAGAGCGGACCAGGTTAATGCGGGAATCCAACTACAGATGGACACCTATCGAAGAAAAACGAGGATAGGCATCGGGCCTCTCTAGAAACGGTATGCACAAGCTGTCGTCCTGCGTCGTTCGAAGAGTGGATGTCGTAGCCTGCGTCTCCAAAAGATCACTGTGGGTGTCGGATTCAAGGTCCCAAATGCACTGGGCACCAAATATGGTTAGCCTAATTGAGCCGCATTTTGGTCCACTCCCCCAGGATATGGGACTCGGCTCCGCCACAGAAATCCGCCAGAGGGGTTTGGCGATTATAGAAGGGTATAACATAAATACATAGGTAGTAACTCCCGCGCATCGTAACATACCAAGTTAGCGATACCTGGCAGATACTTGGGCCTATAGTTGGACCCCAAGAGCTGCAGCAGTAGTGCGCTGATCGCGGAACCTTCTTCAAGCTTAAGCTTGGACCAGACGCTTTGTTGCAGTCTAGCCTACCACGCAACGAGGGCTATGGTATGGGCAGCATGAGGGTGACGGTGATGGCGCGAGGTTAATGAGACGGCGCGCGCCGCGGGCCGCCAAGATGAGGGCGGTACGTGTGCCGTCGGGTCTGGCCATCTGCAATGTGAGATACGGAGACAGCTGTATCTACGGTGTGAGACCCTCCCGCAGGGGAAGGTGGGGAGCTCCCCCGTCCGTGCTTTATCGGCAATCCACTGCTCGCCCGCCAGGCGCATTGGATTGAGATGGATCACATGCCCGCGACCGCCACCCGCCCATCAGCACCAATCCCCAGGGGCCTCTCATCACTGCGACCTTTCTCAACATCCTCAGCTTGGTTCACAACTTTTTGTTAACGAGCACTCTCCGAGCCTTGTAGTGAAGACTACCTAACTCATTGCGCTTCGCCTTCTACCAGCTCAAATCATTCCAGACTTCCCAGCTATGGATCATGACCTGGTCTTTGTGGATGAATTCGACGCCCTGTAAGGAATGCCCACAAACGCTCCCGGGCTGGCTGGCCTCTGCTTACGCCGTTCTTTGGCTGCCAGGGCGGTCGAGGTCAAGGGTTCAAAATGCGAACCCATGCTCTCCCCCGATGAGAAATATCCCGGTAGGAGCCTCTGCCTTGCATAAGGTCTCTCACAGTTGGCCACCGTGACTGATGGGCGCTGACATGTCTTTTTGTCCTATCTTCAGCCAAGATGCATGCGAGGAAGGTGGCCAAAGAGCTGAACGTCCAAAGTGGCCTCCTCTACCTCCCCGGCCTGCCCACCCAGCACTATGAGGACTCAGATATGGGGCCGGCGTTTCGTCAACGTCGTTATTTCTTTTACTTGACGGGCTCGGCCGTGCCGGACGCAGCTGTGACTTATAACATCGCCACGGACGATCTGATTCTCTGGATCCCCTACCGGGAACCTAGGCAGGAGCTGTACTACGGCAAGGTCCCCAGCAAAGAGGAATTTCTCGCCAAATCCGATCTTGACGACTGTCGCGATGTTGCCTCGATCGAGCGCTTTCTCTCCAAGCAGCTCAGCAACAAGGGCGCCGTGTTGTATGTTCTGCACGACACCCAGATCCCGCATCTCGACCACCATCGCGGCACGATCACACTCAACACGCAAGCCCTGCTCCCTGCGATGGATAGGGCGCGGGTCGTAAAGACCCCCTATGAGGTCAGACAGATCCGCAAAGCTTGCGCCGTCTCCTCGGCCGCCCACAAGCTTGTCCTCTCTCGCCTGAGGAACTTCAGGAGCGAGGCAGAGGTTGAAGCCACTTACCTTGCGAGCTGCATAGCCAACGGCTCCAAGCAGCAAGCATATGCCGTCATTGTCGGATCTGGACCTAATGCGGCCACTCTGCACTACGACGCCAACAACGAGTCTCTCGAGGGCCGCCAGGTGATCGTTTTTGACGCCGGCGCCGAATGGAACTGCTACGGCAGCGACATCACGCGTACCCTGCCGATCGGCGGCTCTTTCACGCCTGAGGCCTCTAACATCTACGCCATCGTCGATGCGATGCAACGCGCAGCGATCCAGAAGGTCAAGCCGGGTGTCGCATACAGGGAACTCCACGTGACAGCCCAGCTGGTCGCAGTGACTGGCCTAATTCGACTCGGAATCTTTAGCGGCGGCAGCGCGCAAGAGATTTTTACCTCGGGGGTCGTCTCCGCATTGTTCCCGCACGGCTTGGGCCACCACGTCGGTCTAGAGGTCCATGACGTTCTGTCCGACCGGCTCATGGGCCACGGGCCTAGCTCCCTGCGCAAGATCGGCAAGAGGACTCTCGTTCCCGCCGAGTTTTGCGCTGCCATGATCCGGAACATGTCCGGCGGCAAGAACAGGTGGGACGAGGCCGGAAAGCTCGCCGAGAACATGATCGTCACCATTGAACCGGGAATGTATGCAAGATGAGACCCCTCTCCGAGCTATCAGGCACAATTTTTAAGCTAAAAGCCCATTGCGTACTACCTAGCTACTTCAACCGCGAGTACATCAAGGCGTTCGCCGAGGACGAGCCAACGCGCGCAAAGTTCATCAACTTTGGTGTTCTGGAGAAATATGTATGTCACCCCCATGTTCTGGAGTCTGTCGGACGCCGGCGCGGACTGACAACGCTAATAAAACCATGCATCAGTGGGCGGTTGGAGGTGTGCGCATAGAAGACATGATCCTCGTCAAGAGCGACGGTCACGAGATCATATCCAGTGCACCCAAAGGTGCAGAGGCCCTGCGTATCATCAACGGCCAGTGACGATGAGCTTTGTGAGGTTCATCTGGTGTTCCGTTGGTGTGCGTTTTTGCTTTGGGACCTGCGAGCACTGGCGAATGCCGATCTAGCTATGCAAGACTTCTCATGTTGAGTTCATGTTGGAACAGTTTGTGTAATGAGTAGTGGACTTACTGAATGTATTGCCAGCTCTGACTATGTAACTAACTATTCCAATTGACCTAAAAGTGTGATACATGATACTTTTTTCTTTCTAATGCGTGTCCTTAATTTTTCCTGTCTATCCCTCCCAGCCACTTTTTATGCCCGTATTCCAGTTCGCCATGCCAAATCTCGATCCGTGCCTGAGAGCATGGGAGAAGAAGAAGAGGAAGAAAAATAGAAGAATGCTGGCCAAGGAAAAAGTAATAAGAGACGGAGGGAACCAAGTGGCTGGGTTCACAGGGTTTGCGCCGCCATGTGAATCGTCGGCAAGTTGGTTGGGGGCTGTGCGCGACCGTCCATATAAAAAGAAGGGGTATCTCGATTGCCAGAAATGAAATTTGAAATAAAGATGTGAGCCATAAAATTCGTCCCATTGGACTAGGTGTTTAAATAAAGGCTCGATAGTGGCCAGGAGGGAGGGGATCTTGAGGAAAGGCAGTGCTAGTAAGAGCCCCTAGATGCGTCTGTATTGCTGCGCAAGAAAGTCGAAGCTACTTGGATCTGTCAGGAGAATGTCCTCCATGTCGTCCTGGTGGAGGTGGTGCGGGCGGTGGTGCGAGTGTGAGTGTTGGCCCCCGGGCCCCATGTGCGGGCCGCCACCGCCGCCGCCCATGCCGTACATCTGCGCGGCGATGTCGTCCAGCCCAGGGGGCATGGACGCCGCCGGCTGAACCAGGTACTGCGGGATGGAGCCCATCAGCTGGCCCTCGATCTCGTAGAAGCACATTTCGTCCGCCTGCGCCTGCCCCGTGGCGACGCCACCGCCGCCGCCGTGCACCGAGGCGTCGCGTTGGTGGTGGTCCATGACCGTGCGAGCCGGGTACGCGAACGGGTCGCCGGACGGGAACATCATGGTGTCGAGCTTGTACATCTGGCTG
Source organism: Magnaporthiopsis rhizophila (assembly GCA_003049465.1). NCBI lineage: Eukaryota > Fungi > Ascomycota > Sordariomycetes > Magnaporthales > Magnaporthaceae > Magnaporthiopsis > Magnaporthiopsis rhizophila. The sequence continues at coordinate 294,070 of PYSS01000011.1, forward strand.
CTGTGGCTGTCGACCTGGCGCTGGTGCTGATGCTGATGCTGATGCTGCGGCGGCACTACCGGCCGGAAGGACCCCTGCTGCCCGGGAGGTCTTCTGAACCCGCCCGCGCCCGGGTCTGGGCTCTGGCTGCTCGCCATCAGCACGTCGAGTGGCACCGGGTCCCCGAAGCTGGACATGAAGCCGTGCGCCGGCCCGCCCCCGCCCCCGACGGCGTCGAGCGGCATGCGGTGCCGCGCCTCGGGCATGACGCGGCTGCTGGCCGCCCGCGCGCTCGACTGGGAGCGCCCGCTGTGCGTCCGCACGACGCTCTCGGATCGTTTCTTGTCCCCGCCGCCGGCGCCTCCAGGGGTGGTGGACTGCTCCTTCACCGACGACGGCGAGGGCGACGATATCCCGCCGGGGGCACCGCGCTTCTTGGTCGCCACCACGTGCGGATGTATCTGGTCCACGGGATTGCGCAGCCGCTCTGGGAGCTGCTCGAATAGGGCCTGGAGATACAAGGCGTATGTGTGTCAGCTGCAGCCCCAAGATATACAAACAGATCGGTGGGTACGTTCGGGGAATCTCACGTTTAGCGCCTCGGTGACCCGGTCGGCAGCCAGACTTCGGTTAGAGAGGCTTGCGACCAGCTCTCTGCCCGCGTGCGCGTCGGCAAGAATCTCGGCTGTCCCTGGCTTATCCGGGTTCTCCAGAGCGTAGAACAAGAGCGACAATATGGCGAAAAACTGCGTGTATAGTATCACCCAGTAGGGTCCAATTAGGACACCCTGCCTTTTGATCTCTATCCCGATGTGGACCAGGTTGCGCGAGACGCTGATGCAGGCGGCCGCACAGGCGTAGTACCGCTCATCAACGTGTTTCCCTGCCGATAGCCGGGGAGACGCATAATGGAGAAACGGACGGTAGAGCATCATTTGGACGTGCGCATATGAAAACCGGAGCAGCGAGCGAACTCTGGACGTCGGGAAGGAGAGCCCAAAGTCAGCCAATATTTCAACGCCAACAGGAGCAGAGCACCATCGGGGACGGCACTTACCTGATGACCTCGATCGGCCCTTCAGGGCTGGGGCGCCATGCGATGGGCAGCTGCTCGTACCACTGCTGCAGCTCCGCTTCGATGGTCTTGATGGTCGAGTATCGTATGGTAAAGGACGCGGCTTGGTCGTCCCTGCCGGCACGCCCCTCGATGCCCCTGAGCGGGTAGACTTCTTGAACTACCCTGTCGAGCAGGTCCATCAGGCGGACGTGCGCATTAGTTGCCTGGAAGAATGCTGGCGTGCCGGGCGGCGGCGGGATTATGGCGTCCTTGGTGATGAACTCGTCGTCAACCTCGGTCGGCAGAGGCTGGTCTATATCCGAAATTTTTAATAGCACGGGGAAGCCCAGCATGGCCGACACGTATAAATCCAGCTGCCGTATGGCATAGAAGACGCGGCGCCTCATCTCATCTTCGAGGGGCGTGAACTGGACATGGGGCAGGTGGCGGTGGAGGCCCATCCTGACCGCAGACCTCAAGGCGATGCCTAGCAAGGCGTAGCAGCCGCTGAGGTTGGACGTTGCTTGGAGGTACAGTATCATGAAGTAGAGTGCCTGTAACGATACCAGGTCACGGCAGTCGGTGATGTCCTGGAGGAGAAGCCGGGCCAGGGTGTAGAACTTGAGCCTGGAGTAGGGTTGGGGTTAGTTCCATAAACCCGGCCTATGGATGCTTTGCATATGCGGAACAGATATAGCTGAGCTAGAAGCCCGAAAGCCTTCATTGGAGAAAAGACACACGTACCCTTTTTCTGTTGCCCCCTTGTAGTGCACCTGGTTTGCCGGATCGTTCTCATCGTCGGTAGGAAAAAAGACAGAGCCGAGGGCCAAAGTTGAATACAGCAGCGCAAGGTCTCTATGATCCTCGAGGCCCAGGCCCTCGGTGCTCTTTTTATCATATAACCTTTCGAATGATTCGTAAAAGGTAGGGAGATGGACTATGCGCAACAGACAGGTCGCGCAGTTGAGCGAGAAGTAGCAGAGGCTGCGGGAAACCTCCTTGGGCGGCAGGTCGTAGATGGCAGGGCCTGTGCTCTCGCCCGGGTCGAACGGCGAGCTCGCCGAGGACTGGGGCGAGTCGAAAGCGAACCGCTGCTGGGGTTTCCTGGGAGGGAAGGGCATCTTGGCGTCGTTCTGGAGGCCCATGTGTGCCTTCAAGCGGCGCATAAACACGGCCCCGGAGGACGTGCCATGGAAGTCGGCTTCGCCGTCTGCCAGCTCCAGGTGCCCCATACCCTCGATCATGGACAAGAGCTGGTCGTCCTGGCTCTTTGCGGCACCGCCCGTCTCGCCGGTCTTCATTCTCGCAGCCTGAGCCTTGGCGCGGGTGGCAAACTCGAGCTGGACGCTCCTGTCGAGGTTCGGATCGGCCAGGTCCACGTCGGGGATAAACTTGCGCAGCAGCGCCTCGGCCCGATGCAGACGCTGTTCGAGAGCATCCACGTACTGTGGACCGGGGTTTCGTCGTCTGTTGGATGGCTTGTCGTAGGTGCATTCTATGGCTGGTGTTAGCGGGAGACGGCAAGGTGGTGCTAGGGCCGAGCTTCGGGTAATGGCGCACCATAAGAATAGACGGAGCAGTGTGTGCAGGGTGATCTTCCGTCACATTTTATTTTTTTACGCCGACACCAAATTCGCAAACCATGTTAGCCTTGTTGTCGTTTCGGTAACGAGAGGACACGCCGCTGCCGCGTGGACAAAACACCTGCACAGTTCTTTAGGCGCGGCGCACCCCCGAGAACAAGCTCCTCTCCCAGGGCGCACACATACCTCGTCACACGCGCGTGTCACTCTCCTCCGCTTCTGGACTGGTAGAGATGGCGGCGGGTCTGAGCCGCCCGCAGGCTCGCCGGCGCCGTCACCCTTCACGTCGGCTTCGTCTGAGGACTTGACGCTTGCGGGCCCGGACTCGACCTCCTGCGAATCACGATGCCAGGACTGCGGCCCAGATTCGTCTCCGGACACATCCTGTGGTGAGGCGGCATGACTGGCCCCGTCGGCAGCAGCAACCACCACGCTGGCGGAGGAGCGTCTCGAGGACATGGAGGGCGGCCGTGCTCCGGCGGGCGACGCAGCCCCGCCCGGAGCTTCGACGGCCTCGTCCATAGGGCGTAGCGACACTGACTGCAACGGGACGCGCAGCAGTGCGCCCGGTTCTGGGTGGCGAGTCCCTGGTCGCGCAAAAATCGGATGGGTGTGTTCAGAAGGGGCTTAGCGGAGGCCAAGAAGCATAGTGCCGGGTCGTCGGCAAGGCAAACTTAAGGTCGCGCCGGAGTTCGGACTCGCAGCTCGCGTGTGGCGGAGGTAGGAAACCGGCGGTGGCTCGTGGTCTGTTGCGCTGAAGGGGTGGTTTCGTTCCCGATCGAGCAACTTGCTCCTCCTCGCGCAAAAGCCCGTCACCTGCGACCTCCCGCTTCTAGGGCAACAAAGCTTGGGCGGGGGTCACAATGAGGGCGCGCTAAGTACAGAGCCAGGAGAGTTGTTCTAGCACACCGGTCGATTTCTTGGTGTTATAGATACAGATCTGGTCGCCACAGGCCCAGACTCGTCCGCGAGTGACCAACCCGTAGGTGGGGGGCAGACAGGAGCGAGGGAGCACGGATATCAGTGGGAGCAAAGGCGGGTTTGGGGGTCGGTGTTGTTTGCCAAGTCCTGCTGGAGAGGACAAGACAGCCAAGGAACTGCAATGCGCCGGCGCCCACCAAGCCTGGCCCCGTTCGTTTTACAACCCGTTTTTTTTTCTTCCTCTGCGTCGTCCACCCTAGCCTCTCCTTCTTGCGGGCTTGCCCTCCTGAGACGACGTCCCAGTGCGTGGGTTGCAATGCCAAATACAGCGTAGGCGGGCAGCCAGGGTCCCAGGACGACGGGTAGAGCGAGACGCGCGCCAGAAAGTGGTCGTGCCCTCCCTGCGGCACCTAGGCTGTTAGAGGAACCAACGGAATCGAGGCAGCAGGGCTGGGTTTACCGGCACAACCAGAAGACGCGCTGTTCGATACGCAATGGAGGTGGTGGTGGATGTAAGTTCGCAGGCGGATGACGGATGAGTGAGTGAACAACGATCCGAGCAGGGCTGACACGGGCAGGGCGGTCAAAAAGGGTTGAGTGTGAGAGCCCGGGTGACCAACGGGGGTGGTTGTTCGCAACCAAATTACAACACCAAGACAAAATGAAGAGCAAAGTTAGAACGCCCAGAAAGAAGGGAGGACGGTTAAAAATATGAACCCGGAGGTGATGTAAAAGAGAGATGGGATAAAAACAACTTGAAAAAAGAACAGTAATAAAATAAAAATAAAAATAAAAAATATTTCAAAGAAAAATCTGGGTAGCTTACAAAGGCACCACCGCCGGCCTTCCAGACAGAACCAACCCCAGACCGTGCGCGTGCAAGTGGGCGTCTAAGGGATAGGTGCGTCAAACAGAAGCGGCAGGGCTACCGGCTCGCGCTACCATTCTTTGATAAGGCCGGACAAGGCCAGCGTCGGGCCCTTTCTGCGGCCAGCGTGCGCGTTTGTGCTGCGGGACTAACTATGTAGATTCACTCACCACAAGGCACCGTCCCTCCTAGTGCCGCTAAGTCGCCCACGAGAGCGCCGTTGAGTGACCTCTGCGGATCGAGGATGTTGCATCGACATGGAAGATCCGAACAGAGCAGAAGTGGAGCACGCGTGGGCGCGCCCCAGTAGGTACCTGGTTTGACCTGGCCAGCAAGATATGCTATGTGGTATGTGGTACACTAGGTACGGACACACCTCGGACGAGACCCAAGCTCCACCAAGAAGAGAAGGTGGAAAAATAAGAGGAGAAAAAAGCTCGCAGGTATTTTGCTTGTATTCGTGCGGCAAGGGATGAAGTCCCGCTCTCGGCGTTTGGGTGGGTCCAAGATGGATGATGTGGGAGGATGCACGGTTGGAGGATGGGTAGGAGATTTGGGATGATGATATGTTGCCGACGGCCCTGAACGACGGGGCCGTTGTTAGGAGGGAAGCCCCTATATGCGACAGGGAGGGGAGTGTGTCGAGGGTGAAAGTTACAGCATTCATTAAGAGGTAATCTCGTGTTCGTCCATGTACCCAGCACGCCGCCTGTCAACCTATAGCGGTGAGGGGAAGAAGAAGAAAGAAGGGGCTGTGAAATGGCGGCGTTGGTCCAGGCTTCGACATCCCATGAACCCATCATCGAAGTCTGACCAGCAAGAAAAAGAAGAAGGGGACAACAAGAAGCGCCATCCATTCCCGGCGATGGATGACTCGTCAGTGTCTCCAGCGCCCCGCGGCGGCTTGCTCAGAGAGTCGCATTGGCTTCGGTTACCGTGTGTGCAGGACAGACCACCTCAAGGGGCAACGCAAGCCCGGACTTCGGCCCTCGTATACCACACCTCAGCGCAACACTTAATTGCGGCTTATTCCCACGACAAGGCTCAAGCTATTGAAGCAGGTCGATAGGCTAGAGCGATTACATGTCTGGCTAGCGTTACTGATAATCCCTGCCTGGCCTACCTGAGGTGCATGTGGTGGCGGCAGAACAATGGGATTACTGGGATGAATGTCTGTTGGCTGTGACGGTTGATTCGCGCATCCCAAGCCAAGACTTGCGACGTGACAGGCACGCATCGATCATATCTCGGCCAGAAGCTCCAAACTTTTCGCACCTGACAGCGTTCCCAGGGAGATCCCCTCGGCGGCATCGCCGGCGCGAGTAAGGCGACGACGACAACCGACAATGGGCGACCAGACGGTGTTGTTCGCCTGACGAAATCCCATGATTTGAAAACGCCAGCGAACGACCAAGAAACAGGTCGCAGAACGGCTGAGGACCATGACACTTTGACGCCAAGAGTGGGGAACGATTCGACGGCTCCTGGAACATGGGTTGGGAACATGGGACGAATGCGCAGAAGCTAAAGCGGGTCGTCGTAAGCCTTGGCATACGTAATTGCCGACCCCCTGGCTTGTCTGGTGCCTGCCCGCCTTTTTTTTTTTTCTCGCTCTCCTGGCACGTCACGACGGTCTTTTGGTAGGCGCCCACCCACCTCAAGCGCCAGTCACGCCCTGTGCGCGTTCCCCGTCCCGCACTGCATTGATGCGCGGACACCAGCCCGTCAAGCTCCACACCCCGAAAAAAGGGCTGGGAGCCCCTCCACTGCTGCAAAATTGTTGTTGCCCACCGGCGCCCGCCGAGACCTATGGATGTTGAGGACAGCGGCACTGGCGGCCCCAGTTTGCCAAGTCTAAATTGTGGAGAAGGCCGCGCGTCCTCGCGGACTTTGCATGGTGCCACTGCAACCCCCCTCACCTCCTCTCCCTGAAGGGAAACCCCAATTCGGTGCGCGGCGCGTGCATCAGAACAAGATCGAGGAGGAGCGGCTGAGGCTCATAGGACTCCCGGCCGAGCAACACAAGCACGCTGCGGTGAAGTGCATACGTGCAGCGAACTGCTGCCCCAAGTTGTGATAATTTTACGCCCGCCTGAAACCCCAACCTCGCAGGGGGCCGCCTCCGACAACCGGCCGGCCTTCCCGCAATGATGGCCTGTGTTCGAACGACCTTCCTCCTAGCTGAGGAGGCTGTCCCTATGTACCACCTACCTACAAGGAGGAACCAACCCGAGCTCCAGGTCGGCGGCAAACACACCCTCTTGTTCCATCATTGGTTGTCCCCCAAATTAGAATACATACGCCAGCCAAGTTTCCGCGTTCCCCGTCTGCAAATGCTTCGTTTGCCAGCCAACCACACACCTCGGCCCTTTATTCGAAGGACTAATTCATGCAAAACCCTCTCGTGGCTGGGAGTCACTCTGAAGCGCTCATCAGTATCGGCGACTGTGACTGGGACAGCTCTTAGACGCGCGTGAACATGCACCACGGAGGGACGTCTAGTATCAGGTATCGAAGAACATACATGGAAAGGAAATAAGACATATAGTCGAGATAATGTTTGCTTTCGAACAACCGACTCGCCGGGCTTACCTCTATACGAACGTCTTCGGCAGTTGTTGATATTAAAATGCAACGAAAATAACTTTCTTTTTTCTTCTTGCTTTTCCGACCTGTCTGACTGGACCCACTCAATTACAGCCACACCCCGCCAAGAGCTGTTGAGGCTCGCCACTCGAGGCAGCGACCCCACCTTGAGCTCCAGCCTCATGAGCTGCACCCCGCTGGGGCAACGGCCATTCATCGCCAGCCTGCAAGGCTGTGGGAGCCTTACGCTGCATAACTTAACATCGCCGAAAGCCGGCTGCGGTCGTTACTCCCATTCCCATCTGCTACCCAGAATTCTAGACCCCATTCAGTCAAAGGGGCAAAGTGTTCTGGCCCGACGGGAAACCATTTGCTCGCAGGCCTTTCTGCGTGGCGGGCGATCTGCCCTTGGCTCTTGTTTGAGGCTGCCCGCCGTCCCGCGTCATATCGTCCTTAGATAGTCTTTATTGTTGCTATCAAGGGACGGTGACATTCTAGCAACAAAACGACAATGGCGGCTTCATCGGAGAAGCTTCTACAATTCTTCACCGCCATGGACAACCTAGGCGGGGTTGTCGTCAAAGGTGACTGTTTGCTTGATGCCTTGTTTTAGGGCTGCCGGTTGGAATGTCCAACTAACCGCCACCTCGCCACTCCTCACAGATGCTCCCAAGTTTGACCTTGAGACGTATATATCAAACTATAAGGGTGTGTGGTTTTCTGTTTGCAAATTTGGTTGCTTTCACGTGATTGATACCAAACTAACTGGCCTCAGGGAGAACACGCTTCGATCGCCTGCTGCTCATCGGCCAGAGTTCCGTCGTCCTCTGTCTAGACGCGCTCAAGGCTGCCCTAGCAGAAGCCAAGAAAGGGAGGGACACCGCGCGGTATCGAGAGGCTGCCGATTTTCTCCGCCAGGCCTCTCCCCGCGACGCCGAAGCCCTTGTCGATGCTCAGTGGGCCGACGCCACCGATAAGTCCAACAGGGAAGAAACTCGCCGTCTCGAAATCGAACTCAAAGGTTATAAGAATAACCTTGTAAGGGAGAGCATTCGCGTATGTCAACCCTGTCGTCTTACTCTAGTGGAGGGGGCACGGTGAGAGAGCTTTGAGCCTGAGATTCTGACATTACAGGGTGATAGATGGGCAACGAGGATTTGGGAAAGCACCTCGAGGCTATCGGTGATCTCGTCGGCGCCGCCGAAGCCTACTCCCGGATGCGCCAAGACGTCACCACTTCGAAGCAGGTTATGGACGTGAACAAGCACATGGCGAACATTGCGCTCCAGAAACGGGACTGGGCCACCCTGAATGCGAACCTCAACAAGCTGGCCGCACTGCACGGCCAGCTCCAGGACGAGACGGGCCTGGACACCTTCATACGCGTCCATAATGGCCTCGGCCTCTTGAGCCAGGCCAAATACCGCGAGGCCGCCGAGAGCTTCCTCAAGGCCGACGTGCTTGCGCCCAGCAGCCACTACGCCGGGGCGCTCAGCGCCAACGACGTTGCCGTCTACGGCGGCCTTCTTTCGCTGGCAACCATGGACCGGAAGGAGATGCAAACAAGAGTCTTGGAGAACCAGAACTTCCGGTCTTTCCTGGAGCTGGAGCCGCACATCAGACGAGCAATCACGCTTTTCGTCAACAGCAGGTATTCCGCGTGCCTTGCCATTCTCGAGGGCTACCGCACCGATTATCTGCTGGACCTCCACCTTCAGAGGCACGTCCCTCGGCTCTACCTTCAGATCAGGAGCAAGTGCATCTCGCAGTACTTGAGCCCCTTCTCTTGCGTCACGCTGGCGTGTCTGAACGAATCCTTCGCCATAGAGGGCGAGTCGATCGAGGAGGAGCTCGCCCTGATGATCGGCGGTGGCATCTTGAATGCCCGCATCGATACCGTGGAGAAGGTGAGCCCTGCTCCAGTCTATCAGTGTCTCTTACTACCAGCTCCTCCTTTCTTATGTCTTGAATTTGTAGCGTCTCCGTCTGCCCCATCCGACTAACTAGCATGCGTGCACTGTTAAGCTGGTAATTACAACGGCAACACGACCGCGAATCCAGATGCAGGCGGCGGCCCTCAACACGGTTCTGGCATACGAGCGAGAGGCTGTCGAGCGGCTCAGGCGCATGAACCTCTTGAGTGCCGAGCTGGACATCAAGACCCAACGAAGAAACCATGGCGGGCCCCCTTTTACTACCGTGTCGGATGAGTGGTTCGACGAGGTGCCTCCGCAGGCTGCTTGACCCTCTCGTCGGCTGTCCGCAAGCAGGTGGCAAGCACAGGTCGATATATCTTGAGAGGCGTAAAGCAACAGCGCTTGTTCACTGTCCCGCCAATCCTACTCGGCGCAACAATCGACATACATAGGCCTAGGTAGATAAAAACCTCAGTAGCCATCCCGTTGCTCACATTACAATACTAGAAACCTCGTTGTAACGGGCAGCAAGACAAGACAGGTTTCAATCAATCAGCCCATGAGCTGGTTGATGTCCTCAGGCGGCCACCTGGTCTGGGCAAATGTCAACATGCGCTTGATGCTCTGCAGGTACTTGCGCGTGACCTCGTCTCCCATGACGTGTCCCCTTTCGCCGTTGTGGAGCTTCTCTCGGGCGCTTCGCTCGTGGATGCCCACCATGGTGACTCCGATGGGCCATGCGGCCTTGCCGATGCTGAGACGCAGGTATCCGTCGTTTGCGTCAACGTAACGCCTCTCTTGCGCCGCCTTGATTATCTCCACCACTGCGGTCAATATGCTATCGTCGAGCTCGTGTTTTTCTAGTTTTCGGAAGAGCTGTACGCCGATGAATGTCAGTATTTTTGGTCTTTCTTTTTTTCGAGGATAGGGGAGCATCAGGATGAATATATGTATCTTGGAGGCGAGACTCACCGGCCTTAGAGTATCCCGGCTCTGCACCATCTTGCTATACTCCTTACTCCCGGGTGTGTGTCCCTCCTTCTCCAGCGTGAGGTGCCAGTGCGCCAGCAGCATGTTGAAGTAGCTCGTCAGCTGGCGCGCCAGCAACCTCCTGCCGGACTTGGAGTCGGGGATCTTCCCGTCCAGCTTCATCATCTTCTCCTCGACGGGCGGGAGCGTCGTGGGGATGGGCGCGCCCGACGCCAGCCGCAAGCGCCTCAGGCGGCCCCGGTGCGTCTCGCCGAACAGCACGGCGGGGATGCCTTGGGCGCGCAGGCGGGCGCGCAGCTCGTCCTCGGGCACGTCCTCGTCCTCGCCCTCGCCGTCGGACCGGTCCTGGCCGCCGCTGCGGCCGCGTGCCTCGTCGTCGTCGTCGTCCGGGAGTGGTGGCAGGCCCAGGCGGGCGCGGCGCTCGCGCTCGGCGGCCGCATCGCGCTCCTCGCGCCGCCGCCGCGACTCCTCGGCCAGCCGCTGCCGCTTCTCCTCGCGCGCCTTGGCCTCGGCCGCCGCGTCGTCCTCGCGCTTGCGCTTCGCCGCCGCTTTAGCCTCGCGCTCCGCCGCCAGCCGCACCTGCTCTGCGCGGTACGCCGCCTCGCGCTGCCGCTCGGCCTCGGCGTTGCTGATGAACTTTTTGGTTGTCGGCTGCGGTGCTGCTGCTGCTGCTGCGTTGTCGTCGGCGGCGGAGGAGAGCTTGTCGGTGGATTTGTCGCCGGCTTTGGGGGCTGCTGTGCCTTTGGCCTTGGCGATTTGCGCCGCCATCATGGCTGCGAAATCCATGTTGGGCTGCTGCTGGGGCCTTTTGTTGGATGTGGAAGAAGGGGTTTCGGTTACGGGCGGTTCCCCTGTGGCGGCGGTGCGGACGTAATGTGAAGGCCGAATCGAAGTCGCAGGTCTCGTTGTCTCTGTCAAGATAAGTGAGCAAGCAAAGCGTTGATGTTTGAGCGCGGGAGCTAAGCGGCCCCACATTTCCAGGTCGGCCCTTCAGAATCGGGGTACCTTCGTCTTTGCGACCTCTCCGCCGCTACCAACCTCGATCCCTACCCTCGGCCTTGCCATGTAATTGCACATTCAACTTGCGAGCCTCTCCCAAGGCCCGCGCCCTCCTCATACAACATGGAGGATACAGACAGCAGGACTGAAGACCGCAGGAAAACCGCGCCGTTCCTGCTCAGGCTCTTCTTTCGCACAGGAGCGTTCCACAGGTGCGTCCGTACAGGAGAAAATGATGGTGGCCTAGCGCTTGCTAATCACACACACAAAACGAATCCGCACAGGCCTGACGAGTTCGCATCGCACAGCCTCCCGCCGCATATAACCATCCACACATGGCGAACGACCACGTTCGAGGAGCTCTCGCACTATCTGGCGGGCAGCGAGGAGCAGCTCCTGCCGGATCCCTGCATCGGCACGCGCCTGGCCTTCAGACTAATCTACCGCGACTCCAACGCGCAGCCGACGCACCGTTTCGTGGTTAAGGACCTGGGGAGCATGGTGCTGGGCGAAGGGGGACCCGGGGCCGAGGTGCACGACGCCACGACCGTCACCGACCTCGGCGCAGATGGCGACGCTTTCCACGAGGGTTTCCAGGACGAAGAAGACGTGCCAAGAACAGCGCCCCCTCGGCCCGAGCCGGTTGCTGTCACGCACAAGACGCTCGGCGACGTCAAGTTTATGGTGGGGGATTATATCAGCTGCGCGATACTGCCGCCCCTGGACGACGGCTCTGTGGCTCCTGCGGACAGCGCCAGGTCCGGCCGAGGCAGTGGGGTCGGCGAGGCCGCCGCCGTCGGGCCGGAACCTGGATTGGACGATGCGCCGATCCCACGCCGGTCTAGTCGGGGAGGGGTGGGCTTGGACGACCGCCACCACGGCGGCGGCGGCGCCAGGGCTTCCCGTAGGAACGAGCCCTGGCCTGTTGATTCCGGCTCTTGGGGAGAGAGGCCGTTTGGCGCCAGCATACCTGCGGGTGAATGGCGCCGCGGAGAGAATCTGCCTGGCGTGCCCAAGAGCGGGGGTAGCAGGGGTTCGCGGTTAAGATATCGGGATCACTAACCCGCCACTTTTCGGGCTTGGGGTGATCTTTCTTTGTCCACCAAGGTGGCCCATGTTTCTGCTGTTCATATAACCAATTTGGGGACTGTTTCTGTCGATTTGACGGACGCATCATGAGATTCAAGCACGGCCACGATGCGAAGCAGAGGCAATCGGTCCCTGACACTTCCTCTCAGCCAGACTAGGACCATAGTGGTCTCTTGGCCCCCGCGTGAGAGACCTTGATCGCTTGAGTCGGTCTCGCAACATGTATTGGGAAGCCTCCTACATCCCGTCCTTATCTGGCACTTCCTCAAGAGCCCCGCACACCCAAATATCAGAAACCGCCCTCTAGACGACCAAGATGAATCGATGTGGCAAACACGCTGAACGAGACGGGGGCCAGTCGGTAGGTCATTGTTTTCCAATCTTCTCGTCTTCGAGGCCGTATGTACACGCTGTGGCCGTCTTGGCTCTAGAACTCCCGGATGTCGTCTCCCTTCCTCTTTGCCCTGAGATCCCACTTGCCCTGCACGCGCGCAACAGGCAGTCAGCAACACAGCCCGGTAGCCGGTAGCGCCAGATTCGGGGGAACGCGGAAGACGGCTTACATCTGTCTTGTACGCGATGACGCCCAGTATGGCGGGCACGACGACAAGGTACATGACCGTGATGTTTGCCGTGCGCGGAGTCCACCGGAAGAACTTGTAGCGGTTCGTCTGCATCTCTGTAACCCGGCGAGGGAGGATTCGGTCAGGTCAGGTCCTGACGTGTGCCCCAGTCTGGATTGGGGAGGGCGCCGGCAACTTACGTCCCAGCTTGAGGATGGCCGGGTCCATCGCCATCTCTGCGGATCGGGGGTCGTCATGTTAGCTGGGGGGCGCGAGCGACTCAATTGCGAGGCCAAGACGAGCTCACTGTGATGCTCCAGGCCCGCCATCTTGAAGGTGACGCCGGCCGCGGCTTTCGTCGTTGCAGTCTGGGTTTGTTTCCTATTGTGGGAGCTAGGCTTGGGACTCGCAGGCTCTTGGTTGTTCTGATGGCTCTGCACTGCCCGTCGTCTTCGATGGAGGTTCTCAATTGCGCTTGTGCCCGGAGGCGGGAGCACGGGCCCCACCTCACTGTACCAGACGTAACGGCCACGCCAAGCCTACACGGTGGAACCAATGCCTTCAGCACTGTGGCACTCGGCCGCGAATCACCTACACGCCGAATTCCAGCGCCCTTGTGCCAATTCAACCCCCTGTTGAAGGCCCAGCGTAGGGCCTCAAAGGAGCAAACCACGTCAAGAACCGGATTGTTTTGGACAAGAGGTGGAAGAACAAGGAACAGAAAGAAAAGAAAATCGAGTGTGTATCTGTCTCATCATCATATGCATTCCCAAACCAGAACTACTCCAAGACGCCAACTTGACAACCACTAAAGGGCGATAGCTACCAGCACACTCTATCCCTGCAGTTGTCAATATCCTCACTCCTCACGGCCGGGAGATGAGGTGAGGCGAGGAGAGAGGCTCCGCGCGGTACACAGAGCCGCGTGCCTTGTCATCTCGCAACGAGCCAAGACATCATGGGACCTCGTCAGACACTCAAGCTGCAGCTCTACAGCTCAGGCAGCCTCCCAGTCCCAGTGTCACCCGAGAAGCTTGCCTGCTCGCCCGTGCTGGACCTTGTGGCTACGGGCGATAACGACAATGCCTTCTTTATCCGCCGCGCCAACGGCGAGCAGGTCTCGAAGCCGTCCCAGATCCCTGGTGCCCAGATATTGGCAATACACTGGAAGCCAGACGGTGTGTGCTTGTTTACGTCTTTCTTTGCGGTGTATCTCCCAGGAGCTTCGGCACGGCAAAAAGCTGACAGCTCGTTCACAAACCAGGCCAGTATGTGGCTGTAGCCTGGAGCGACGGCGTGGTGAGGTTGACGGGCATCGAGTCCACAAAGGCGCTGCACCAGATATCACCCCGCGAGAGCCCGCCAGCCAGGATCGAGTATCTGGGATGGAGTCGAAATTGGACCGGCAACACCCATCTCCGCCTCTCCAAGAGCGCACAGCCGACAGGATTAGCAGATCTAGTCCCGAATGCCCTCGACAGCCTAGCCCCGGATGAGCGGACTGACGTCCTCGATCTCCCTCGTGAGATCGCAATCCTCGACGTGGAGACATCCCTACCCAAACTCAGCCCCTTGCCCGTCTCCGGTGGAACAGGGTACGTTCCCTCTGCTGTTTCCTCCCTTTAGCTGACTTGAGCTGAGTGTGGTGTGGATGCGACTTGCTGAGGCTGCTGTAGCGAGGATACCTTTGTGTTTTCATCTCGGACGTCATTAGAGTTCGTCTTCAAGGCCTTCAAGGCTGAAGAGGCCGACCAGGTCGATGTCATGATCACCGGTATGGTTGACGGCTCCATGCGTCTCACCATATACGACACATTCGACGTCGGCCTGTTCAGGTATGCATTGCCGTCATCTGCACCGGAGGCCAATGAGCAGCGACCTCTTCGTCTCCTCTGCCACGGCTCTCACCCGGCCATATCATCACACTTCCTGCTCATGCGCGCCAGTGACGACTCGCCCGAGACGCTGTATCTTGTACCCATGGACCTTTGCTTTGTCCACTCGTCCCCCATCAACCTCTCGCTACTTGCCTCCAAGATTACCATTTTGCAAAAGATCCTCCGCTACATCCACCAGACGCAGGTGCACATGGCATCCGAGTGGGCTTCGGCAAGGGATCTTCCTACCAGATTCCTACGAAACGTCTCGGAGGATCTCGCGCAGTCCACTGAAGGACCCACGAGCGTGGTCCAGGCGCTCTACCACACCGTCCTGACCGGCCACGCACATGCACTCGTGAAGGACTGGCTTGTGGACAGCGTTGCGGAGCGGGGCCACAAACGATGGGACAAGGCTGTGACATCTGGGCTAGAGAACATACGGGCGCTCGTGCATGAAAATATGCTCCCTGCCCTCGAGCGCTGCGCCATCATCCTAAGTCGACTCCTGGGTCTCGCGAGGTTCCACGACGGCGGCTGGCCCGACGTCGGGCTCTCAGATGCCAAGATCAGCAGGCTGCTGGAGGTCATATCATGCCTCATGCTGGCGTGCCACAAGATCCTGGTTCACGTCATGGACGAGCTCGAGCTCTTTGTAATGTTCTCTTCGTGGCTTCGTTTCCAAATCGACCGGCTCGCCTCTTCGGCCTCGTCCGCAGCGGAAGAACTCAGCGAGAGGGAGGCCACGATGGAAAACGGCAAGGTCCTCGAGTACATATCGGGCTTCCTGATGCAGAGCCCCGCAGCCAAGTTCTTTGGGCCTCCTGACCCGGAGAACTTCCGCAAGGACGAAGCAGTCGCGGACGGCGGTCTCCCGCTGCTGGACACGGTCGAAGCGCAGATCCGGCTAGCAGAGAACAACGAGCCACACATGCGGGCTCTCCCACGGATCGACTTCCTGGTCCAGTACCTCAAGACCAAGGCCCAAGGCGTCTTCGACGACATCGCCGAGGCTGAGCGGCGCAACGTCCGCTTCGGCAGTCCTACGGCGCTTGTCGTCGGCGGGCCCGTTTCGAAGCGGGAGATGTCTGTCTGCTGCCTGCCCAGGCGCGTACGTTGCCTTGCTTCCTCCACCTGCCCCTCTCATCAGCACGTTGAAACATGCGGCAGCTGACGTGCCCTATATGACTCCGTAGGACGGAGTGGATGCGCAAACTTATACCATCTTGTCTCGCCGCGATCAAGAAGGCGTCCGTACGTGCAGTCCTTTTTTTTTTTTTTTTTTTTTTTTTTTTTTTTTTTTTTTTTTAA
>PYSS01000011.1:309818-390124 GCA_003049465.1 Magnaporthiopsis rhizophila
TTTTTTTTTTTTTTTTTTTTTTTTTTTTTTTTTTTTTTTTCAAAAGCCTCGCAGTATTCACGCACCCTTTGCAAACTAGACGCAACTGACAAGTATCGCGACGCACAGTCTACATATTCCGCACCAAAATCGCCATGCTCGACGGTACAAGTACCGACGTCGCGACAGACGCGTGCGCCCTAGCCCTCACAGGAGGCAGGCTGGTTGACTTCGAGTTTCTGAGTGACGACGTCCTGTTCGGTCTGTGGCAGCCCGAGGGTACGTTTCTACACTCTACTCCCTCCCATCCACCTTGCAGCAGCATAGGACTTGGGGTTCTTTATACTAATTGGGCACATAAATCTCCCGTTGCCGTACAAAAGAGAAAGGAGCAGTGCCATTCCTCTTCGGTGTGTCTCTCGAAGCCCAAGGCGCCAGGTTCTCGGCCTACACGGGCGGCACTCCCCCGACGGCGCAGGAGGTCAGCGTGGCGGACCTCATGGCCTCCGGGTCACCCCGAATGGACGTGTCGGGCGGTGCTGCCAGCGGCCGCGGCGCGTTCCGGCCCGTGTCGATGGAGATTAAGCGGCCCAGCAGCGCCCGGGGTCGGGTGCCCGCCAGGGTGTGCCTCCTGGGCAGCGACAAGGTCACGTACAAGGTCTTTGCCATCCCGGACGATCTGGAGGGGCGGGACTGATGTCGCATGAAAAGATCAGGAACATATTCATGGATGCTGTTACCACCACTGTCGGCTAACGAGCTGGCATAACGGTTTTGACTGACTACCTACCTACCTAACTAGCCAGAAATAACCCCCCTTTCCTGCAGCATGACGTGTGGGTTGGGTTGGTGCTGGTTAACTCGTATGTGTATGACTAGGGTCGAAAAAACGAGATATTGTTTCAGCACGCCGCAGGATGCATTTGTGGAAATCTCAGTACGATGCTTCCTCCAACGCTGCAAAAGCAACGGGAGGGACATCTGTCTCATCACGGCATGTAATTTCGCCCGAGAGATGTGTGGTGGAACCTGGTCCCCCGAGTTGAGTACGTCCGGGCGGAATCACTTACTGCATGATTTGTACTACAGAAGGGGGCTGGGAACTCTTTCATTCTTCATTAACTCGGCTTTCGGCTGCTTTTCTTATTGGCATCTTTCGTATTTTCCACATATTTGATGCGTCCTGTCCGCCACCATCATGCCTCATGTAGTGTATACAGGACTACGGAGAGCCGCATGAGGTCCGAGGAGGATGCGAACCCCCGATGTGTAATACTAAAATTATTGGACCTGTGGAACTTTCGGCTGACGGCGACTACCGCTCTCGACACTCTGCCACCCATTGTCTGGCTCCGCCCACCATGTTCACGTCGAACCGAGGCCTCTGGTCCGGGGTAATGCGGGTTGATGCAATTCAAGTCGACTGCTCGGGTCCTCCCGTCCCACGTCATGGCAAGCCCTCGTGATCGCCTGGTACCACCACGGCCGCGTCTTCTCATTTCCTCGGCTTCGTGATGTCGAAGAACTCGGTCAGGCCCTTGACGACAACGTCCACGTTCATGTTGACAAGCGGCATCTTGTCGTAGGTTCCCTCCTTCATGATGGCCACAAGGGCTAAGCAGTTGTCGACCTCTCGGAGCATGATGGGTTTGTCGTCATCGGCCAGCACGATGCAGCTCTCGTTCCAGCCACAGGCTACTTGATCCTCGAGCTTCTGCTGTTGATCCTGCTCCAGGCGCTCGATGTAGTCGGCCGGGCGCTTCCAGGTGCCGTAGACCTCAAGGACATCAACGACCACGTCGATGTAGTCGGAGCAGATCTCGTAGGATGCCATGTCGGCCGGCGCATTGTCGGTTGCGATGTAGATCTTGCTGAGGATATCGAACAGGTAGGCCTTCTCGAATCGGCACGTGCGGCAGAGCGAGGTCAGCATGGCCTCGAGCTGACCGAGCCGCGGTATCAGCGCTTGTATCACCTTGCTGAAGGCCTCGAAGATGCTGTGGTTGTAGATGGAGGTTAGGTGGAACCGGACCGGGGCATTTTCGAAGCCCTGGTCGGACAGTTCGTCTTGGATGCGGATCGTGATATCCCGCTCGATGTCCAGCCTGTAGTCGTCCGAGAGGCCGTCGACCTTGTGGATGAAGACCTCGATGTTGATGTTGGGGTAGTGGCGTTGCAGGTTCAGAATGGTTGTGTTCAACCTCGCGACCGCCTCAAGGTAGTCGTCTTGGGCATCAATCACCCAGATAAGAGCGCCTATCTCGCCAAATATCGCATCCATATCGAAGTTGGGGCTGTCAAAGTAGTCGATCTGCCCTGGAAAGTCCCAGACTTGGAAGTCCATGAAGGAGCTGATGATATCAATGTCAGTATTGCCATGTCAGGGTGGGCTGACGCAGCAGCAACGCGTCTTCCGTCGGCAGGAGACAAAAATTACTAACGCCATGGAGTCCTTTTGGATGCGGGCCGTCGACTCGAGGAAGAGAGTCTCGTTTGGTGGTAGTTTATGGAAAACCACGCTCGATATCGAAGATTTCCCGCTCCTGGCTTCCTGTTAGCGACGGCCAAGGACCAGGGCATGGAGCCGGATGCAAGGAGACACACCTTCGCTGTCCCATCAGCAAAAGCCGCGGTTTGCCCTTGGACGTGGCATCTACCGGGTCCTCGGGCAGCCGAGCGCTGCCCACATCTCTCCTTTGCACTTTTTGTCGGTTCTGTTCGTGGATGCGTTCAAGGTTTAGCGACGCTAAACTAAGAAACCTGACGGGTTCGGAGCGACGTGGTGATGTAGGGACAGGAGAAAACGGAGTGGTGAGGTCCTCAGATGTCATGATGACGAAGGTGTCCAGCCCCCAGAGGGATTAGGCAGCAGGGGATGTCTGGAAACCCCGGACGGGGCTGGGGTAAAAAAGCCACAGACCAGAACGGTGCAGGACGAAAGGCAAAAAAAAAAAAAAAAAAAAAGGAGAGAAGGAGAAATAAAACTACGAGGTATAAAGCACAATGCACATTCACCGCCTCTCCGGGAGCGGATGGCCACTTTCTACAGGGCCGGGCCCTGTGTGGTTTAGAAGGGCTGACAGCAACACAGAGGAAGCGGAGAATGACAGGAAGACGACGGCACGCACGGCACGACCATGACGAAGATGGCAGGCGTACGAGAGCAGGCAGGCAGGCAGGCTCATCAGCAGCGCCCGAGAGGCGGGAGGCGGCCCCTGGGATGAGTCTGACAAACTCCCACCGGCGAGGGCAGCGTGCAGAGATGTTTCGCATCTTACGGTGATACAGGCCAGAAGGGCAAAATGCGGATCAGCAGTGCGACGACCTGCTGCGGCTGGAACAGCTTTGTGGTTGACTCAACCAACCCAGGCTCTCAGGGCGCCAACGTAGCTTTTCATCTTTCTGCCCAACGGTGCAGGGGGCTGCTCGTCCCATGTCCCCCTGCTACTGGGCTGCCCTCGGAGAGCACAGGAGCGAGGATAATCAAGGGAAACTAAAAAATCTAATAAGAAGATCATGGGGGCGCAGCCGAAAGCGACGCGTGGAGGGAGAGAGCTACTCTGGGCCAAAGAACGCTTGCAGAGGCCATCGGTGAGGGCAGAAGAAGCGAGGAGGAGATCCGACCGGCCCGAGGGGACGATCGATTGAGCAAGTGTTTGGGGTCCCATGACGCGACGAGCAGGAAAGAGACAAGCGTGTTTGTTGCGAAGCGGGTACTAGACGCGGTAGCTAGCCATGGATACGGATGAAGACAGGAGGCCAGGACGAAAAACGGGCAGACAGGCACCCATGAAGGAGGGGATAGTGACATCAGGCCTCGCAGGCGACAGAAAACAACGCAGGACAGCGAAAAAAGAAGAGACACAGAGAGAGGGCAGGCAAGTGACGACGGCTATGGTCTAGATCCGGGCTGCCGGTACCCTCCAGCGGCCAATGCCATGCGAGGGATGGCAACTCGTCGGCGGAGGGATGGAGCCGCCGCCGTTGAAGAAGCAGCGGTGACGGCGAGACTACTTGCCCTGCCGTCAGCCAGGGGCGGACGGGCGGGTGCGGCGGGCAAAAAGCGAAGAGCTGAAGGCGAGCATTGAGGGCAGAGCAGGCTATGCGGCGCAAGCGCGAAAAAAAAAAAAAATAAAAAAAAAAATAAAAAAAAAAATAAAAACAAAAACACCACATCACTCACCTCCATCGACGGCGACCGGTCGGAAGACGCCTTGAGAGCAAAACGTCGCCGTCGGTCAATCGCGAGATCCTAGGCGGGCAGACGAATGGGAAGCAGCCGGCAGGGATATTGAGGAGTGGCAGGATGGATAATGGATGGAAGACGGGAAGCGGGCTATCAGATGGCTGGTTGTTTCGCGTGGCACAGACAGAGGGATGTTGAGGTGTGGTGTACCTCAGGGTACCTCGGTGTGTTGCCGGAGACGGCAAAATAGACAGGCCTGCAATCTCAATACCACCCGGCAAGCAACTTTACAGTACAGAAATCGACGCTCAATCGATGGAAGCAGGGAAGCCACTTTGGGATGCTGCAGCCTAAAGCTTCTGGATGTGGTTAGCTGAGGAGAGACGATCGCCTGGTTGGGTGCCCTTCCACAGAGGCGCCAAGGTACATGGGTTGTTTGTATCTGTGGGGCTGAGATTGCAATGAGCACGTGCATCGGTGTCTGCCCACTGACCTTCAGACCCACCAGATCTGATCTGCTGCAAGGTTTCTTAGCTTGCAGAGCATTTTGCTGTGCTTGCCCCTGTGTGTCGTTCAGCGTCTTGGCCTGACCTCTCGGTGCAGTTTTTTTTTTTTTTTGGTTTTTTTTTGTCTTATATCTCAATGATATCATAATCGGCATTCTGTTTTTCTTTCCTATGGGAAACATGAAGCCCGGCGCCCATTCCGAAAATCTAGACCACCCATTTACCCACCCTGAGCACAACTAGAACCAAAGGAGTGCTGATCAAGATACCTACCTACCTTAGCCAAAACAAGGAAACCCGACCCGAGGAGATAAAAACGCATCCGCCAAGCTCGACGCCATGTTTGCCAGTTGATTGATTGGTGGCAAGCCCAATGTCCCTGACCCGTCCCATCTTACCTTACTGCTGGGAGGACAGCAGAGAAGATTCAGAAAAAAAAAAAAAAACGAGAGGAAATGCCTATGGAAAAGCAAAAGAGCATGGCCTAGATGTGGCTATTAAGGAGAGTGGCGTGTAAAGCAAACGACGCATGAAGCAAAAGACGTTGCGTGACGTGCCGGTTACTGTCCGGATTAGAGAGTGTGTATGTGTGAGAAGAAGAAGAAGCAAACGGACGAGACACGGAGGCAAAAAGCAAAAGAAAAAAAAAAAAAAAAAAAGAAGAAAAAAAGGGTTCGTATCAAAGACTGAGCCTGGACGCGACACGTTTAAAGCGGCACAGGCGGAGCCTCGTCCTCTTTGGGCCAGCCAAAGATGCTGGCCACAAAGCTCTTTCTGCGCCTGGCCTTCCCCTCCGGATTTATTCCGCCCGCCGGGCTCGAAAGGGGCCGTCCCCCCGGCGACGAGGAGCCGCACTGGTCCGGCGGAGGGGACGGAATCGGCGGCAGCGCCGGCACGGGCGGCGCCGCGCCCGATGCGCTGGTCGGGGGAGTGATGTCCTGCGTCGAGGGCTTGTTGAAGTTGCCCATCGATTGCTGCAACGTGGCCACCAGTTCCTGTCAGCACACATCGCTGGAAAGGGGTGAGGAAATAGAGGGAGGGATTTGCACTGGCGTGACATCGCCTGCTTACCCTGACGCTCAGCCTATTCCGCAGCATCCTGGACCTCCTCTTGTTCGCCGACGACTCCTCGTCGTCGATGAGCTCGACGCCGGCCTCCTTGGCCAGCTCCGTGATCTCGGTCAGGATCGTCTTGCCGTTCACGGCCACGTTCTCCTCCGGCATCGGCACGAACCGGAGCAGGCCGCGCGCCGGCGCCACCCCGAGCACCTCCTCCATGTGGTTCTGGATCAGGGCCGCGTTCCTCTTGTTAATCGTCGGCTGCACCTGCGACGGGAGCGCCAGGATGGTCATGCTGTAGGCCGGCTCGAACGTTCCCCCGAACATCATGCACACCCCGTGCTGGATCGACACCACGATGGACGACACGGGCCGCTGGAACCGCAGCGACAGGTTATACGAGAGCTCCGTGATGAAGGTGAACTCGTCGCTCAGCTGCGTCCGGTTTCTGTGTCAGTCTGTCTATTGTTGTTTTCGAGCGGCATATCGTCAGGTCAGGGTATCTTGGGTGGGGGCTTACAATCACGTTGGTCTTAACCTCGGCCATCACGATGGCCTCACTCCGGACACGTTCCGACAGCGATGACGCGACGGCGTTCTTCTCCTTCTTGGTCGAGGCGAACTGGTCCTCGAAGTAGGTGCTTCTCCGCCTGGCCATGTCGACCTGGCCCTGTGACGCCCGATTCCGCGTGCTCGGGTCGCCCGGCGGTGGGCGGTCGATGTCCCGCAGCATGCGGTAGTCGCCGTCGACCAGATTCGTGCTCTGGGGCCGAGCGGATGCCATGTTGGATTGCTTCTTATGCGATCCCTTCTGTGTTTTCGTCGCCGTCTGCTGCTGCTGCTGCTGTTGCTTCTGTTGAGTCTTGTATGTCGACGCCCGCTGTTGATGCTGCTCCGGCGGCTGTTGCTTCTGCTCCTCCGTGATTTTATCCTGGTTCTGCTTTTGCTTTGCGTGCTTCCTCTGGGCAAAAGAAAGGTTGAGCGACTTTGAAGAGAGAAGGCGCCTGCCCGGAGGCTCACCCGTGCCCTTAAGAAGGGCACTGCTAGTGCTGGTGCTGTTGTTGTTGCTGCTGGCGCCTCCCCCGCCTTTGACCTCCACCCCTGCAGCAGGCGTGGTGGTAGCAGCGCTTGCGCCTGGTCCCGAAGCCATGGCTTCCAGCCCTCAAATCGCAGAAGGGGAGGCAAAATGTCACTCGCCCCAAAACGGAAGGGTTGCCTAGTCTCCCGTCCCCGAGAGCTGGACCGGCGCCGGGGCTACGCGGGATGGTGAGGAGGCCGGCGGGCGCGCCAAGGGCCGTGCGCAAAGGCCCAGCCAGATACGGGGAGAGGTATGAGAGGCGTGGCGGCAGCCAGTTACGAGGATGTCGCAACTCGGAAGGCCACTGCGGCTCGAGCCAAGAAGGCTCGCCCAAGGTCAATGCGTGGTAACCCCAGATAGCGAAGCGCCTCTGGCGTCGCTGGGTTGGGAGGCTTGGGCGATCTGCTAAGGTTGTTGAAATCAAATGCTGAAAGTCAATGCTGCCTAGGTGTGCGCTAGTCTGTGGGCGGCTGCCACTGACGAGATGATGGTTTATGGACACGGACCGAACGCTGGCATATCTTTTTTTTTTTTTTTTTTTTTTTTTTTTGGATCACGGATGTCGCTCAGGTGTCGGTTGATTGTGATGAGTCCATGGACGGCCGGAGGCAGGCGAATAGCTAGATCTATCTGGCTAGATGAGGTTGCCGAAGCTAATCTGGTACTTTAATAGGCATGCGAGAGTCTCTGCGCCGGGTGATAAGTGTGAGGTAGTTGGCTATGTGGCATCTGTCATGTACCTGGGTTCAGAAGGTGAGGTAGGTAGGTACCTGGTAGGTATGCTCCTGGCAGCTCCAACACCGTGGTGTGACAAGGTGTGGCCAAGAAACATTTGACCTCGTTTGTTTGATCTCTAGCAAGCAGGACCTATTCCCTGCCGGGCGATCCACCTGGGACGAGGGAACGAAGGAAAATCTAAAGGAGTGGCGCAAGAACCGGCAAGGGTGAAATGAAAGAGGAACGCCACGCGCGAGCGAGCACTAACAGCTTGTCCCCCGATCTGATATCTACGAACACCTGACACCCAAGATGCCCAGCCAGATGCCAAGCTAGCCTCATGGCCCAAGAGAAGACCTAGCGCCTTTCCATCTCTTGACATGGAAGGTGGCACCAAATTCGAACGACACACGCCTTGACGCCACTAGCTTGCGGACAATGTCATGAGACTACCAAGCCTCAAATGAAGCCAATGGAACGAGTTCAAGATATCAGGGTTTCGGCGGCCTACGAACCAGCCCTCGTAAAGCGCGAGAGCTCTCGAGCCGAGCTGTCGGGAGACGGCCCTCTTGTTTGTGTAAACTCAAACCACATGCGCTCGTAGTGCGAGGACCTAGCCGTCGCGCTCGCTAGAAGCCGCCCGGTGCGAGGACTCCAAGGAAAGGGTGGCCTCGTCGAGAAGAAATTTCCGCCACTGACGACATCCACGGCCCATGATGATCCGTCGACCTTGCGGATAGCGGCACTACTGATTCTAGTCCCCAGCGGCCGCTGACCTAGGTGGTATAGAGTGGGTGCCACGGACTCGGGCAGCTGCAGTCCACGTCGGCGACGGGCAGCGATCAAATGAAGGGAGCGCCCGCCTAGCGAATGGAGTGTGGGTAATCGAAATGACGGAAAAGCTAAAAATGCGCCGGCCGAACCGGGGAAACAAAACAAGACGGCGGAAGAAACACTTCAAAGCAGCCACACCATGCTGCTTTGGGCCTCGTGAAAAGAAGGTGGCGGGTGTTACCGCCAGCTGAGGGGGGAAAAAAGGAGGCGGCCAAAAGTTAAATGGTTCATTTTCCGGGAGATGGATGACGGTGCCGGTGCATGTGTGTGTGATAGGATCTCACTATTCGTGTGACATCGGGTCCGTGTTCGTGGCGAAAATGCTAAGAAAGAGGAAGGGGCAAAAGCCAAGGCATCGAGACAAGTGCTTCATTCGTAAATAGGTATAGTAAAAGGGAAAACTGGGAGAACGGACACCACATCCAAAAAAAAAAAAAAAAAAAAAAAAAATACATTAAAATGAACCACCTGGGTACCGAATCACCAAGAAAAACAAGGCGAGAGAAAACCCAATGCCTCTTAAGGGCAGTATACAAACAAACTCATCCTGTACAAACAGCATCTCCTCTGCTGCACAGGTCATCAACGGGATATCCTGAGTGGCAAGGCAGGTCTTGCAAAGACATAACGCGTGGCCACTTCCCATCTTGACACGTCTGCTCTCCTCAACGGCCCGGCGGGAGCATTCAGGCAGTCTCGCGAGGAGGCTGCGGGCTCGGGGTGCGCGAGTCCCTAGCGCACGTGTAGGCGCTCGTGTACTTCTCCAGCTTGGCCTGCCACACGGCAGCAGCGAGCACGGCGGCCTCTACGGGGATGAGCAGGATGGCCAGGTACAGGCCCGCCCAGCTCTCCTTGCAGAGAGTGGCAAAGTGGGGGCGCTCCGTCATGGAGAGGGCTTGCCAGCGGCAGGTCCAGCTGATGAGCGTGTCCTCCAAGGTGGACGCGTTGACGGCGTAGAAGAAGATCATGGCGATGACGGCGGCAATGAGACCAACCACGGGTGCGGCCAGCGACTGCGAGGTGTGGACGAGAGCACGGTTCCGGACCTAGAAGGGAGGACAGTGCGTTAGTCAGGGAAGATCAGACCCAGTACTGTACTGGGGAGGCGGCATGGAGGCGGCATGTGTGCTTACAATGGTGATGCGACTGCACATGATGGAAATGACGTTGGTGATGACAACGAATGCGGCGCCAACCACAAGAGCCACAGTCGGGCGCAGGTTGAAGGCCTGCGGCCACAGAGGGAGGACGCCCTGCATCCCCTGGGGCACGCTAGTGGCGTCATAGACGTGCAGAGTATCGGCTGAGACTCCCAGGACGGCGATGCCCATGAGCAGGGCCAGCAGGGTGAGACCGGTGCGCGCGCCGTCGACGCGCTGCAGGGCGCGCATCTTGGACTGGAGGTGCAGGTCTTGCGAGTCGACCTCGAAGTCCGAGGCGGAAGGCCTCTTCTCCTTGATCTGCTGGGGAGCCATTCTGGACGGGTCGGTGATGAGACGAGTAGAAAAATAACAACCTAGGAAATAATGAGATAGCAGAAAGAGAAGCAAAGGAATGTAAGTGGTTCGTGACAAGGAAAACCTAGGAGAAGGAAAGTAAAGTTCAACTTGAAACACAGATTGCGAGATGGAGACAACACAAGGAAAGGGGCGAGATGGGATAGTCGACGCTTATACAAATACCTGGAGGTGGGAGCATCTCTCCCAGCTCGTGGGTGGTCCAGTTTAAGCGCGCGCTGGCAGGCACAACAGTCAGGAGGAGGGGCGCCGCCAATGCACATGAACGGCAAGACGTCGATCCACGAATAGCAGCAGCACTGCAGGCGGGGAAAACGACCTCAAGCAAGGCGAGTATCACGCATCGGGCGAAGAGGGTGTGCCGGTATGCGGGCGAGCTGCCCTGCATTAGCGCCCTCTCTAAATTTGGGCCATCGACTGATTTGATTTGCGGCAGAGCTCAATAGCACGCGCTGCGATGTTGGGCGAGTGAGATTGTGGGCAGCCCAGAAATAGGACCAGTGCAGCTGTGCCCCCGGCGCTGATTGGCTGATGCAACCCAATAGCGGCAGTCGTCAGCCAATCAAGGCTCCCGTGCCGCCGCCCCGCATCCCATCACACCAGACTTGAACTTTTTGGGCCCCAGTTTCTTTGGGGCCCACGCGGCACAGGCAATTTTGATCCGTGCATTGCTTCTGTTTCAACCACGGGGGAGAGAAAGAGAGAGAGAGAGACTGTGCCGGACACAGCCCAGCAGCAAACCTGTGCTACTCGATCCCGCCCTTGGAAATGCAATGTCTCGGCGTGGCCGCCCCCGTTGACTGGCACACACGGCTGCTCACGGGCTCTCGTCCGTTTGCAAAAAGCAACCCGTCCCAGCAACCAAAGCGCAAGTGCGGATCCTTCTGCCCGCTCCGTCGCTATCCATCACCCAGGCTGGGCACTCGCCTCCCATCCCCTGGACAGCGCGTAGGACTACTGCTGCCGCGTCCCGAGGCTGCCGGACAAGACATCCGATAAAACAGGCTGGCAAACGGGGGATAACGGCCGCATCAGACCTCTTGTGGCACTCCAGCCGGACCACTTTTTGGGTCGCTGCAAAGGACCGATTGGCCTGCAGCCTTCCGTGCAGCCCGTCTTGTACAACCTCGCCCCGAAGCCCTCGCCTCGCTCGGTAGAAGGGCAAAACTTGGCCACTCTGCTGCCGAGCTCATGGCCATACCGGGGCTGCTGTTTTGCGAGCCTCGGCTAGGTGGTTTCATCTGGTGTTAATGCGGCTGGACTCGGCGCTGCGTCGTTAGTGATCCCCATGTGATGACAGATTTGTTCTAGGCCATGGAAAGAGGGGACGGGCCGCCGCCCAAGGAGATAACGCATGCCCACGGACGCTTATACGGCTGGACGGACGGTGGTCTCGCGCGCTGCACTGCTCCGCATCCGTGCCAAAAAAAAAAAAAAAAAAAAAAAAAAAAAAAGGCGGCAACTACCCGCTCCAAGGAGCTGGCAGCTTTTTTTTTTTTTGCTCTGCACCCGCTGGCCTGGCTCCAAAGATGGCCCATAGCAAGGAGGAGGCCACCCACCCAGAAACATGAGGACGACTGTACGGAGCGACACGAGGACGGATGTCCACGCCGGTTGTTGTCATCCCCACCATCACTCAACGACGATAACCAGGTATTCGGGAACTCGACATCGTATCACCTCATCCTCCTCCTACCCTGGGTCCAGCGTGGTGTCCTGTTGTGCTGGAGCTCAAATCTCGTTCCTTCTTCTCCGGTCTAAACTCCCGGGTTAGGTTTCCCTTGTTTGCTTGTGTGTGTTTTTTTTTTCTTGGCATCACTGTGCCGGGATCGAAGGTTTTGACTAGCATGAGCCACCCTTGGATCGGAGAGATAACTAGATGCCGTCGTTGGGGAAGCTAGTGCCTCATGTACATACCGCTAGGCTAGGTCTGTTGCCCTCTAAGGCAAGAGTGGGAACCAGCGCGTACCTCGCGTGTGCACTTAGGCACACACATAGCCCACACATGGGACGAGAAGCAAGCGTCCTCGCTAGGGTACCACTCTCGCTCAGAAACTTGTATGTATGCGCATACGCCGACATTGTCCTACCCGACCTGGGGGCATCATGCGTGGGCACCTGCACGATGAAGCCTCATTGTCTCGGGTGGCCTTGACTGGTCTAGTCCAACCTTTTCGCTCCTCCCCATCACCGCGCCTTTGAACGAGTCTCGTCCTTTCCCTGGCGGGCAGCTTTTCATAAGTGCGCAGCCGTCCCTCCTTGGCCCCCTCTCTCCGTGGAACTGGACACTGCAACGGTCAAGGGCACACGCCTTCCTGAACATCCCTCCCTCCCCGCACACCGGTCGTCGCCACTCTCCTGGCCCCAGCGTCAGGCAAGTCAACCACACGCAACAACAACCCTGCCGCACTGCAGATGACTGCCGTCGTCTGCTCTGCCTCATCCGCCTCCCTTGTCACTTTCAGATGTTAGAATGACTGCGATCCTTGGGGGTTACCAGACGACGCACGGATGCAGCCTCTCTTGGATGCCTCGTCCCTAACCAGGGGCTCAACCGGGCAGGCTTTTGTAGGTTTCAGCACTGCATCTATCCCCTTGCCTCCGCCTGCCTAGGTACTCTTCTAGGTGCCTATATAGGTGCCATGAACAACTGGCTAATACCTTGCTTCCCCACGGCCATGATTTTTGTTTTACATAGCGCTGCTTCCCTAGACTGCCACCGGAGCTACGTATCAAGATATGGAGCCTCGCCCTGGAAGAAGGGCGGATCGTCCCTCTCCGCTGGTGTGGAGGCGACGGCGACGGCGACGGGACGGAGCCAAGGCCGAGAGACACGCCCGATCACCTGCGCCGGCGACGGCAGCAGCGGCGGCGACGGAGCGTAGCGGGCTGCACGACGACGGCACGGCCGCCCGCGGCACTGCACGTCTGCCACGAGTCCCGACGCGAGGCCCTGCGGCGCTACCGGCCGTCGTTCGGGGCGGCGTCGCTGCCCGGCCGGGTCCTCTTCGACCCGGAGCGCGACCTGCCC
Source organism: Magnaporthiopsis rhizophila (assembly GCA_003049465.1). Lineage (NCBI taxonomy): Eukaryota > Fungi > Ascomycota > Sordariomycetes > Magnaporthales > Magnaporthaceae > Magnaporthiopsis > Magnaporthiopsis rhizophila. The sequence continues at coordinate 322,726 of PYSS01000011.1, forward strand.
TTCTTTGGCGCCCGCGACGGCTACATGGCCTCGGACGGCCAGTTCCGCACCGTGCTCTCGCTCACGCCGCCCGCCGAGCTCCGCCTGATCCGCCGCCTGGCCCTCAGCGAGGCCCTGCTCTGGGTCGACACTACCACCACTACTACTACCGCCACCACCACCATTCCAACAACGGCCGCGGTGAGTCCCCGGTACGAGCCGCCGTTGGACCACGCCGCCTGTTCCGCCCGCGAGATTCTCGGCCTCGTGCGGACCCGCCTGCCCGCCTGCCGGGAGCTCGTTTTTGTCCCCCACGACGGGAATCCCGTCCGTGACCACGGCGCCGCTGTCCTCGTGCCTGGCCGAGCCGCCACAACAACATCCATACTCACTTCCATCAGCCGCGCCGCGACGTCAGTGGTGCTCGAGCCTCGCAGCACGCCCCGCCGCTGCCGGCTGGAGATGCAGCTACGCTCGGCCCTCGAGGACGTGCGCGCCACGTTCCCGGCCTGGGATCCGCCCCAGATCAGCATCATGTCCCTCGCCGCTCCTGCGGGGCCTCCAAGCCACGAGAACGGAGAGGAGGAAGGGAGGAGCAGCATCGACAGGAGGCGCAAAACGCATAACCACCACCCCCACCACCATCACCACCACCACGACACAGCATGGGCGAGGAACCTCTTTCCGCAGGCACGACAACACGCGCAGCAGCAGCCGCCGCCGGCGGGGAGCTGCGGCGGCTACGACCGGATGAGCAGGATCGACATGATACACCGATCCGCCGTCAACAAGTTCCTGGAGCTCAGGAGGGAGGCTGCGTTTTTGCGCATGACGCAGGAGGCCTGCTAAAACTTTGGAGGAATGGGCATTCAACCTTGTTGATATTATCATGACAAACCACTTCCTCATACTCTCTACACTTTTCTAATTCTTATTTTCTCTTTTAACTGCTTTATATTCCCGTGTTTTGCATGATTTTACCGCCTGGCAACATGAGAGGCGAATGGAGAAAAAGGTCACACACACCAAGATAAAAAAAATAAAAATAAAAAAAAAGGCAAACCAAAAGACACAAAAGCCAACTCTGTACAAGCTGCCCCCTACATCATACGCATGTCGAGTGGACACTTCGGGACCGGGCGACCAGGTCCTGTGAGATTGGAACGCGAGCCACGTTAACAGTAGTCACGAAGTACACTTTCCACACATTTTTATTTTAAATCTGGTCTTACCTTTAATACATGTTCCCGTTGAACCTTCACTTCTCGAGTCTGTCCGTCGACTCATCTGCTCGCTTATTCTCCTCGACTTAGGTTAGCTTCAATCCCGTCACAGATTTGATATGGATGAATCATTATGGAATCTTTGCGGCAAAAAATATAGTCGTGAATTCATAGGCGGTTCGGTGCGACCTGTCTGTAGGAGACGGCCAATGGTCACAGAGATAAAAAGCATAGGTGGTAAGTTTGCCCTAGTGGCGACTGTCAACTTTACACCGCCGCCGCCGCCGCCGCCGCCGAGACGCCAAGACCGATTCCCTTCCTGCGACCCCTGACGAGCGCCTCAAGCACCCTCGCGACGGCCGGAAAGTCGCCGAGCATCGAGATGTGTCCCTTCTCGGTGCTCACGCGGCCGCCACGGACAACGTGAAAGCCGGGCGGCAGCATGGCCTCACGTGCAAGCACAACGCCGTCCCCGGACCGAAACACGAGGTCGTCGTAGACCTCCGGACCGGCGATGGCGTCGCGCGAGGCCACGCGCACGGCGTACACGGTCGGCGTGTCCTTGCCGTACATGACGGCCATGGGCGGGTACGCGTTGGCATCGCTCAGGGCGGGCACGTGCTGCGTCTCGGCCCGGAACCGCTTCGTCTCGGCCAGGGTGCGCTTCAGGTACTCGTACGGCCTGGCGTGCTGCAGCTGCAGCTGCTGGTCGTTCGCGCCGGGCTCGGGCGGAGTCGAGGCCCCACCGTCGGCTGTCGTTGACGTCGAGGACGAGTCCAGCTGCGGCGCGAGGACGCGCTCCTTGAAGGCTTCGGCGGCAGCCGGTTTGCGGCTGCTGCTGGTGTTCGCGTCGCTGACGCTTTTTCCGCGGAGGGGAAGGTTGGTTGAGAGCGTGCTGGTAAGGTCCCGCAGCGAGACCAGGGCGCTGCTGCGTTTGCCGGCGGCCTTGGTGGTCTGAGCCGTCGGGTCCACGGCCGGACACAGCTTGTACTTCACCCACGAGTCTACGTCGTAAAAATCGATTTTATACGATTCTTTCATGTCCTTGGACATGAAGCAGAACCCATCCTCGGGCAGGAACACGAAGCTGGTCCGGAACGAGAAGGTGACGTTTGCAGTGAGGACCTTCTCGTTCAGCAGGACCGCATCGCCATTGCGCAATGGGCCCAGGATGTTGATGGCACGCTGAGGGACCCCGATGTAGCCGACACCCGAGAAGAGCTCGGGTCGCTGGTTCACGGCGTGGCGTGTTATCATGCCCCCCAGGCTGTGGGCCAGAACGAGAGCGCCACGCTGGTGCTTGGGAGTGCTAGCAGAGTTGCACCTGAGCCCCTCCAAGAAGCGCACCATCCTGGCCGATGAACGCGCCGGGCTTAACCGCCAGTCGTAGGCAAACTCGTGGACTCTGAGCTTTCCGGCACGGGCGTTTGGGCTCTCGCGCATCCGACGCAAGAGCCGTCGGGAGATGTCTACTGGCCCGATATTCTGCAACATGGCCGAAGGGAATATCACATCGTCCATACCGTCCTCGTCTTCCGGGCTAAGCCCGACCTCGAGATTGACTTTGCGCAATTTCAGCCCGACTTTCATGGGTATCCAAACCTGAGGGTGTGGCGGCGCCGCAGACCGCAAGACAGAGCCTCTGTAGCCGCCCAAGACCACGATGTCACCGACCAGAGTTTCCAACACGGCATCGAGCATCGACGCTCCGTCTCTGCTGGTGGCCGTTGCAAGGGAGGCCGATACAGGCGGCGACACTTGACTCGGGGTAAGTGCACCATCGATGGAGGACGGGCCCTTCATGAACGAGGCCGAGGATATCAGATCTACCGTGATCCTTGATCAGTCTTGTCATGCCCGCGACGCGACACCATGAGCAGCGACTCTACGGCATGCGCGGTTAGGTAGGTATACTTACTTGGCAGCTGAGGCATCTTGAACGTCGGTCGGTCAAAGCTGTCTAGGACAGCCTTGAGGCGAGAGTTGACCTGCTCACGGACATTTCCGAAGCGCTCGTCGTCGCCGAGCGAGGACACTCGAGACAAGGTGGCGAACAGAGCCGACTCGGCCGACATGGACCTCCGCAGCCTATACGAGCGGACCGACGGCGGCCGGGGAAGGCGCACTTGATCTGTAGGCTGCTGTGGCGATGAACCTTCTATCTTCAGCGGCGCGGCTGGGAGCTGAAGCTGCTCCTGTAGCGTCGATGGGGTCCGCGGAAGAGCGCCGGGGCGGTTGGAGGCCGAGGACGAAGACGAGGACGAGAAGAACGAAGGAGTGGGAAGATTAGGGAAGAACCCCGTGGGAAGCGATATCGAAGGGAGAGCCTTGGATAGCCTCTTTAGCGCGTCACTCCCAACGGAGGAAGTCCGGCGATGCCTCGAGTCACAAAGCACGCTAGCGAGAGCTGACTGTTTGCCCGTCGCTCCTCCGGCGGCGACGGTCACGTCTTGGCGCGGAGTATCTTGGAGCCGCGGAAAAGGTGTGCTGACCACCTGCGACTCCTGGGCTGTTATTGCCGTCTCGGGTATCTCGGTGAGAGAATCGAAGAAACCGTCGAGTGCTTGGTCCATGGCGGCAGCCTTCTCAGCTGCGGGCGTTTTGGGAAGAGTGAGGCGTGTGGCTACGGGACTTATGGCCGGCTGGAACAGATATTGCGCTTCATCCTGGTCACCGTCGAACTCCTCATCGTCCGGATCCGGCTCCCGCGGAGACATCACCTTCAGCTCCGGCCGATGCGGCCGAGGTGAAGACGGCCGCAGCGGCATCTCGCTGTCACTCCGGGACGCCCGGGACTGAGCCGACCCTTCCCCACAGTCCCCATCCTCCTGCTGGCGCGGGTCTGAACACGACGCTGGCTCCAGAGGTTGTGCCTGTTTCTCCATGGCGGCCCCGATTTCCATTGTGAGCCAAGGGCTGATGCTAGAGCAAGCAGTGGTGCGAAAGTCGTTGAACTAGGTACGTTATCAAAGTCAGCTACCGTTCCTCGCCTGTGTGGTTTCCCAGATGTTGAGGAGTGGCCAAGGCTCTAGCTGCTGCCAAAACAGGAGCCTTCCCGCGAGACGGGCTGTCCCTTACATCCGGGCCCGAAGCTTGTTCGTGGTCCTCCATCAGCTTGCAGGAAGCCATGATTGGGGCCCAACCACGGAGCGAGGTTAGTGCACTGACCGCTAGTGACGTGGATGACGTCTAAGATTTGGGCAACAGACGGCGTCATGAATGCGGGCTAGCGGGTGGAAAGCGTGAAAGCTAGGTCGGGTTGCTTTAAAGCGTCGTAAATCCCCCGCGAAGGGTACCTGGCTTGGACGGCGGGCTTGGGGATGGCCGAATTAGGTATCGTGGGTTGCTGCGTGCCTTTTTTGTCCAATTGAGCAAGGAAGGGTCCGAAGCGCCCCCGGCATGGTTGCACAAGTCCCCCGGTAAGCGCGGCAAGGCACCACCAAACGGTACCTCAGTGACGGGGTAAGCAGGGGGTCGTCAAATATGCATCCATGGGGCATCATCCTGTGTTGGATTGGAGGCTTGAAAGTCCTCGTGCTTGCGTAGACGTGAGGGAAGTTAGTCGCTTCGGTTGCCTGAATACTGGGGGGTTCCATGCTGTAAAGCGGAGGAGCAACAGGCACTGTCAGCGCCCCAGTCACTAAGCGGGCCAGGCTCCACCGAGCTGAGGATAGGCCTCGGAGCGAAGATTGAAGCTGACATCAGCTGCTAGATGTGCTCGTATCCTACATACATCAACATGCGCGCCAAACAGTGTGGCTGTACCTCCCAGGCTCGATCCTTCTGCAGTCCGCATCAGTCTCGCTGCGACAAGAGAGAGTAGCTGCCCTCCATCTCTCGGATCTTGTCAGACGCTCGCTTCCACCCCGGCCGCGCCTCAAGTCGCTCCATATAGGCCCACACCCGGGGAAAGGCCGCTTCCGTCAAGCCCATGCCCTCAAACTCGGTCTTTCCCCACAGGATAGGGAACGCCAGTGCGACGTCCCCCGCCGTCAGGTCTTTGCCGCAGAGATAATCGCCGCCACCAGGCGACGTCTCGAGCTGCTTCTCCAGGAACCCGAGCTGACTCTTCAGGTTGGGGACCACCAGCATGCCCATGACCCGTGAAGCGACCGCCGACGTGATTGGTCTGACCAGGAACGGTATCCGAGGTCCTTTGAGACCTGTTTTGTGTTTTGCTCTGGTGAGTTAGGACCTGGCCCCTTGAGATGGCAAGGAGGGACATGGAAAGAAAATTGTGAGATGATGGATGACTCGATCGGAAACCATACCATTGAGTAGGAGCGCCATGAGGAGATAGGGCGCAAGACTGCCTTCAGGATAGTACAGCAGATAGCGAAACCGTAACCACTCCTCCATCTCGCCGCCGGGCTTGCCCTCCTGGCCGTCCTTCCAACGCTTCGGCACGAGATTTTTGCCCGCACCGAAGTGGTCGCAGAGGTAGTCAATGATGAATCCAGACTCTGCCAGAACCAGCGGTGGTTCCGACGAGTCCGGCTTTGTGATGGTTACCACGGGCGATTTGCCCAGCGGGTGCAGCTCGGCAAGCTCGGGTGGCGCGAGCATATCCTTGGTCCGATGGTAGATCTGCAGTTCATAAGGTACCTCCAGCTCCTCGAGGAGAAATAAGATCCCTTGAGCGCGGGATCCATTGAGCCTTTGTGATGGTGTAGTCGCACAGGTATGGTTGTTAGCCAGCACGAATCGGATACAGCCGTCGCACTAGTAACGCACCAATGAAGCTTGATGATAGGCTTGTTTTCCTTCGTCGCCATACTTCTACAATCTTGGTGCTAGCCAAGGTACTTAGCACAATGATCGGGCTGAAGTATTTAGTGTAATTAGGCAAATCGACAGGTTCAAGACGGAAGCTCGAATGTCTAAGAATGGCGAGGTTGGTCGTCGAGCCTAGGTTTCCCGGGTGCGGTGCCAATCCATCAAACGCCAGCACCGTCCAACGTCATCGTGCTGACAACGACCGGGCCGATTCGGCTGCGGCACGCCTGAAGTCGCATTTAAAATTCGCGCGTGCATTTTGAATGCGATGCTATCCGAGACGAATTATTTGATACAACATGGCTGGCCGGATGGAAGCTGAATGTCCATTTTCTAGGAATTCATTGCGAGGGTGCAGCATTGCCCCTTTCGATTCTACAAGTTTCCGCTTTTGGTCACGAACAAGCCGACCAGACTACCCACACGCCATACTACTAGTAGATAGTTCCCAAGAGCAAATGGCTGCCGACTTCAGCCTACTCGATCAAGTACGAGTCTGCCGTCGACTTGACGTCCTTGGAGAAAGTCACATCCTCGTTCTCCTCCAACAGAGTGACAGACAGCACCTGCAAAAAGGCGTGTTCCCCAACTTGTTAGCCAAATATGCCCAAAGGGAGGAGGGCCCATGAGAGGTTACGATTAGACTTACGTCAACATCGGTAAATGGCTTCGTCTTGGAAAACCGAACCTGCATGGGGAAGAATTCGGCCTCGTCGTCTGTCGCAGCCTCGAATTCGAATGAGCCGTTTGCGTTGTCGTCGCTCACCGTGCCGATCGACCATTCGAGGGTGTCGCCCGACACCTCATACGTCGTGTCGAAGCTCGATACTGTCGGCTCGGCGCTAGAATAAGGGATCACGACGCTGACGTCCTTCAGCTCATCCCCGCCTGTGAGCTCATACTCAACCGTCAGAGTGCAGTTGCCATCGGAGCCCTTATTAACCCAGACGTTGAAGCTGATCGGAAGCGCGCTGCTGTCGTCAGTCTTGGGCGACGCCCTCCACCTTAGCACACCGACAGAATTGTTGACCGGGAAACCCCTGTCCGCCTTGCTCATCTGGATCAGCTTGGAGCTGTTGAACAGGTTGCGGTCCACATTGGGATGAGTGCGGAATTGAGCCCCGTGCGAGGCGTTGGCCGCCAGGTGAAGCTTGATCTTGGTGAGGCTGGGGTCCGACACGCGGAGATTCAGATCGCCATTGACCGTAAACGAAGAGACGGCGCCCTCCCTGGATATCTTTGCGCTGATGCTCTCGTTGACGGTGACGTGAATGGCGTCGCGGTCGAGGCTTGCGGAATGCCGAGAAGCTGCCGGCTCTGCTGCCGCCGCAGGTGCCGAGGACGTGGCCGGCAGGAGGGGTGAGTCGTCGACCTCGGCGCCCATGTCTCCCCGGACCCGCTCGAACATGTCTGTCGTCTTGGACTTCTTCCCCAGCTGCATTCCCTTGCCCTTTGGTGCCGTAAATCTGAATATACTGGTTAGAACGCACTACTCGCCGTTGCCATGGCACGGAGCCGGATCGGATAAGGGGTCCATACTTGGATTTGTTCTTCTCAGCCTCGTAGGTGTCGTACGTGTCTGTGACAGTCGGGCGGGAAGGCGGGGTGTAGGTCGGATAGACGGGCGTTCTGGGCGCACCGCCGCCTCGGCCGGTCCGAGCCGACTCTTTGCGCTGCATCTCGAGCTGTTTGGCCTTGCGCTTGCGCTCTTCCGTCGCCTCGAGTTCTTTGTTCTGCGGAGCTTGTCAGCCATCCGACGCGCTCGGCGGCTCCCAGGCGGACCCAGACTTACCCGAGCGATGATCTCCTGGATGCGCTCCTCGTGGCTCTCCATCTCCAGAAACGTCTTGATCTGGCTGATGGTGAGGTTCTCTCTGTACCCTAGGGTAACGAGCTCATCAAAGGCGCTGAGAAGCTCATAGGCATTCTTAACAATCTCCCGTTCGTCTGGGCTTTTGCATATGCTGGTGACGACCTGGGCGAAGAGATGGAGGGAGTCGATATCCTGCAAGATGTTGGATTGGCGGTTGGTAATGAGCACCATATAGAGCTCGTCCAGAGGCTGGTAGACGAAGCGAACGCTATCCTGCTCGACCGTCGTGTGCTGGGTTCCGCTGTCGGCGAGCTTGGGGAACGATGCCAGTAGGGCTTCTATGCGCGACCTGGGCATTTCGCGGAACTGTCTTGAAAGAACAGCCTTCCCGCTCCTGGTGCAAATCGAAGCCGCGAGGACCACCTTCACATAGCTCCGTCAGCTCAGTACCCAGGTTGTTGCCAGGGAAGCGGGGAGGCCCTACCATTTTGACAACAGTGGCGGGCTGTTAACACACTTAGTGCTGGATGTTTGTTGCCTGGGTCTTCTGTCTGCCTTTGCCGGCAACCAGCGACAGTTGTCGAGAGCTTGTAGTGGAAGGGCGCAGGGGATTCGTGTCAATTGCCTTCCAAAATGCTGTCTTGCTTCGGAGATCGAGGGCTCCGACTTCCAGGAATCACGGTCCACCACCGCTGGCTTGTCGCTTGTCTGTCTTCAAGTGTCCTCCTGAAATGTGGGTTTGGTCCGTGCCACGGGGCTGGTGGGGGTGTGGCAGCAGCTGTGCCACACTCCAGGGACACGCCACTCATCAATCAAGATGTGGGTCACCAAGGTTGACCTCTCGGAGCACAATGGGTGAAGCGCGTTGTTTCATGCGCCCAGGGCAGAAGGAGGGTTTGGGCAATCTGCAAACACAGCCCAAAAACGTCAACCAGGTCCTTTGCGCCGCATTCCGGCATCATCACTTCACTGCTTTGTCGGCTCACTTTGCAGCCTGATTTTGTCTCCCGTATTCTTCCCGCTTATCCTTCTCTTTTCTACCTTGTCCAACCATTAGTTATTCCACCTCCATCGGCCTTGTCCCGCCCCCCAAAACTATCGTCACCCTCCCTACCTACCTACACATCTTCCAGCCTTTCGTCGACCCGCGAGCCTCCCGAACCTTCCATCGGCGGGCGTCCCAAACTCTCATGAGGCGGTAGCATAGCACCCGTCGCCTTTCTTCGAACACACGAAATAATTACCCCCAGCCCAGGGCATCTTTCCCCAAAATTTCCGCAGCCCACCATCCTCGCTCCCTCGGCCAACAGTCCCTAAGCCTCGTGGCATGACCGTACATCGACCACATCCAACCGAAACCGCCGAATTCTACCAGCGAAAAACAACGGGCAGCACTCAAGCTCCGAAGGAAACTGCCTCCGTGTCTCTGAATCAACCCTTCCCCGCAGAACACTATGTCCGTCGACATGGTTCTCGCAGAACACCAAGCTCCTGCTGAGCTTGGGGACGAGCCAGGTTTCGACGACGTGGTCGAACAGGACGTCTCGATGACAGCCCACGAGGGCCTCGACGACATCACTTTTGACACAGATGATGGCTATATTGGCTACTCTGCACCTGATGAAGCTGCTCAAGGTCCTGCCCTATCTATTGATCAGCAGCCTGTTCAAGGGCTTAGCGACGAGGAGTCCGGTCTTGTTGATACGCATCTGGATCAGGATGGCGCTGTTGGCGCGGATCTGCTACCTCTGGCAGACGCTATTGAAGAGGAAAACGACACGGCTGCTGACACAGTCATTGCCCACACCACCGTCTCAGAGGAGGTCGGTGCTTCCGAACTTCCGGAAGACCACCAGTCACGCTCGGGTTTGCAGGCCGCAGGATCCCCAGTCAACGCACGGCCCTCTACGTCGGAAGATGATGGTCTCGCCGAGGAGATTGATTATGAGGACAACGAGGATAATGGCGAGATACTCCTCGAGGAGGTAGTCCAACAGCTTGAGCCAACTCACGAAAACGAGGCAGACGGCGATGAGGGAGTCTATCCCAACGGGCAGGAGCAAGACCCAAGGAAACCCGCGGATCTGGAGCAGGCAGCCTTGAGCCCGGAGCCCAACGATGCTCCCACTCACACAATGCCACCCAATGAGGAACCAGACAGTCCCGCCACTCAGCAAGGTGGCGGAGATGCGTTCGATGTCAATGCGAAGGACCATGGAGACGATGCCGGTCCTGAGGGTATGGGTTTGGATCCAGATGCCGAGCGCGCTCTGTCCCCTGACCAGGCAGACCTGTCTGTCGAAGACCATCACCAACGTTCAATTTCAGAAGACGACCAGGAGGAAGACTACGATGGTGAAGAGGATGTCGACTATATGGATGTCGCCGAGGTTGACGACCAGGCCTCGGACGAATTCTCGGCCAGGCCTCACGTCCGGATCCAGCATCGCAATACCACATACTCTCTTTTCTCGAGATCCACGTCGGACGACCCTTATTCCTTCTTCTTCTCGGATCTTGAAGCACTCGAGCACCCCCTATCACAGTTCCTTGCCGGTCTCCGCGAGGTTCTTTCTGACGAGATCACTCCTGACGAGGAGCTTTTGATTCGGATTGATGGACTTGGTCTTGAATTCGCCGAGGTATGTGGCAAAATCGAACTCCCTTTTATTCGTGGAGCGTCTACTGACACGGCGTGCTCCAGACAATGGAGAAATCCTCGCTCGACCGTATAACCTTTGGGACCATCGTCGACCTTCATGACCGTCTGGTCAAAGCTGACAACCCCCACAACCAAGATGTTGTACTGCTGGTCTATCTTGTCACTCGCCCCAACGCTCTGCGGCGACTGGACAGCCTGCTCGATGGTGCCAGCATTGGGGAAGGGCTATCAGCCTACCACATATCGTATCCGGACTACATGCTCGTAGACTTCCCACCCAAGGAAGACTCGAAGGAGACCACTGCCCAGAGCACACCTCGGACAACCAACGGATATAGCAATGCAGATTTCGAATCTGACCTGGGCCCCGACGAGGATGATGAACCCGACGAGATTCAAGACGCTGACCCCGAATCACCTTCACACACAAATGCCACACCGGACTGGCACGGATGTGCGGGCGGGGCGGATCAGGACGAGGATCAGCTGGGAGATTCGTACGATCAAGTGATCGATGAGGCTCACGAGAGGACCTCGGCATGCTCCCGTCATTCTGGCTCTCGCCAAAGCTCTCCTAGCGGCTCATGGGACCATAAAACGGGCGGTGAGGCCGTTGGAGAGCAGCAGACGGAAGCCTCGACTTACGAGCGTGCTCAGTCCGAGGTTAAGGACACCGACTCAAATCAGGGTTCAGATAGGTCTGACGCCTATTCGAACCCTGATATCGCCCTTGACGAAATTGGTGAGGAGACTGAGCCTGCATACCAAACACAGGAGCACCTGGCTGGCTCCGATGAGCAAGAGCTAGATCGGATTGACGATCTCATCACAGAGGAGCTCGAGACTTCTGACAAAGGCGAAGCCGAAGGCGACGTGGCTACAGGTAGCCCTTCATACACGGCCGATGACAAACATGACCTCGGCTCGTGGGAGGACGGCCTACACGACGCAGAAGTTGCTGATGGGGAAGGAAGTGTCGCATCACCAATTCGAGATCCTGAGCCAAACACGCCCCGGGAAGTTGGTGGCGAAGCCTGGGATGCTAGCAACGCTCAGGAAACCGTCATCACTGACGATCAGCCATTTGAGATGCTCCGACGGCAATCCGCAGCAGACACGGCCGATCTCGCGTTACTGGACCATAGCAGCGCGTCGGCGACCCTTGACGGCGAGGAGGTTGATCTCCAGGAAGTATTATCGACGGTGGGCCCGGCAGAAGATGAACAGCTCAAGGATGATGTTGAGAATCCTCACGAGGAAGCTGGCGAGGCCGACGAGATCGACTGGGAAGATAATGAGAACGATGGCGTCGTTGCTGATGGCATCACCTCGACGCCGTCGAGCAACACCGGGAAGAGAGCCCGGGAGGTGGACGACGGTGAAGGACCCGGTGACGGGCACGGTACGTTCTGGCTGTTCCGGCCCATCTGCCTCATGCATTATGCGTCGCCCGTTTTCCATGGCTAACTGTTATCTATCGTGGCAGACGTCAAGCGGCATCGTACATGAACACCATCCACCGTCTCCCACCCACATGCCTACCTTCCTACCCGCTTACCCTCGGTTGTGATGATACTTTCCCCGAGCTTGTCGTTTGCTGTTGCTCCGATGTGGCTGTAGTTCGGCCACCGTCTGGGTCGGTGAACCGGCTCTCACCCTGATTCTATCCCTTTATTGTCTTTTTTTTTTGTTTCGTTTTTCTCCTTTTTCCCCCTTGAGCTCCTTTGAACTTGCATGGAACACCCATGGCCATCATAACAACCCCTTCCAGGACTCATCAACAACCCGCAGCCGACACAAGCTCGACGCTCTATACCACAGGTTTTAACGCACTAGGTAAGTTTCAAACCACCAGGTCTGTTCGCCTCGACGGCAAGAAAGACCTCGGCTTCGGCAACCAAGGATGCGACTTGCAAGGACTTTGAGCAAGGCATCCAACTCGCTCCAGCATCGTGACTGTCACGCGACTGTAATGGACTCGAACCGGACACATCACATCGACCTTCCATTCCCACGTAAGGAATGAAACTGGGCGTTCAGGCAAGCACTGGGAGAAAGTGCTTGCGCTGCTCGCCTATCAGACGATCAATAGCTTCTTATGAATTTCTTCCATGTCCGCAACCTCTTCTCCCTTCTTACTATCTCTACAGTTATTGTATTACTATCTCTCAGTCCGGCGACTGTTTTGGCCTGGTCTAGACGGGGGGGTTCCGGCGTTTGGGTTGGCTGGGGATATCCGCCACGGGTGAGCAGCATTTCGAATTCCCTAGGAGGCTAAGTAAACTTTGGGCGTTCTGGGTTCTCTTTGGCGAATTTGGGTGGATTGGCTCGCTGCGAGATGTCTTCGGTTGACGGCAGTCGTCGGCTATGTCATGGGCCTAATGACGGAGGACCAGCTTGATATATGGCAGAGGGGCGTCGGAATGGAACTTGATCCCATTTTCCAACCTCTCGCCAGGCAAAGTGAGTCTGTCACAAGGATTGTATCAGATAGTAGATGAGTAGGTTTCTACTTGAATTGGAAGCGGAGTCTACATCTTTCACTCACCTCTGGCCTCTCAACTTCCACAATACGCATACGTGGTCAATTGGCATGACGCGGCGGTGTGCAACTCTGATTGCCCCCGGGCCACCACCATTGAGCATGCGCTAGGAAGCATCACTCTCAGGATAGCTATCCATTGCAACGTGACGGACGGCTTTGACAAGATGGACGGAGAGGCTAGTTTAGATGCAGCGGATAACGTAACTGATGTTATCTCTAAAAATGGACACAACCATCTTTCGTCCCGAGTCAGCAAGGACCAGGGGCAAAGCGCACATATGTCGATCATGTAAAGATTTGGGTCAGGGCAGTTCTGATGGCTCCGACGAGAGCTTTTCTTGAGATGGGCGGCACGATCTTGACGACATGGGATACAGGTCCCTGCCTAGACCCCGAAATAAATGCATGCGGTTAGCACAAAATGAGATGCGGGAAATGGAAGAGAATATGAAATAGTAAAGGAAACTGACAGGAATGTTTCGGGTAAACGGGGTTCCAATAGCTATCCGCAGCCCGGCCACCGTGCCTATTATCCGGTAGTCGCACGTGTCCTCAAAGAGCGACCCTGTGATGTACCTGGGTAGCCAATATGTGCCTGAGCAGGAGAGGGACCATTGGGGAACCTTTGCCCAGCCAAGGGAACCAGGGGCATTTCCTGAAACCCACGGTCGAGATGGAGCAATTGCAGAAGCGGATTGGGAGGCTGGGGTTTCCGGTTCAGGGAGGGAGCCGCTGTGGACTGGGAAGCTCAAAGCCCTCGCCCCTGTCCCCCGCCTGCACGGGAGAAACCAAAGGTACCCACCACCAGGTCGAGCCGCCCGTTTTAGAGCCAGATGGACTCGTGAGCTCGCAGCCAATTTGCCAACCCACGATACCCACCACCACCACGACAGTGAGGCTCCTGCTCGTATCGGCCCAAAAGGGAAGAAGCGCCTTCCACCCATCACCTAATTGCTAAGACACTCGAAACGACCGAGACCCCGAGTCTCCCCAACCCCAGTGGGGTTTTTTGTTTTTATGTTATTTTATTTTCCTTCTCAGTGCCCCATGCCCCATGCTCGCCACGCCACACCACCTGCTTCGCACTGCACCCTGGCCCATTGTCCGCAGCCCACCCACCACTTTTCTGGGGATGAACACGACACAGGTTCCCTCTGAGCGATCGCAGCATTCTCGTCGCCTCGCCTCGCCTCCATCCCGCGCACTCCGCCACGCACAAACGCCAACTATCGCACACCCGGAGTCCTCAATTCCCTCACTCGGCGAGGATTATCGATCCCTGGACCCCCGCCGCATTGCTGCACCCTGCCGAATTCCAGCTGGCCCCAGCGCCGCCCGCCTGCTGTCACGCTGAAGTCGGCTGCGTCCACACTCGCCTGGCGCGAGCGAGGTGGCTTTTTGTCTAGTGCAGCCCACCAAAGTGTCAGCAACCTACCCCTTCGCTGCGGCACTCGAGCGACGTCGACGGCCTCTCGCCGCCCACCGCCCACCGCGACCTGCCTTTTCTCGCACCGCCGTCACCACCCAAACGAGCACACGAACGTCCCGCCAAGCTCCCTCACGAAGCCTCCCACCACCCAAACGAGCACACGAACGTCCCGCCAAGCTCCCTCACGAAGCCTCCCACCACCCGAACGCGCACAGTCGGGAGACGTAGATCGGCGGCGCGCATCGCTGCCGTCGCACCCGCTTCAACACCGCCAAGATGATCGCGGAAAAGTACGCATCCGCTCGTTCCGCACTCGTCTGCGCGCTGCCCTGTCCTGCTCGTCGGTGCTTTGATAGCGCGTGGCGTGACAGACGTTGGATAACCCGTCACCTCGACAATCGGCTAGTATGCTGATGACCTGGTGCAACAGATACATCGGCCTTGTCCTGGCCATGACATCCAGTTTAGCCATAGGTATGCGCGCGCTCTCTTCACGGGAGGGCCCCTCCCCCTGTCTCCGCCCCTCATGTTCTTTGCGGCTAACATGACCCCTTTTCTTCGCGGCACCACAGGCACCAGTTTCGTCATCACAAAAAAGGTAGGCGCGCTACGTCGTTCTCCAGTATTCGTCCGACCGAGTTCGCGCACTTCTCGCACCGGTGGATCGCATGGCTGACGCGCGCGCGTGCGCCCACCTACTCTTAGGGACTCCTACAAGCAGAAGAAAGGCACGGGTTTGAGGGCGATGGATATGTCTACTTGAAGAACCCCCTATGGTGGGCTGGCATTGGCACACGTAAGAGGCCCTCCGCAGCGATGGGTAGCATGATACCAGAGCCGAGGCGTTTCGTTTTCGTACTGACTTGTTGTTCCTGTACACATGCCGGCAGTGGTCCTGGGCGAGGTCTGCAATTTTGCGGCATACGCTTTCGCGCCCGCCATCCTCGTTACGCCGCTAGGCGCCCTCTCGGTTCTGATTGGTGCCATCCTCGGCTCCTATTTCCTGAACGAGCTTTTGGGAACCCTGGGCAAACTCGGCAGTGCGATATGCCTCATTGGCGCCGTCATCATCGTCCTCCATGCGCCTCCGGATGAGCCCATCACGACCATCGACGAGATTCTGCATTTTGCGCTCCAGCCAGGTTCGTAATGCGCCGCACACTCTCTGCTAGCGTCAAGCATCGACTGCCCCTTGAGTCCCTCCCTACTCTCATAATTCGTCCTACACCCCGCCCAGC
The DNA here is from genome assembly GCA_003049465.1 of Magnaporthiopsis rhizophila. NCBI lineage: Eukaryota > Fungi > Ascomycota > Sordariomycetes > Magnaporthales > Magnaporthaceae > Magnaporthiopsis > Magnaporthiopsis rhizophila. Next base: position 338,391 of record PYSS01000011.1, read on the forward strand.
CCCGGGTCCGCGCCATGCTAACGGAACGTGCTGGTATAGGCTTCTTGCTCTATGTGACGCTCGTCACAATCTACGCCACTGTCATGATTTACTGGGTGGCACCCAAGCATGGAAAGAAGAATCCGCTGATCTATCTCTCCATCTGCTCTCTCGTCGGCTCTGTGTCGGTCATGTCTGTCAAGGCATTCGGCACCGCCCTGAAGCTGACCTTCGCCGGCAGCAACCAATTCACACACCCGTCGACGTATGTCTTCATGATCATCACGGTCGTGTGCATTCTGGTGCAGATGAACTACTTCAACAAGGCTCTCAGCCAGTTTCCTACCAACATGTGAGTATAGAGCGAGCAGGCACGGCCCTTGATGCAGATGTAGTTGAACAATCGCTAACGCTAGCTGTCTAGCGTCAACCCCTTGTACTATGTAACCTTTACCACCGCAACCCTCTGCGCCTCCTCAATCCTCTTCAGCGGGTTCAACACGACGGACCCAGTTAGCACGCTGTCACTGCTCTGCGGCTTCCTGGTGACCTTTACCGGGGTTTACCTGCTGAACCTCTCGCGCACCGACCCAACCGGCATGCTACTAGTGAACGGGCAGGGCGGTGCCGACGCGACTGGCACCGACATGGTTTCTAGCATCCAGACGCGGATGAGCATGGAGGCCCGGCGGAGCACTGGCCACCACCGGATGAGCATCGGCAGCAACGCTGCAGACCGACAGGGGCTTATCCGCGCCTATGACGAAGAGGCTGGCCTCGCTGATCTCGCCGACGAGAGCGACGACGACGAAGAATCCGCTCCCCACCGAACCAACGGGACCGCCAACGGAAAGCCCGTCCCCAAGCGCTATGACGAATCAATAGAACTGCAGAATAGGAGATCCTCGGAGAGGTAGCGGCGGGTCCATCCCAACGGTTCCCGATGCATGTCAAGGCGTTTGGTTTCACTAGTGCATTGGGTCTTGTTACCTCGACCAGTTCCAGCAACGAAGCGGTGGGCTACCTTGCTTTTGGACCAGCATTGGATCCTGTCGGCCATTTTGTCCTTGTACATGTGCCGCATTGGGCAGCCGCATGGTTGATTTGCCAGGGGACGGGGCCGAAAACAGGGGCGGCTTGTACCGTCCTATCATATTGCTGGAGAGGTTTCTTCTACACCTGCCTGGCTTCCTTTTTTTCTCTTTCTTTTATGCTTTCCTCGGGTCATGGGGCGCATTCGCCCTGCTGGGATGGGATATGGTCCACCTCCCCAGTTCTTTCGCACCATGCGTGCTATCACGGCGATTCGCGAGGAGTCATGAGATAAGGCGGCAGATAACCGGCGTTTCAGGGGCATGGTGGGGTCTTTTTGTTTCATGCTTTCATATTTACTTTTCTCTTCTTTTCTCTCTATGTCTGACTCTCCCTCACCCGGGAGGAGATTTATAGGGATGTGTTGTTTTGTGGTCTTGTTCTGGGGGAGCCGAGAATTTGATGCCTCGCTCCCCCATCTTGTATTATAGATATGTACTTAAAAGCGGCAATAACCACTTTGCCCAGGCTAGGTAAACCTATGTAGGCGGCGGGTTAAGGTAAGGGTAGGTAGGGGTATGTGTATGTATGTATTCTGAGAGGCCATTTTGGAAGGGAAATTATGACTAGATCAAATACCTGTCACCAAGAGACATTGTCGCAGACACACGCCGTGGCCAGTATTTGACAACGACTCGTGGTATACACTAACACGGACCAATAAAACCCGGGGAGATGGAATCACAGCCATCGGAACACATTGCTTAGCGTACGAGGCGGCTATCAGAGTGTCGCTAGGATTGGCGACGGCATCGCCGAAATAGACAATAAATATAACTTGCTGGTAATCGGATACGACCTCATCAATACACACATCGTATCACGGACATAGCACTTCGCCATAGAATTAAGAGAGCCTGAAGTTTGTTTGTCCGGTGTCGTTATTTTGATTTTAGCTGCCTTTGCCCTTGTAAACTTCATACGCCCACTGAGTTCGTCGTGTGTCATGAAATTATAAAAGCCAGCCCTTAAGAACCCTGGAAGCGCAACCTGCTTTCCGTTGCCCGTTCCGTGATCGCAGAATAATGCAGCAAGAGGTGACAAAAGGAAAAAAAAAAAACCCCCCCGAGAGAGAAAATGTTGCTGAAAAAAAGCCCGAGGCGCTGACCGTTTCGTCATTGTTCATCAAGAATCCTAACCCGCGTCTACCAGCCGTCGATAGGGCCGTCGTAGTTGTCATCGGCCACACCGTCGGTCTGGAAGACGTTGGACTGCAAGGCATCGGAGGCGTAGTCGCCGTTCACGACAGGGGTGGAGGTGGGGGCAGCCATGGGAGGGGACTGGTACTGCTCAGGCTGGTACACCTCGGCCTGGAACTCCTGATACTGAGCAGGATCCGGGTTGACAACACCGGTGGGCTCGATAGCGGAAGCTGGAGACGCACCGACCGCCGAGTTCTCCTATTGCTCGGGGGCGGGCTCCTCCTCCTCCACTCCGCCAGCCTCCTGCTCGGCTTGCCTCTGGGCCTCGGCCGCGGCCTGGACCTGGGCAGCCTTTGCGCCGTAGTCCTGGCTGATGGGCTGCACGACGGGCTGCTCCTCCTTGGGCTCGAGAATGGTGACGGCGTCGGGCAGCGACTTCTGGGGGCCGGCCTTGCCCTCGGGGTCGGAGCCGCGCATGATCTTGACCTTGATACCCAGCACACCCTGGCGCAGCAGGACATGGCGGGTGGCGCTGTCGATGAAGTCCTTGGCAGGCTGGCCCGAGTGGATCATGAAGCCGTCGGTGAACTTCATGGACTTGGCACGGGCGGCACGGAGCTTGCCCGACACGACGACCTCGCAACCCTTGGCGCCCGACTCCATGATGAAGCGCAGGACACCGTAGCAGGCACGGCGGACGGCCAGGCCGTTCAGCAGCTTGTAGCGGAGCGACTCGCACTGGGCGACGGCCGACAGGCCACGGTTCTGGACCTTGGCGGCATACAGCGAGACCGAGTTCTCGGGGAACTTGAAGCGCTTCTGGATGAGCGACGTGAGCTCGCGGATGCGACGGCCCTGCTCGCCGAGGACCTCCTGGGTGTGCGTCGCGCGGATGATGATGTCGGTCACGGTCGGCGTGACGCGGACCTCGACGCCCGAGTAGCCCTCCTCGGCCAGCTCGCGCTGGAAGAACTCGTTCAGCTCGGCGTAGAAGACACCGTCCGCGACGAACTTTCTCCGCTTGGAGCTGCGAAGGTACGAGGAAGAGCAGGTCAGTAAACGCTGACTGATACCAAAGAGAAACCCAAGTCGCATTCCCATCCCAATCCATCTGCATCGCCCCCGTCGCCTCTCGCCTTGCTCGTCCTCCTACTCATCCCCCTCTTTTCCCTTGCGATGCCACTTTTGCGGGCGCGGACGGATCGACGGCAGCTACTCACATCTGGACACCGGGAGTAGCCATCTTGTGTTTGCGTGGGAAGACTGGCGGGGGTGGAATTGGCGATGGAAACGGGCTGGTGGTGCTGAGAAGTAGGTCTCCTTCCTTTCGGTTGTCGTCGTTTTCAAACAAAAGACCAAGCCAAGCCGCTGGAAACTTTTGCGATTTCCTAGTGGGGGACAAAGCCCTAATCGCTGCCCGCCATCCGTGTGTGGCTCGAATTTGGGTGGGGCCAGCTGGGCGGGCTGCCAGACCCTGGAAATTGAGGAAGCGCTGTCTTTGTGGCACGTGCGGCGCCACCACTGAGCTATGGTCGGGCAGCTGACATCACTGACGCGGAACCCCAACACGCTGCACCTGCTCCATGGCAGCCAACCCCACATACTGGATGGCCGCTTTTCTTGTCCCCAGTCAAAGGGAAGGCACATAACGCCAGCCTGTGTCGACTGATTCCATGCCCGTGTTCTCTGGGAAAGAGGAAACCAACGCTACGTCTTTTCGATGACTTGGTGACTGACATCTGTTGGTCCTCCTTCATAGCTCCCAGCCTTCATATTGCATGTCACCTTCCTCACCTTCTCGCTCAGCGCATTCCGATTGCTGTACTTAACAAGCCGCGTGTCATTCGTGTTGCCAGCTCGCAGTTGCTGCCCGCCGTTTTGCCCCATTCCTATGACGCCCGGAGTCAAACCCTATCCCGAGAGGTACATGCCTACCGACCTACCTACTCCCCAGGGACCTCAATACCTCAGCTATAGCAGCATACTCCCCGAGGTATCACGACCAAAGGGCAGGACTAACCCAACCAGTCCACCCGCTACTGCCGGTTCCAGTTTCCACAAGCGGTAGTCCGTGATGGGCTTCTGAGCCTGCGTCGCCAGCAAAGTCCCTCCCCGTACAGACAGTCTTGTTCGTCTTTCGTTTCGCCTCGATCATCTCATTATCCACCACCGCACTCTTCGTCGTCCTCCCGTCGTATAAGCCACACCCAGACCGCCCCTGGTTCCCTCGCTAGAAGAGGAAGGTTGCCTCTATTTCTTACGTCCCTGGCGGGCGACTGCAGACCCGCCCACCAGTAATCGTTGCTCGTACTCTGCGGCATTGCTCAGGCCAGGGACTGCCTCGGCACGCACTCTGACGACACATCTCTCCTGGGCACCAAGGACATGAGGCTGAGACTGCCATCATGGACATGAAACAGGTACCGGATCATTGCTGAGCAGCGGCATCTTGCTTCTTGCATCATGGTCGAGACTAAGAAGCCTTGTGCGCGGTGCAGACGGTAGAGGGCGTCCACGCCATCAGCGGAGGGAACCCGACCCTGGGCGTATTGAAACTCACCGACTATCACATCATCTTTTGCGTCCCGCCCCCGCCAGACAGCCCCTCGCCGGCCCGGCCAAGAGAAAACTTCATCTCGTACCCGATCATCAGCCACTGCGTCTTCCGCCCGACCCCGCCCGCTAGCGGCATCCCGTCATCGATCCGTCTACGCTGCCGCGATTTCACCTATGTGACTTTTAACTTTCCCGACGACAAGTCTGCACGCGAGGTCTTCGAATTCGTCCGCGCCCGCACTTGCAGACTGGGGAGCATCGACAAGCTCTATGCCTTTGCCTATGAGCCCGCTAGGCCCGAGCGATCGGTCAACGGGTGGACTCTGTACGATGCGCGGGAAGAGTTTCGGCGCCAGGGGATCAGTGCAAAGTCCAAGGACCGGGGCTGGAGGATCACAAACATAAACAAGGACTATGCCTTCTCTCCCACCTATCCGGAGGTCCTCGTGGTGCCAGCCTCCATCTCGGATAACGTCCTGAAGTACGCAGCCAACCACCGCTCGCGGGCTCGGATACCGGCCCTGACGTACCTCCACCCTGTCAATAACTGCGCCATCACCCGAAGCTCTCAGCCCTGTGTTGGTCTGCGCGGAAACCGCAGCATCCAGGACGAGCGCCTCGTCGGGGCCTGCTTCTCTGCTGCCGTTCCCGACCAAGCCGCGAACGCCGTCCCCTCGGAACCGAGCCCCCCGACGAGCCAGTCAGACACGCCGCCAGCGGCCGTCCCGGAGCCCGGGCTGACGGATACAGAGCTACAGGAGGATGCGGCCGTCGCTGGCACCGGCACCCCCCTCGAATTTGATGGGGCGACGGGGAAGAGGGTCATCTATGGCGCGACACGTCAAAACCTCATTGTTGATGCCCGGCCTGCTCTAAACTCGTATGCCATGCAGGCCATTGGCCTCGGCTCTGAGAACATGGATTACTACAAATTTGCCAAAAAAGTTTTTCTCAATATCGACAACATCCACGTGATGCGCGATTCCCTGGTCAAGGTCGTCGAGGCGATCAAGGATGCCGACGTGTCGCCCTTCCCGCCGAACACGGATCTGTTGGCCAAGAGTGGCTGGCTCAAGCACATAAACGGCATACTCGAGGGTTCGCACCTCATCGCCAGGCAGGTGGGTATATACCACTCCAACGTGCTGATACACTGCTCGGATGGGTGGGATCGCACGAGCCAGCTCAGTGCCTTGTCGCAGATAATGCTGGACCCCTACTACAGAACCCTGGACGGCTTCATGGTCCTTGTTGAGAAGGACTGGTTATCGTTTGGGCACATGTTCCAGCAGCGCTCGGGATTTCTCAACCACGAAAAGTGGTTTGTTGTCCAGAACGATGCTCTGGCGGGCTCCCGGATCGAGCCTGGCGAGAACGATAATCGCAATGAGGCGTTGGAGAGCGCCATGGCTTCTGCCAAGCGCTTCTTCAAGAAGAACCTGAGCCAGGACAAGGAAGACTCGGATGGCGAAGCTGGGGCTGAGTACACGGCCCGGCAGGCTACGGCAACCGTGCCCGAGAACCAGACAACCCGGCCCAAAGAAATAAGCCCCGTGTTCCACCAATTCCTGGAAGCCACCTACCAGCTCGTTCAGCAAAACCCGACGCGGTTCGAGTTCACAGAGCGTTTCCTGCGTCGCCTGTTGTACCATTTGTACTCGTGTCAATATGGCACCTTTTTGTACAATAACGAACGGCAGCGGCGCGAGGCCAAGGTGCAGGAACGCAGCTCATCCGTCTGGAATTACTTTCTTGCACGGCGCCAGGAGTTCACAAACCCCTCATACGACCCTGTGGTTGACGACAATGTCCGTGGGAAGGAACGTCTTCTGTTCCCACGTGCAGGCGAGGTACGCTGGTGGCACCAGCTCTACTCCAGACGAGACGAAGAGATGAACAGCCACCTGGACGAGGCGGCCACGGCGGCCGAAAAGGTGGCGACATACCAGGTTGCATCCGGAGCCCCAAGTCCTCAACCGAGTGTAGCGCCGACATCACCCAAACCGTCCATGAGCCCGCAGGCGGGACCGCCAGGGGCTCCTACCAGCGGCAGCACGTCCGTATTAAGGGAGGTTGAAAGCGCGCACTCGGCCCTGACTCCGGAACCGAGGCCGACGACGCTGGTGCGCAGTTCCTCGGCGTCGGCAACTGAGACGAGCACATTCGCAACGTTGCAAGACGGTATAAGCAGCTTAAAGCTGGGCGAAAGCTTCAAGGGTGTACTTGGAGGTCTGGGGGTTACGGGCGATGCTTCTGGCCGCAGTGGAGGCGTGCCGGGCGAGCCGGGAGTGTCAGGCAGCGCGACGTCCCCAGCTGAAACTCCTCGGAACTCCAACAGTCGGCCGACATCGGTACGAAGAGGTGATGGAGACTGTGGACAGGAGATGACTGAACTCTCCTGAGATACGGGGGCGGGAAGACCCATATCCACCAGCTCAGCAATGTCTTGTCATCTCTTTTGTGTGAGGAAGTGTACAACTGCCTTCTAATTGCGCCAATAATTTGGTCACAGCGAGACTACGTATTCGACTTCAGCGCTATAGAGTTGTCTTATTCTTTTATTTTTACCATGATCGTTTTATCCCGCGGGCTTCACCTTGTGTCGAATACAAGGCATCGGCATCGTACAGGTGCTACCTGCTTAAATTAAATAGGTCCATTGAAATGATCTGCGTGTCGTCTTTTTGATGGGTACAAAAAAAGCACAGACTGGCCGGCTCAGTTGGCAGCGAAATGCAGTGCAGGCCCGATGATGAGGGGTGAACGACATGGATGGCTCCCTTGAGGACTGATTGGATGCAAGCTATCGGCTAGCTCAGGAGGCTGCTGCCCCACCAACAAGCACGATCGAGGGAGGCGAGAGCCCTAGAGGGAGGAGAGGACAAGGAAATATTGGTAATTAGGCCAGACGGTCAAAGGACACAACAAATCCGGCCAAATCACGTTCACGGTAAAGTCTCCCGAATTCCATAGATTTAGGGCTTGTCAAACGCATGGCTGCCGCTTCTGGCCCCAGGGCTCGTGTCGCTCCCCCACCTGATATGATGCTGCCAGGTACCGATCTACCTACGGAGGGGATAGAATCAGGACGGGCGGGAGTTGGAAGCCCTCAATTTTGTTTTCTGGAGGCCCAATAATGACGGATAGGCCTGGGGGTGCATGCACACCATTCATGAAGCAAGCAGCCCGACAGAATCATTTCGCGGTCGGTAGATTCTGTGCCGTTGTCCTGCCTGCCCGCCGCAATCAAAAGTGTCCCGCCTCGCTGGTCAGGCTCCACAGTGCACCGGACTTGACCGCTCTGAATCGCCCGCTGCCCTCCACAGTAGCTGTCGCCCAGCACACCAGCGCTGCTGGGCTTCATCATTTGGTGAAGTCGCTCAAATCCGTGCCAGGGCCGCAAACCGGATTGCATCACCTCAAATCTATCAATTTGGCGACCGGATTTAGAACTGCAGCACTTGGGCCACAGACCCTGCCTGACCTAAACCAGACCAACGCCCAGCCCACACCCGCCGCGAGGTCTGGCCTTGTTCCTTTGCTCGACCTGCCTCGCCCTACCGCCCTTCAGCCTGCCTCCCGCCTTTTTGCCATCCCAGCCCACCACCACCACCACCGCCGACCGCCGCCACGCGACACCCACATAGCCGGCTGTCCGTCCATTTGATCTTCCCCGAAGCATCGTCGGTCGCCAGCCAACCTTGGACCTTCGCTGCTCGCTCGTCTCCCCGCTCTCCACGGGCCCGCTCCTTTATTTTTGTTCTGCTGCGCGCCGACACCCAAAACAAAGCTCGCCATGGCCGACGCGCCAAATGCCAGCGACGAGCTTTACCCGATAGCCGTCCTTATTGACGAGCTCAAGGTGTGTTTGACTCTGCCCTGCCCCGCCCTCCTCTCGCATCTCTACCTCGCGCTCTTGCCACCTCGGGCGCCTGTGCCGCCGTCGTCGATTACCGCTTCTCCCCCGAATACTTCTTTGGGAACCTGCGCGCGCGTGGTTCGTGGTTGGCCCAAAGGGAGGGGAGGTTTGCCCCGCCGTTCTAGGTCATGTACCACGCCCACCACACATGCCTCCCGCCCGAGCAACGACGACGACGACGACGACAACGACAGCGACGACGGCAATATCCAAGGACCGACCATGGTGACCGTACACATGACTAACTGATTACATGCGCTCGCCGCTTTCCAGCACGATGATGTCCTTCTTCGACTCAATGCCATCCATCGACTCTCGACCATTGCCCTCGCGCTGGGACCTGAGCGCACTCGCGAGGAGCTCATCCCCTTCCTTGACGGTCAGACGCCTCCCAGACCCCCGCCATCTGCCACCGTGCTTTCTTGTTCCCTTACCTCGTCTGCCGCCAGCGTGCATTCTCTGACCAAGCCCCGCACATCTAGAATCTGTCGAGGACGAAGATGAGGTCCTCGTGGCCCTGAGCGAAGAACTGGGCAGCTTCCTCGACTATGTGGGCGGACCGCAGTGGGGCCACGTTCTGCTGTCGCCGCTTGAGAATCTTGCCGCCATCGAGGAGCCCGTTGTGCGAGACAAGGTACGGCTTCTTTCTTGTCCCGGCTGAGTGCCGATTTGACGACTATCTGTTCTGGCTCGGGCTGGCTCGTGCGTGGTTGTTTGTCTTCTTTTTGTCTCGGGCACCTGTTCTGATAATCATATAATCACTTCGCAGGCTGTCGAGTCTCTGAACAAGATATGCGCCGAGCTGTCGCCGAAGCAGGTGGAGGAGTACTTCCTACCCCTTACCAGCCGCCTCTCCAAGGCAGACTGGTTCACCTCCAAGATCTCGGGATGCGGTCTCTACACAACGCCGTACAAGAAGGTGGCTCCGCCCCTCCAGGAGCAGCTGCGGCGGGATTTTGGTCACCTGGTCCACGATGAGACCCCCATGGTGCGCCGCCAGTCGGCCACGAACCTCGCCAAGTTCCTCAAGGAGATGCCCGCCGCCGTTGTTGTCGAAGAAATGATACCCATGTTCCAGCACCTTGCGCAGGATGACCAGGACAGCGTCCGACTTCTTACCGTTGAGGTGCTCATTTCCATCGCCGAGGTCGTTCCCAAGGAGCAACAGTCCAGCCACGGTGTGCTGTTGACATCTCTGCGCAGTCTGATAGAAGACAAGAGCTGGAGGGTCCGATACATGATCGCCGACAGGTTTGAGAAGGTACAGCGGCAATGCACGAACAATTGTACCCCACTGCCACCCCTGTCACGGATCACCAATACTGACCATGGCGCGATACGCCACGCGCAAACACAGATCGCAAAAGCAGTCGACGAGGAGGTGGTCTCGAGGGACCTGGTCCCCGCCTTCGTTAAGCTGCTCAAAGACAACGAGGCCGAGGTCCGGACAGCGATCGCTGGTCAGATCCCTGGGTTCTGTGCTCTGGTCGAGCGGACGACGCTGCTCAACGAGATCATGGGCAGCATCGAGGACCTTGTCTCGGACAGCTCGCAACATGTTCGCGCTGCCCTGGGCACGCAAATTTCGGGTCTAGCTCCCATCCTCGGCAAGCAAGAGTACGCACTCCCGCTCCTCCTTCGTCCCTATCCCCCCAGTACTCCTCGTGCTCCGATTACTCTGTCCGAATGGTGTGGGAGAACGCAATGGGCTGGGACACAAACAGCGGGCTTCGCACTGACATGATTTTTCCCCTGACAGGACCATTGATCACCTCCTCCCCATGTTCCTGCAGATGCTTAAGGACGAGTTCCCTGAGGTCCGGCTGCACATCATCTCGAAGCTTGAGCTCGTGAACAAGGGTTAGTGCGATACCTGCCCGACTAGCTTGGGCTGCTCGGGCTAGAGTTTTTACCCCCTTTATATCCCGCCGCTCGGCTATACGCCGGCCTGGTGTTCCCACTAACGCGACAGTGCCGCAGTCATTGGCATCGACCTCCTTTCCCAGTCGTTGCTCCCTGCCATCGTCCAGCTCGCCGAGGACAAGCAGTGGCGCGTCCGGCTGGCCATTATCGAGTACATTCCTCTGCTTGCCAGCCAGCTCGGCGTCAAGTTCTTCGACGAGAAGCTCAGCAGTCTCTGCATGAGCTGGCTCGGCGACACCGTTTTCTCGATCCGTGAGGCGGCCACGCACAATCTCAAGAAGCTGACCGAGGTCTTTGGCGTTGAGTGGGCTAGTGAGGCCATCATCCCCAAGGTCATGGCCATGGGCAACCACCCCAACTATCTGTACCGCATGACGACCTGCTTCGCCATCACGGTAAGTGCCCAACATCTCGTGCTGGAAGGACCCGTTGGAAGGCGTGGCCTGAGTGGTTGGCTGACAGGAGCTGGTACCGCCTCCTTAGACTCTGGCGACGGTTGTCAGCATGGATGTGATTGGTAAGAACATTCTACCCATGCTCGACAAGCTCGTCGTCGACGACATCCCCAACATCCGCTTCAACGTCGCCAAGACCTACGGGGTACTGGTCGATGTACTCCGCCGGCTGCCCGAGCAGGGCACCATCTACTCACTAGAGAAGGCCGGAGCCTCGTTCAGCCCGTCTTCCAGGGGCGCTGAGCTCATCCAGCAGCGTGTCATGCCGAGCCTGGAGAAGCTGCAGAAGGATGACGATGTTGATGTTCGATACTTCGCCACAACGGCGGCCGCGGCTGCTTCCGGCCCGCTGCCTGGCGGCGAGCCTATGAATACCTCACCATAGATCCGAGAGGAGTCATAATGAAGCAATTCTGTTCGCCCTTGTGTCTTCCTCTTTCTTCGTCCTCGGTTCTAACTCTCCGTCTCGGTGTCACGGTCTCATTCCCTTTCGTTCCTGGGCTTGTCTGGGCATAGATTTTCGCTTGGGCGCGAACCACGGGCATCACCCTATCGTACACCCTTTTTGTCTCTTTTCACTCCCAGGCTTGGGTTTCAGTCACGAATGATAGGGTGGATGGATGGCTCCTGCTTATGTTTCACGGCATGTTGAGGATTCACGTGCGACATGAGGTCAGGTCTACGCTACGCGGGGAATTTCACTTGTCTTGTTAGCCCTTTTTGTATCATTCTTTCACGTTTTAGATCAACCGACGTTTCCTGGCAAGAGGCGCGGATGGCAAGATATTCCGTGCATGGGGCAGAATTGGCAGCTCCCAGACGGGCTGGCTGGTTCGAGTGTGGAACATCAAGAGACGCATGGAGGGGAAAGGACGGGGCAATGACGTTGATGAAAAGAATATGCAAACGATAGACATCAAAAGAACAAAATATTCACACAAAGCATGATAATATTAATTGAGTATCACACCCAAACCAGGAAAAGAGCAATACACTCAAAAGAAAAGCGAAGTTGGCTAAAAAAAAATTTATTCCTCCCTAGGTTGGTTAATTAGAAGAAGGAAATAGGAAAAAGAAAAAGAAAAGGAAAAAAAAAAAACTGAAAAAAGGAGTAGGAAAGGAAAAGGTAACTAAATATTATCGGCTTTTTTTTTCGATATAAACAAAAACTCTCATCCGTTCTCAACCGCGAGGCCTGATGACGTCGATTGTTACCAAAAGCTTACGCAAACGGATCAGAAAAACCAAAAAAAAAAAAAAAAAAAAAAAAAAAAGGAGAGTTTGAGAGACAAGGACACCACGGCAAACCCTATGTATGTATGTGCACAAAGCAGGCACGCACGCATGCGTTCGAGGTCACGAGGCGGGACGACGGGGAGACATCTTCTTGACAAAACACACGGTGCTGATGGTCTGGCCCTTGACGCCGCCGAAGCTGAGGGACGGGTACTCGACGCTGCCGGCAAACTCGAACCTGCCGTTGTCATTGCCATTGTCGGTACCGCTGCCCTCGAACCAGGCGCGCAGCTCGGCCTCGGTCCAGTTGCAGCTGGTGATGAGGAACAACCCTCCGTCGCCGCGCCGCAGCAGCTGGAGCGCGCGGGCGCGGTACTCCTCGCAGCGGCGACGGCCCGTGGCGGCGTCCACGTCGGCGCTCAGGCAGAGGGCGTCAAAGGTGCCCTTGTCCAGCAGCACGCCCCAGGCGCCCGCGGCCATGGTGAAGAGGTTGCCGTCGAGCACGTCCCACTGGGCAAAGTGGACGGGGTTTATGCTTGCGGGGTGGTTTTCTCCTGCCTCGTCGTCGTCGCCGTCGTTACTGTTGTCATTATGCTGTAGCGGTCTAGCCGCGATCTGCTTCGCCAGGGTTACGGCGGCGGCGCTGTAGTCGACGCCTAGACAAGGGCCGGCCCATCCGGCGCGGCGGAGGGCGTGCAGGAGGCTGCCGTTGCCGGTGCCCAGGTCCAGGAACGCAGTCGCGGCTCTGCTGAGGCGGACGCGATCCGGGTCTTCGCGGCCGTCGCCGTCGCCGTCTTCCTCCAGGCGGCGGCAGAGAAAGGACACCATCTTGGCCTCGGCGTCGGAGTCGTCGAACCAGACGGTGCCAATGTCAGCCGGGTTGGACGCGTGGTTCGCGATCTCTTTATCGTAGAGCGCATCCCAACTGTGAATTCGGGCGGAAACTGCCGTGTTTTTGGTTTCTCCCGTTGCCCGTTTCCGGGCAGGAGAATGAGCGCAACACTTGGTTAGCGTGGGACTTGGTTCTCTTCCCCTCCTTCGAATGCGCCGAGCACCGACTGACTATTCCTTGGTGCCGAGCTCGGATGGTACAAGGTGCTCTGGTTGAGAGCTGCTTGATGTGGCGACGTCCGTCATGACTGCTGAGCAGACAGGTTGCAGCCGGGTAAGCTTGGATTTCGTTTCAACTCTGCAAAACCAATCGAGTCGGTGTAGTAGACGGAAAGAGCTGCTTTGCTGCTCGTCCACGAAGTTCGTTGCGGGTTCCGCCGATTTGGACCGGGTCTCTTTTCGAGGCAAGTTTTCTTTGCTCAGTAGCTGGTACCAGACATGGAGCGCGCATCACTCGTGGATCCGGGAGCGGGCTTCCATCCATTAGATTCCTTGTCACCTAGTGGGGAAGTTGGAGGGGCGGCAGAATTTCGAGAGAGGAGGGGTGGATTGAAAGCGGTCAGGGAGCTGGGCAAGCAAGCAGCCAAAACAATCCGCAATTTCGGCACACATGCGCCAGGAAAACATCCAGGCAGAAAGGCAGGACGGATCAGGAGGGCTGCTGGTAGGTTGCCTAGTAGCTTTTGATCGGGGACTTCCTTCGCCGCCTGGACGGGGTGACATCCTGAATCCCAAACCCCACAAGGGACTATTCGCTCCTGGCAAGCAATATCCAACGGCTGGTAGAGGCGCACACGAGAAAGCAACGAGGATGTCGGTCTGAGACGCTGTGGGGTGTCGAGCACAAGGCGTAGTATTCGGTCGACAAGAAGAGCGACGAATCGAAAACAGTTTGACCGGGAAAAGAGCAGGCGGGACGAAACGACGCAAGGGGTGGAAATAAAAAAGAATATAAATAAGAAAGAAAAAAAAGTGAAACGAAGAATAATAGGCTGCCTTCATCATCAAAAACACTGGTTATATCACACGCAGATGTTTCTTCCGATTTTCTACTTTCGAGCCTGCCCGTCCTGCTATCCAACTCGACTACTAGGCCAGAGTCCAAACGGGAGCCTTGACCAAGACTTGGCGGCCTCTGACCTCGACTGCGAGGAAACCAGCGAAGCGGATTCTGTTCGCATCCTTTGGTGGAAGATTCGAGGTTGAGGATGATGCTGTCATGTTGGCTTGTCGTGTTAGCAAATGGAGATGACCCCTGAGACGGTCCAAAGGTTCCGTCGGGAGAGTGCAGCATGTGAACTTTGATGCACCTACCGCTCTTCCCGGCCTTTTCGGCGCGCGAACTGGACTTCGAGGCCCCTCTAGTCTCCCTACCGCCCCCGTCCTTTCCGGCCCGGTCCTCCTCCTCTGTGTCCGCGTCCCTCTCCGCCTCAGATGACCGCGTCTCGAGTGGCGGAAGACCCGTGGTTTTCTCCACCTCCATTATGTTGGGCTGCATCGGCGATCCCGGGCTTGGGAGAGTGATGGCGACGTCACGGCTCTCCATGGGCAAGTTGGACGCTATGCCGACTGCCAGTTCGACTATCATTGACACGCTGCCGTCGACCCCTGTCGGCGGCGGCTTCGTCAGATGATCAAAAAGCTTGTTGGTGAGGTTGCGTGCGGCATCGGTTGTAAAGGCAACCCGGTGCTCTGCGCTCTGCGGGGAGGCCAGCACGGGTTGGAGGCCTTCCAGCGTCGCCATCCTCCAACTGACCACTTTTGATGTGAGTGCCTCGTACTCCTCCTGGCTGTTGAGAGTGTAGCAGAAGCTGCGTATGTTCTGCTCAATCTGCTTCAGGTTGTACGAAAGCGACGGGTCCAGCCCCGGGTGGAAACACCGATCAAAAACAAAGTCGAGGACCCAAGATGTGATGGCCGCTCGCCCTGCCGCCGTCATCTCCTGTTTTCCTGTCCGCAGCGCATCAGGACTCACGTAACCGTCCAGAAATGCCGGTACGGCGACCCAGTCTTTGCGAATGTTGAACGACAGGTTGTTGATGGCACCGTTTAGACGGTTGAAACGAGTCGCATACTCGTTATCGTCGAGTGACGTGCGGGATTGTGATATGCGCTGGTTTGCAACTGCATTCTGCAGCTGCTCCACCTGCCCGCTGAGCAGCTCGATCTGGTTCTTGCCGTCGAAGTAGAGCCTCTTGACGTTCTTGTACTTGGTCACTGTCGCGCATGTACGCGCTGGTTAGCAGGCGTCCGCCCAGGGGTAGCAATACAGAGGGTCGCCAAAGAGACGAAAACAGCGCCAGCAAACATACACAGCTCCTTGAAGGCCTTGTCGTTCTCGGCCGGCGTCTCGGTGCTCGTCGAGGTTGGCTGAGGACTATTTCTACCCTCGGGAGTGGCTCCATCATACTGGCGGTCCTGACCGCCGGTTGAGCGATAGTTCTGGTTCATACCAGCAGAACCGGGTTGTTGCAAAGGGTTCCCTGACGGCGTCTGGTTGTGTCTGTATCCAGGAGGTGCACCGGACGCGGCGTCCATCTGGGCCCGTATGGTCTTCTCTGTTTCCGTAGATCTGCGATTCTGGGCCGGTTGACCGCTCTGCGCTTGTGGTACCATGCTATCGTCTTCGCGATTCACCTGTTGGTGGTGTTGTTGTTGGTTTTGGCGTTGCTGGTGTTGCTGGTATTGTTGTTGTTGTTGTTGTTGTTGTTGTTGTTGCTGCTGCTGCTGCTGCTGCTGCTGCTGCTGCTGCCCCCCAGATTGGTCCTGTTGGTGTTGCCGGTGGGATTCAGCAGAAGCCTGGGCCGACTGAGCTTGACCCTGCGGCTGATGCTGGGACGTGGAGTGCGAAAGTTCGCTTGATCGTGGAGGGTAATTTACGGCCGGTGAGGATTGCGCCGAGTGCTGGTTGAAGGAGATCGGGTCGATGTCGGTGATGGGAGAGTCGTGCGACAGCTGCGAGATGGTCTCGGGATTGCGGTGCTGATTGCTTGGCTCGAGAAGAGCACCGGTGAAGAGCGAGGGGGTACCCTGCTGTTCTTGGTACTGGCCCTGGGGAAGGTGGTGGAATTGAAACTGCTGCTGCTGCTGCTGCTGCTGCTGCTGCTGCGAGTGATCGAAATGGGCCTGGCCGTAGGGATGCTGCTGGTTGTCCGGGGAGGGCTGCTGAGCCGGGACAAGGGCCTGGGCGTGAGGTTGGTGATAGGCGCCTGCGGGGTTCTCGGCGCGGGGCTGGTCGTAGGGCGAGACGGCCGTGTCGGTCTGGACGTGGCGGATCGAGGGATGCGGCGGCTCGTGCGGATTAACCGTCTGTTGGTGCTGCTGCTGCTGTTGCTGCTGGTGGTGAACCAGGTCCCGATTAGACTCTGAATGTCCGGACGACAGGCGGCGCAGCGGGTGCGGCTCCCCCACGGCTTGGTGTCCAGGGGCTGGTGGCGGGGCTGAAGACTGCTGTTGCCAATCTGTGGGCGGCGGCTGGTCCACCGAAAGCTGCGAGATGGACGCCGGATGGAGTTGTTGGGTCGGGGGCGGGGACTGGGGCAGGCTCACGCGGGAAGGGCGGCGGGCAATTTGGGTGCCGTTGTCGATTGAGGAGTGCGAGTGGTGCTGTGGCTGAAAGATGTTCTTGATCAGTTTGCGAGTGCTGCGGCGGGCCTCTGGCTGGGGCTGCTGTTGCGCTTGTTGTTGCTGCTGCTGCTGTGGGTGGTGCTGCAGCAAAGGCGACGTTGGGCCCTGTGCAAGCAGCGGTGACCGTGCAAGGGCCAACCCCGATGAGAGATCCTCAAACGAGTGGTTGGATGTAACTCCGAGAGATGGCGAGGGGTGGGCCTGCTGCTGGGCAAAGCGATGGCTTTGGCTGCGGGCGACGTGCTCGAAATCCTTTTGTTGTTGCTGCTGGCGCGGGTCGATGACAAAGGAAGCCGTACTGCTGGTCACTGGTGTGCGGTTTGTGACGCTGTCAATGTGGCTGCTGTGCAGGTCCCCCGAGGCAAACGCTTGGGCGGGGCTTGGTGATGACGGTGAAAGCTGCTGGTGCTGTTGCTGTTGTAGCGGTGGAAGTTGGGGTTGCCCTGCTGCCGTTGGCGCTGCACCTGCTGCTGTGGTCGCCGCTGTTGCTGGTGCTGGCGACAGTGGTCCTCCTCCTCCAGCCGCATGGGATTCCAGTGTGCCACTGGTCGCTGCTGGTGGTGGGGGATGGCCAGAATCGTGCGAACGGTTGCTCTGCCCTTTGCCAGCCCGCCAACTAGGCATAGTATAGCTTGGGTCAGGCAAAATGCACAATTTAATCTTTGAATGTAGCACCCCCTTTTTTCCCCCTGCTTTTGTCTTTTTTCTTCTTCTTTTCCACCCTCGTCAAATGGCCCGAGCCCTCGTCCTAATCGATGGTCGGAGCTTGACTCTCTTCTCCCTTGCTTTTCCCGCTTGCCGACCCCCTCTCTTGGGCTGGCGTCAGAAGCAAGCAGTGGGAGCAGAGTAATCCGTCAGCAATGGAACGCGGGGGAAATTTGGCCCCTTTTGCTCTGCAGGGGATTGATGCAGACGAGGCAGCAGGAGGATGGGTCGCGCGGCAATATGCAGAATTGCGAACTTGAACGCTTCAGGTCCGGAGGGCTTGGTAAGGGCAGGGAGGGATTTGTTAGCACAGCCGGCCGAAGTAGCACACGTCAAGAAGGAGAAGGGATTAGGTATTGGGCCCTCTTTTAGGCACTTGCGAAGGCAGCCTGGTGAGGGGTGCTTGTCGGGGCAGGGGCAGCAGCTTTTTGCCATAACTCACTTGACAGGGGCGATGGATTTGCACGGCGGTTTAATTTGGGTGCCAAACAGGGAGCGCCGATGCTGCTGGAATAGAAGGGACGCGGTCGGGTGAGCTAGGATGCGCCCAAGACAGGTTAGTCTAGTACCTAGGCAGATAGCTTTGTGGAGGCGCCTTATTGCGCACACCACCCGCACACACACGCACAGCCGCATATTCTGGGTCATAGGAAGAGAGACGGACGTTGATAAGGCAAGTTGCCTGGTTGGACACCTGGGCTATCAAGCTCGCATTCGGGCAATTGGCGGCCGCCGGAGAGAAATTGCTGTCGTCCTATCTCGACCTCCTCATGGATCGTCGAGCGCGAAGTCTGGCTCGATCCCCTGTTTTCCTTGCTTTTTGTCTTAGGTGCCACGCCTCGAATTACTCGCACGCGGGAAGTGGATGCGATCGGACCTGGCTGGCGGACGGCGATGCGACTCCCGTGCCTGATGAGCCGATGGCTAGGGTGCTATAAAGAGGCGGGAGGGGACGGGGTAGGGCCCAAGTCTATTTTCGAAACGAACGCGGAGCCCAGGGCTGTCTCCACGTGTTTGGTCGAATGTTGGCATGAAAGCAACACTAAAAAAGACGGACAGCAGGAGATGGATCGATTTGAATCCATTGTGGCGGATGGGAACAGCACCTATCAAGCCAGGGTCGGTCACCGAAACGAACCTACCTTACCTCGGCGAGCCGCACGCACCGCCAGTTCCTCTCATCTCTTACTGGCCAGTGTGCGGCGTAGACGCCGACCCGGCTGCTGGAACTCAGTGCATCCAAGGCCAGAGCCCAAGCAGGTTTGTTTTATGTTAGATGCACTTGCTCCCTCACCCTCTCCCGCTTGCTTGCTCTCCCACGTCCTGCTCGGGTCCGAAAGCTATGCAGTTGATCCTTTGTGCCAGTCCACTCTTGTTAGTTGAACTTTCGATGCAACTGTTGTGTTGTCATCTGCGTTTATTGCCCCTCCACAATAAACCCCACCCACAGTCATCCTTTACCGTAGGTGCTGTAGCCTTATGAAGATGTCGACCTTGGGTTCGCGCAACAAAGGTGTCATGTTCCTCGCCACGCCACGCCACCTCCACCTGCTGAAAATGCATGGGTTGCTCCGCGGAAACCTACAAGTTATCCAGTAGCATCAGAAGCTGATCGCCTGCAGGTATCAATCTTCCCGAGCGATGTGCTCGGAGCCGTGGGCTTGCCCCACCCAGACCCATGTGCTGAGTCGGGTCATTGGTTTGTCAGGACCGGCGGCTTGGCGCGGAGCTCCGTTAGCGAGCCTATTAATAGCCGTCATGGGTCCATGATCGCCTGCCGGCGTGTGAGCTAGGACCGACCAAATAAAATATGCACTCCCGACAACGCTGACAATTGGAACCCAATTGCCCGACTGTTCTATCAGTCTGTCTCTTTCCCGGGTACTTCTTATGATCTTCCCATTTTATCTCCTATATCTTGTCTTGCTTGCTATATCTTGTCTTACTTCCACTACCTTGTTTTATTACTCCCGTTTTTCTTTTTCTTTTTGATCCTTTACGTCCACTCTCTTCAGTAACGCGCTTGTGCAACTTATACAGAGTGCAGGTTTTTGTTTGGGGAACGTGCTGGGGGCTCCGCAGATGACCCATTGGATTGGACGACTTATAAGGAGCTCTCTGGACTGCCCGGGCTGGGCAACATGGAAGTCACAATGTTGTCATCATCGGATGGAGCTGCGAGGCTTAGCTGAGTTAGTGGAGTCTAAACAAACTACCTGGCTAATCGGGTGGTGCATACACCTCTTTGGGAGGGACAAAACATGGGCCGTTCGGAGAGCCACTTCTCACAAGCACAGATGTAGAGAGGCAACGAGCAATAATCCACAAGGGCCAACTTGGAAATGAGAGAAGAAAGAGGGCACCTAATAAATTACAATGCCATCAGTTCTCGTGTCCTATTGATGATATGCTTATATGGAACACAGGGCTCAAGGCCTGCTCGCGTCTGACAGTTTTTGCCGGCCTGTCAGGACTAGGTATTTGTGCATAGTCAAGGGCAGCACTGGTAGCAAGACTTCAGATCATCAATCCCATGATGTCCGCCTTGACCATCTCAGGCTCGTAGTACTGTATCGAGCGCTCATCCTTGCGACCCTGCCGACTAAGTTTGATGACAGGCTCGGCGAACGTGGTGGGATAGATGAAGGGCGGCTGGAACTGGCTATCAACTCGGTTGCGACATTGGGGTACCATTAGCCTTCACACTCCATCACCCGGGCCGGCTGACCTGTGCGGTACGTAACATCAACTTACACAGTGTCCCTGAACCGACGGCCGAGCGACAGAGTGAAGTTGTCGACGGCATGGAAGCTGTTGATCTTCATCTCAAAGAAGGTCGCGGTCTGGTGGTTGATCTGGCACACCGAATAGCCTTCCGAATCGAAGGAGTTGCGTTCTCCGGACGCCAGAGTTACGCCGTCCCACTGCCACGAGTATTTGCAGGAGCATGCGGAAACGTTGTTTTCCAGGACTGAATTTGGGTCAAACCAGTCGACTGGTGCACACATCCAAACCCGTTCCGGTCCGTTGGCGTTAGTACCAAGCCTACAAAAGCGGTGGCTACCTCGCGCTTGAGGATGAATTTGGGCCCAAGGAAGATGTGCAGCAGGGGGGCGTACACTTCATCGTGCAGGAGTAGAGATCTTTGTCACAGCTGCGATTGCACTCGTAGCCCATGTTCTTCAACTCAAAGGGCTTGAAGTCGAACTGGGCGTCGGGAAGCTTGATCATGTGGGTGCCACGAGCTACCGCCTGGAAGCCACCGCCGTGCTGAATGGTCGGCATCGCGTGAGTGAGGGCCGGTTTGGCGCCGGACACGGCGAGAGCTGCCAGGAGAGCCTTTCCAATGTCCAGCGGATGCATTGTGGGCGACAGGGCGTGTTTTGGTTCCAGGAAGGGATCCGTCAAGGCGCCTATTTAAAGGCTAGAACGAGTGTATTACGGGGGTGGACGTGGCCAGGTGCGCGAGTTATGTTAGGACGAGGATATGTAGAAGGACAGACGGTAGGGTGGATGGTGTTGAGTGAAAACGAATTGATCGAACACGGCCTACCTACCACCTCGTGGGCTTGTTCCCAACCTTTTTCAATTTTTGTGTTTCTATTGGTGCCTTCTGGGCCGTTCGGGTGTCACCGTAGAAGTAAGGTAAGGTAGGTGTACGCAGCCGGTCAAATCTCAGGTACGCCTTCCCGTTGATCATGCTAGCATCGGGATGGATTGGTAAAGTTTTCATCTCGCCGTAGGGGGTACCTGGCACATCCGGGTATTTTTCATCTGCGCCATCTGTCGCGTATTATGACCTATCACCGCATGCCGGCCGTATAGGTAGGAGGGATTATTCAGGGGTTCAGTGTTTAGTGGGAGTTCTGTCGCCTTGCCCGCCGATAACTAGCAGTGAACGAGCCCTCACGAAGACAACGCCCGACTCTCTTCCTGACCAACCCAACCGTAGGCTATCGAAACATAATTCGATCGGAAGGAATCCATCCCCAAGGCTCAGCTTCCCATCCCCAAATGCGTGCCTAGGGACGCGACTACCACCATGAGGAAATGTCTCAAATTGGCACTAGATTTATGGCAACTTATGCGGGAATATGTCTCACAGTACGGCGAGCACATATAGATGCTGTTACCCTCGTCTTCGCCCCCTTCGATGCGTCCATGCCGTCGGAGGATTGGAGCTTGCGGAACCCTTGGAAATGGCTGGTATGGATAGCACGCATAACCTTGAAAGCTTACCGGCTTCGTTCGCGATAAGAAGTGTGACACATTAAGATACCGTCGATATGCTAGTCACCAGCCACCAGTTCGGCAAGATAGGATTCCGGTGTCGTAGCGGCAGTCGCCGTCAATTGTCGAGGCAGCTGGTGTGGCACCAGGTCGGGATGGCTACGTTCCACACCTTCTGGCGTACTGTTGAACGAGTGCAACTACTCGGACGTAACCCGGCAGAGGTCTATGGCATAGTGTCGCGCAATTCGTCCTGTGCAAAGACCTCTTTTAGCTACATGAGCAGGCATACGACGAGGGCATGGACATGTTCAAGACGGGCAGGAAAACATTGAAGGATATCCGCGTCTGCTTAACTGGCCGCAGAGGCCAGAGCGGTCGTCGTTCAATACACTTCTTCGGATCACATAATGGGGAGAACGTCAGGATACCGACCTTGGATGTCAGCCGCGGCCGAATTTGGGAACTATAGCCTTCACAAAGCCTCCCCCTATCCGAGTAGGTACTTTTTCAAGCAGCAAAAAATCTCATTCCCGCCACATTATGTACAACAGAGAGCATAAGAGGCAATCTCTTCGAATGACCCGGCGCTTTCTCGAGCCTAGGCTAGGGGGTATGAGGTTTGAGGAAGGGACTCTAGATGCTTCCGGTGGTGTTCATTTGCCTGTAGAAAGGAGTGAGTGAGCTTTTCGTTGTCATATCGCTCCAGGCCCGGGCGTCAACAGCATGGCTCGCAGAGGCGCGACTTACAAATGGCAGCCCGCAGTAGCCACAGGCGCATATCTCTGGCTTATCCGTGTTGATAAATATCCTCGGGT
This sequence comes from Magnaporthiopsis rhizophila, assembly GCA_003049465.1. Lineage (NCBI taxonomy): Eukaryota > Fungi > Ascomycota > Sordariomycetes > Magnaporthales > Magnaporthaceae > Magnaporthiopsis > Magnaporthiopsis rhizophila. The sequence goes on from PYSS01000011.1 coordinate 360,964, forward strand.
GGCCAGTCGGACCGCCACCGCCGTCGCAGGCAGCTATGCGATCATGCGTCCATCGGACAGGCTGCTTGTGCACCAGCTCCATGGCAGAGTAGGGTTGTGGCTGGGAGGATCAAAGGACTAGTTAGCGAGCATGTCCAGGCACCATTCCAGCTGGCCGCTATGGCAGCAACGTGTCTTCAAATCATCCTCAAATCGCATTCCCTCGAGACTGCGCAGTTTCGATTCCACGCATCACAGCCCTGCGGTAACCCAGCCCGTCGGCAGTGTGCACTCACCTGAAGGCTAAAGTCTGTCTGCTCGAAACGAGGGCCTGTCATGGCCTTGGAGCGCGGCTTCTGGCTCCGGGCCCAAACGTCGACGCGGTTCGGGGCCTGGAGCACCTCGGTCGGCTGCGCGGATGGATCGGTGGTCTGGGGCGTTACGGTCTCTGCCTTGGAGGTTGTGACGGCGGCGGTCGAGTCCAATTGACGGGCCGAGACGGCAAAGGTGCGAGCCGAAAGACGAACCTGGCTCGATAGCTGCCGCATTGCCCGAAAACCCGTTCCGGACATCATCTTGGGCGTGGAGGAGATCGAGATTCCGATTGCTGGAGACGAGCTCGAGGTGGCGTCTGCATCGGCTGGCTTGGATGAGGCCCATTGATGCGGGCGGCGGGCACATTGTTGAGTGCCGCAGCAGAGTGGATCCCTTTACGACGGTGGGGCAGGGGCCATTGTAATTGGTCAGATGTATTGCTACTTGCGTCAGGTCAGGGAAAAAAAAAAAAGGCTTGCAACGGAACATACACTCTCACCAGTACTCAAAGCCCACCACGAATAGCCTACCGATTAGCCATATACCTATCGACATCGCGCGGCGCACTTGGGAAGGCGGATTTTCATCTCGACCGTTTGCCGGCTGTCGCTGCTACCCGAGACGACGCGTCGGCCACTTCGCGGTTGCGCGGTCCCCGCGCTGTTCGTCGTGACACACTGCTCGTCCTGCTGCCGGCGGGCCCTCGTTTGGGGCCAGAGACGCGGCATTGGAAAGGCTGTGGAAAGTCACTGGCCGGCAAGATGGCGTCCAAGACGGTGTCGTCCCGGCTGCTGACGATGAAGTTTATGCAGAGGGGGATAGCAGCCTCGTCTGCCAACTCGTCGCCAACAACGCCGCGCTCCGAAGACAACCACGGCTTCAAGAGGCGCAAGGTCTCGCACGACACCACTGACTGCAAACCTTCAGGGCCCAAAATTGACGGAGCGGCCGTCCAAGCCGCTCTGGAGGAAGAGGAGAGGAAGCGAAAGGCGGCCATTGCCAAACAAGCCGAAGATCTGGGCGACACCCGCTGGGTCCTCGAATTTCCCGCCCCGTCTCCTCGGTCCTCGGATAGGATGCCGCAGGTGCCGCTGAACATTGTGCAGATTGGCTTCGCCCAGATCGATTCGGCAGACAGCGACGTCACTGGAGGCCAGATGCGGCGCTTCAATATGAAGAAAGGAAACAAAGCCCAAGTATGTTTCTCATTGTCCATGGATATTTCCCTTCAATTCCAAGACGACATTTATAGGCTGACCCGTTGCTGGTAGGAGGAGGATGCGGAGACGGGATCTGAGAGCGAAGACTCCGGGTCGTCAGATGAGGAGCCGAGGCGCTCGAGGCCAAACGGCTCCGCAGGAAGTCCCGACAGTCGTGGGAGACAACTCTTCAGCGATTCCTCCAAGAGGAAACGCACAAAATCGGAGACATCCAGCAGGAGAAGTGCCGAGAGGGCCAAGGCACAGCAGCTCTCTGCCAAACGGCGTAAAAAGGAGGTGAAGCTGAACATGCCAACGTCCATATCGTCCGCAGGCTCGTTCAAAGCCGCTTCCCGACCAGGGAGAGGACATCGTTGATACGAATGGTCCCTTCCTGGTTGATTGTGCTAGTGGATCGCGTCTCGGTTCATCTACCTGGACGTGAGCGTCGAATGCGTTCTGCGTCGCCTTTCAACTTTTTATCATGCTTCAGGCAAGCTCGCCGATCTTGCCGCCCAAGCGATATTCGAACTGGCTCTGGCTCGGTTTCAGCGTTGCTCAACCGAGAAAAAAAAAAAAAAACGATGGCCATGGTACCGGTGGTGCCATTTCATGGGATATGAGAATATCTCTTCATTGGCCTCTTTCTCCTTCCTAACCTCGTGGTCCAACTTGCAACGAATATGGAAGGTCCACCGACGTTGCTTTCTTTGCCATCCCTGGCCTCCTTTGGTGGATTATATAGTAATGAAACGTCGTGATTGGCTGTTGCGTCCTCGTTCCTTATTTTATTTTATTTTTTTATTGCTTTCCCTCACCCAGGGTTCCATTACTTCTGACCCTTTCCTTGCATTTTCCGACAGCCACCCCGGAGGACTTACATGTACCTACCTAATTATTTGCCGCCGGCGTAGCTAGTCAGCGTATTGCCTCGGCCCGAGGGCTTCCGCAGATTGTTCGCCCAGGTTTTCGATCACCAATTCTAGGCAGATCCGGGCAGAAATCGCTACCAGCTACCTGGCAGCGATTTGTTGCTGGAGCTGAAGTGAACAATGCGATCCAAAAACGGAATCCCCATCTATAGTGCAACTTACGCATGCACAACACATCGATCATCCACACCTCAGGACTTATGGGCTAACAGCCAGTCGTTATACCTGAGTAAAGCATCACGTCGACGGGAACATCTGGTCTGTCTAGGTGGGTTTACGTATTTCGGGTCGGCAGCCCACCGAAGCACTTTCTCCCCCGTCGTGCGTGTTCCGAAGGCAGGATTACAATTACATCAAAGGCTCAGAGTCAGGGCAAGTCGAACCTTCTGGCACCCTTCCGGGCTCTTCTCGGGTTTCTCTCCGTCTTGTATCACTATGCATCCCGAGCATGGGCACATACTTAACCAACCGCCGTCTAAGCTGAATCGTAAGTGGCAGAAGCGGGCAGCGGCATGTTTGCGGACACAATGCGGCCTATCGCCTTCCACCTTTGTTCTTAACCGCCCCAGCCACCGTGTCAGAAGATATCCAGGTGACGGCTTGCTGCATGCCGGTGGGATTTCACGGCCGACCTCGCTCCGGAAGCCAGCCAAAAGGTGCCCGGTGACTGGTGCATTTTGGTACAGAGTGACGCCGGTCTCGCATCGTGCGACATTCTGCTCGGGGTATGGGCCACTGACGGCTCGAAACGTGGTCGAGATGGCTACCTACCTTCTGCCTGTTTCTCGGAAGGCCTGTATTAGCCTAGTGGCTGTGATATATGAGGAACTTTCTGCACCGCACGTTGCATTGGCGCGGGAGGAGCCGCGCATGAATCGACAGTACGGCAGTCTCTCCGTCTGGTACTTGCCAGCCATAATAGCGTATGACTAACACCAGGAGGGCAGGCAGCCAGTCGGGCGCCCCATGTTTCCCGTGGAAATGCATGTCCTCAGGCATGGTGTCGGGAAACCGGTCGAGTTGAGACGTTGCTCAACATGCAGCGCACCGCTCGCTGCAGTGCCTCGAGCTCGATGCCAACAGCGTGCGGCCTTGCATGGAGCGAAGCCTCCTTGAGCTTGGCACGGTAGATGGACTGGACTGGCACCCAGCTAGACACGTTTATTGCCCTAGGTGGCCAGAGCCCAATGAGTGCAGTTAGCTCCTGAACATGATCACCCAGAATGCTGGCGCACCTCGCACCAGCAACAGCACTGGGTCCTTGCTCTGGTGGATGGGAGCACTTGCTGGGATGTGCGGCTGACATGCTCTTCTTCCCAAGCGGCTATACAGGTTCCTGACGGTGGAATCTGCTCGCGCAGTTCGTTACGGAATTGCGTATCCACAGGGTCGCCTCCTCAGGGAGACAGAGTTACGGTGTGAGCGGAAACCAAATATATCGGGTGTATGTACCTACCTAGGTCTGTCTTGTGGACTGTATCCTACCAACAAAGGCTCTTGGCTACCAGGGTTGGTAAATGTTGGCTTTCTGATGGAGCGGGGTTTTTTTTTTGTTGGTGCAGTGTCTCCCCAACGGACACCACTGTAGAAGCGCCTTGTGACCCTGGGATCCCTTCTATCTGCGATCTGCGCCCTCGACCCCAAAAAGTATGGGCGCGGGGCTAGCTCGATGCCGGCTTTTGGCAAGATGCTTGTTAGTCTACCCCACCTGCCTACCTCGGTCAATAGCTAATGCAGGATGCAATCATACCTTCGGAGGTTGCAGACCGCATGGGAAGCTAGGAGTACAGCTTCGACTGACCTGGGAGCGGTGGGCTAGTGTCCCAGGAGGCTCATTTTAGAGCCACCTAAGGCCGGAATGCAGACATCAGACCAGACAGCAGAAATCGTTGGAGCGAGTCAGCGGAACATTCAAGCCGCCGGAAATGAGGGGCATTCGGGCTCGGGCTAGTGGAGGATGGAGGACTTGAGACCCCCCAATGGGACCGAAATCGCGTGGCAGGAAGGCAGCTGTAGCCGGGCCGGACCAAGACTCGGACATGCGGGCTACCTGACCCGGCTACCCAGTCTTCAGCATCCATGGGTCACTAGATTGTGGGATGGGTATCCATGGAGGAGGTAGCCCAACTAGGTAGGCAATCCCCAAGCCTGGAGTGGGCGACTGGCCGCCCTCTCTGGGCGTGGGTCGGATCTATTGGCACGATCGAGAAAGCCATGTGCCGAGGTCCGGCCATCGCGCCAGGAGCCAAGTCCGGAGTGGGAGAAAGAAAGGGGTTTGTGCAAGGTAGGTACCTAGAGGAGCCGCCACTTGCCGCCGGCAGCTCCATCTAGTCGTGCCAGCCGTGCCCAGCCCGCAGTGTCGACCAATCCAGCGGCGAGGAAGCCACGACACGGTCGACCTCGTGCTCCGCCGGAATTTTATTGTCCTGAGCAGTCACCCGTTTTTTCCTCACGGCAAGCTTCTGTATGGGTGGCAGCGATGTCAACGCTCTTCTCTGGTTCGCTGAGAACCGTTTCCGACTCGCTGTCGTGCTCACTAGCTCGTCCAGTAGCGCGACCAGCGTCCCCACCGCACTGTGTGCCCAATTACACACTATTGAGCCCAGGCCTGCCGTGGGCAACAAACAGCACAGCAATGATGGAGAACAAGCTGGGGATCATGGATGTGTGCCCACCCAGCCTGCCAGCGGCCTGCTTGAACCCAGCATGCCCAGCGGGAACAGCAGCGGCCGGCCAGCGCAAGGTGGGCGCCCGGCTTGTTTCCACCGCCGCTAACACGGGGTTGCGGAGCTCTCGGTGCGACCTGCACAGTACGGGCGGTCTGGCGTGTTTTGGGTTGTCGGTTGGCGGCCCTTGACATCAATCCATCCATCTATGGATAGAGCGCCCGCCCGCATCATCGCTGGGGCCCACCCCGCCCTTCTCCGCTGGGCCAGGTCCTGAGCTCGCCCGCACGCTACTGCCGCACCTACTACATCAGCACACTGACCCCGACATCGCCTGGTCCCAGGCCCTTGCCCATCCTCACCACCCCTCGTTCTCTCCCTCCCGTTAGATTCGCAGAGCATCGCGCCTCGGGTCTGCCATAGCAAAACCGCGCGCACCTTGCAACCATCATGCGCTCCGCCAGTCGCCTACCGCGACATGCCGACATGAAGGCACCGGCCTCGGACATGGACCCCGGGCTTCGGCCTGTCGAGAGGGTCACGGACTGCCTCGAGATCCCGTCACTGGACAACCGGCACTACCGCGTCATCAGGCTGGAGAACAAGCTCGAGGTTCTGCTCGTCCACGATCCCGACACGGACAAGGCCAGCGCCGCCATGGACGTCAACGTGGGCAACTTTAGCGATGAGGATGACATGCCAGGCATGGCCCACGCTGTCGAGCATGTGCGTTTCGGTCCCGAGGCAACCGCCGCCGCCACCGCCCAGGCCACAAGTGTCTACCGGCGGCGCGTGCTTGTGTCTACCACCTACCTGCTTCTTTGGTTCTTTGCTTGTGTTGGCGCGCATTCGCTTATACGTGTGCGTCATATTTTCTCACTGTCCATCCGCTGACAACTGCGCTCGTCTCCCCGCCGAACCTGCTCTCAGCTTCTGTTCATGGGAACCAAGAAATATCCCGTGGAAAATGCCTACTCCCAGTACCTCTCGGCACATTCAGGGAGCTCGAACGCCTACACCGGCTCCACCTCCACCAACTACTTCTTCGACGTGGCCGGGAAACCCAGCGATGGCGGCGAGGCATCTGATGCAAACCCGTCGCCGCTCCACGGTGCTTTGGACCGCTTCGCCCAGTTCTTCATCGAGCCTCTGTTCCTCGCATCCACCCTAGACCGCGAGCTGCGCGCCGTGAACAGGTTAGTTTTACCCTACTGATGACCTCGCCGCAATGGTAATTGAGCCTAGTACGAGAGGAACCGCGCAGTGAGAACAAGAAGAACCTCCAGAACGACCAGTGGCGTCTCCACCAGCTCGAGAAGTCGCTGTCCAATCCCAAGCACCCATACTGTCACTTCTCGACAGGCAACCTTGAGGTGCTCAAGATCCAGCCCGAGGCTTGCGGGATAAATATCCGGGACAAGTTCATTGAGTTCTACGACAAGCACTACTCGGCGAACCGCATGAAACTCGTCGTTCTCGGCAGGGAGCCGCTCGATGTACTGGAGAAATGGGTCGCGGATCTTTTCTCAGGCATTCCCAACAAAGATCTGCCGCCTGAGCGCTGGGAGGATGAGGTACCCTTTGGCCCGGAACAGCTCGGCATGCAATGTTTCACAAAACCCGTCATGGAGACTCGGGAGCTCGACTTGTTCTTCCCCTTCTTCGACGAGGAACCCCTCTACGAAGCGCAGCCGAGCCGCTACATCAGTCACCTAATCGGGCATGAGGGACCTGGAAGTATCATGTCGTACATCAAATCCCAGGGCTGGGCCAACAGTCTCGCGGCCGGCATATCTCCTGTGTGCCCGGGGACTCCTAGCATCTTTGACTGCCAGATCCGACTTACGGAAGAGGTAAGTTCGTTTCCCGTAGAGCTCTCTTCCTTTATTCCCAATCTTTTATTCATCCTTCGGTTTTCTTTCTATGCCTCTCCCCCGTTGCTATCGTCATCACCGTCCTCATCATCATCTCGCGCTAGATGCTCATGAGATGTCGGGATGCTTGGTTGGAGGAGTTCACTTGGCTGACAACCGGAAACCCTCGCCTCGAAACAGGGCTTGCAAAACTATAGAGAGGTCGTAAAGGTATTCTTCCAATACGTGTCGCTTTTGCGGGAGACGCCTCCACACCAGTGGATCTTCGACGAGCAGAAGGGAATGGCGGATGTCGACTTCAGATTCAAACAGAAGACACCGGCTAGCAGGTTCACGAGCAAGATCAGCTCGGTCATGCAAATGCCGCTACCTCGCGAGTGGCTTCTCAGCGGACAGAGCCGCCTGCGCAAATTCGACCCGGAGCTGATAAGGAAGGGCATCGACTGCCTCCGCCCTGATAACTTCCGCATGACGCTAGTATCGCGTGACTTCCCAGGTGACTGGGATAAGAAGGAGAAGTGGTACGGTACCGAGTACAAGTACGAGAAGATTCCCGACGACTTCATGGATGAGATCAAGCAGGCGGTCTCCATCCGGGCGGACCAGAGGATCAGCAGGTTGCATCTCCCGCACAGAAACCAGTTCATTCCCACGAAGCTCGAGGTCGAAAAGAAGGATGTCAAAGAGCCCGCCATCGCGCCTCGCATCATCCGCAGGGACGACATCGTCACGGCGTGGCATAAGAAGGATGACACTTTCTGGGTGCCCAAAGCCAACCTGATTGTGAGCTGCAAGAGCCCCATCATTTATGCGACGGCACAGAACTCGGTCAAGGCGAGACTCTACACAGACCTCGTTAGGGACGCTCTGGAAGAGTACTCGTACGATGCCGAGCTGGCCGGGCTGCAGTACAGCGTGTCCATGGACACGCGTGGACTGTCCATCGAGGTGTCTGGCTACAACGACAAGCTGCCCGTGCTGCTGGAGCAGGTCCTGGTCACGATGCGCGACTTGGACATCAAGCAGGACAGGTTCGAGATCGTCAAGGAGCGTCTCAGCAGGGCCTACCGCAACTGGGCGTACCAGCAGCCGTACCACCAACTCAGCGACTACACGAACTGGCTGACATCGGAGAACGACTTTGTGGTCGAGGAGCTCGTCGCGGAGCTGCCCACTACCGACGTCAGGGCGACGCAGGCGTTCAAGCAAGAGCTCCTTTCGCAGATGCACATGGAGGTCTACGTTCACGGGAATTTCTACAAGGAAGACGTCCTGAGGTTGACGGACCTGATCGAGACTACACTCAAGCCGCGCGTCCTGCCCAAGGCGCAGTGGCCGATTCTGCGGTCCCTAGTCTATCCCCCGGGCTCCAACTACAGCTTCGAGAGGATGCTCAAGGACCCGCAAAACGTCAACCACGCCATCGAATACCTGCTCTACGTCGGGGACAAGGCAGACCGCGGCATCCGGGCCAAGACTCTGCTCCTAGATCAGATCACCCAAGAGCCGGCATTTGACCAGCTCCGTACCAAGGAGCAGCTGGGCTATGTTGTCTTCTCGGGCGTCAGGGGCAATGCGACTACTTACAGCTTTAGATTTATCATCCAGAGCGAGAAGACGCCGCGGTTCCTCGAGTCACGCATCGAGTCGTTCTTGACCTCGTTCCGAAAGGCGTTGGAGGACATGAGCGATGCCGACTTCGAGAGCCAGAAGAGGAGCCTGATTAACAAGCGACTCGAAAAGCTCAAGAACCTGGACCAGGAAACCTCGCGGCACTGGAACCAGATCCACACACAGTATTACGATTTCGACTTTGGTGAGTTCGCATCTCTCCACTGAGCCGACTTGACTTCCCCAGCTCCTCCCGTTCTGGCATCCAGGCCTCGGACGTGCGTTTTTGTGTCGCCGAAAGCTAACAAACGATGCCTCGATCCCCTATGCAGCCCAGCAAGACGCCGCAGCGATAAGGCAGTTGTCCAAGGCAGACCTGATCGACTTTTTCCAACACTACATTGACCCGACTTCGAAGTTCAGGGCCAAGCTCGTGGTGTACTTGGTTGCGCAGGCCAAGAGCGACGTATCTACCGGACAAGTCTCAGAGCTGGTCAAGACCCTCAGCCTGGACGCGGAACGTTCCAGACAGGCAGCTACGGATCTGCAGGCGAGACTGAGCGCGGCCCATCACGACCGCGCCAAGGAGATCGACGGCCTTAAGAGCTATCTGCTGAAGGATCTTGGGGTAGCAGAGGACAAGATCGAGGCGGCAGCGGCCGTGTGGGAGAAGCTCTCTGAGGAGCATCGCACGAATGGAGTGTCGGAAGACGAAGGCGACGGCGAGATCTCGTTCAACGGCACGGTGGCGGTTGCCATTGACGACGTGCGCGACTTGAAGTGCCGACTGCTCACCACTGGCGGCGCCTCCCCCGTGCGGGACCTGAGCGAATATGAGGACTTCGACCCGAAGCTGTGAGGGGCGGCTGGTCAACACCAATAACACCATGTACCATGGGCCACCGGGAGGATTGCCAACCGCTCCCGTGTTGAGTCTGGTTTCCTATCCCTCGTTTCCATTGGTAAGGGGCGAAGAAGACTGTGGTAGTGTCGAAATATACGTGCGAGGAAGTCCAGGTTAGAAGGTGGTAGAGTCAGCCTCAAGGTACTTGGGGAGGAGTTTGGATGCCACTTATATACCACCTGCTTGGCATTTCTTACATGCCTTTCGACTACCATCGTTCTCTGATTGATTGATTTTATTCTTGACCGGTATTTTGGCTGATTTTGGTTGCATCCCACCCACGCCCATCCATGGATTACAAGAGTGTCGATTGTCCGGCGTGCTTTACAGTAAATATGCATGTATAGCTGGCACTGTGCCATCAGGGCTCTTTTTCTTTTTGCCATCCCTTTTTCACCTCTTCCTCATCAGCCCCTCACTAGCGCTACAAACACCCAAACCTCACCCGAGTCAACCAGCGGGCACTGGAGGGGCCCACTTCGGCTCCCCTCGCCAGGGTATTTTTAACCAGTGGATTGAGGGTTGGTTGGTTCTCTGTCCGGCTTCGGCCAGCTGACTGGCGCGAATGGGGGGAGGCGAGTAGCGGTAGCTGTTCACGCGGACCAGAAGAAAAGCATTACACCAAGAGGACACTTATTCGGTACATCGGCAGCAACAGACAACCTCTTTTCTTCTTTTTTTTTTTTTTTTTTTTTTTTTTTTTTTTTTTTTTTTTTTGGGTGGATTGTTTTTTCTATGTTGCCTGATGTTGTTACCTAACCCTCCCCACTGTGTCTTTGCCTTCCCACTCGAGACATGCCTGTAGGTGGTAGGTATCCCATGTAGCTGGTAGATATTTCAATCGCAACATAGGTGCATTGTCTCCGTGGTGGTTGCCTTGCTTGATATACAGAGGTCCGACAGAATCTGCACCCCGCCGACCCGGCGGGCACACTTCCCTGTCTTTCTGTGCGGGACTTGGCAGCCTGAGTGTTGTACAGTGCGAGGCTGGGTAGGCGCCTCCTGGTGCCCGCCGCTGCCCTCTTGCTTGACCGTGCCTGCCCTACTCAGAGGACTGAATCTCGCGTTCCAGATACCAGCAATCGACTCTTTTTTTTTCCTTTACCCAACCCTTCCATCTCCCATAGACCATCGGCAGCTAGAGATCGAGCTAGATCCTCGACTCGTCCGAAGGTTTGTTCAAAAATTTCCGCCCCTCGCTGGAACGGCGCCCGAGAGCACACCTGTCTGGGCTCCCTACCCGCTCTCGGTACCGCAGCGCAGTTCTGAGGGACCCTGCGCAGTGAGAAAATCGGTGGGTGTTGGCCCTTGCCTCCCCCATTCGCATGGTTTCCGCAGCCTCAAAGCAACAATAGCATTAACGGCAGGAGCTGCACCCGTTCGTACTTCAGCCCAGTTAGGCTCATCTCTCGCCCTCCCGCCACCTACCTACCTACCTACCTAGGTAGATGCACGTCGCCTCCCTCTAGGTTGACCGCCTTCCGCCAGCTGCCTAGATCACATTGAGCCCCGGATTCGCAGCACGAGACAGACGACGCATTTCTGGCCGCCTGATTCTGCCGCTGCCCCCAACCGCCCACCCCTCCCAATCGCCTACCTACCTACCTAGCTAGGTGGGCTCTCTACCGTCTCTCAGCCCCAACTTCCCCATTGTTCGCTCAGAGCTGCGCGGGCAGCTCACAGTCACCACGTCTTCTTCAAAGAAACGCAAGGTTTCTCGTCGATCCCCACGGAACAGCAAATCCCAAGACCATTCCTACCAGGAGACCCTCCTGCCTACGACAGAAGAAGATCCCGACCCCAGCTTCTCCTTCACCACCTCCGCCGCCGGGTCCGGCCTGACCACCCCGACCTACGTCCGCGCCGACTCCGTGCCCGTGGCGTCTGGCCTGCCGCCACGCCTGCAGACCCTCTACAGCTCGCATCAGTCGTCCGACTACGCTTCCTCCGCCGCAAGCTCACCCTGCGCCGCCTCGGCCGACCTTTCGCTGGACACCGATCGTGTCGAGGATCTGTTCCAGGAAGGCCTCCAGCCCCCACCGCCTGGCTCTCGCGCCGCCGCCAGGAGTACCTCCCCTCTGGCCCCCAACCCTCAGCACCGCATGATTATGAGCGACGCTGCGGACGCCCCACAGCGGTCGTCGTCGCCTCTCAAGCGCAGGGCCTCGAGCATGGATCAGGAGGTGGACTCGGACGCGAAGGAGGATGTGGATATGATCAACCCCCCGCCACTGGACGAGTCGGAAGAGGCAGGCTCGCTTGCCAGTCCACCCGGCCAAGATGTCGCTGGTGCAAGCGGCCGGGTATCCCATGCGTCCGATCCCGCATCGCGTTCTAAGCTCTCCGCCTCCGATGATCCGGACACGTCACCCCCGACCGAGGATAGTTCTGACTTTAGAGTCAAGCCCGGTACGTAGGACGGCACCCCGTCGAGAACATATCTATATCCCGCCCCGCTATGTGTCGGCCACGCTAACAGTCGACCATCTGGTTCCGATACGTGTAGGCGTTCCCCCGCTCCTCGAACAGATCAAGACGATCGAGACATTGCTGAAGGCCTTCGGCGAGAGCCCATTACAGGACGGCGATACAGCATTCCTGGTGTCCCGGCAGTGGCTCGAGAAGGCCCAGGCCTTCGGTGACGACTCAAAGCACGCCCCCACGAAGGCTGCCGATGTGTCTCTCGGGCCTGTCGACAACTCGGACATCATTGACAGCATCGTGAAGGACGTCGACGACAAGGACTTTGTCCGCTTGAAACCCGGCTTAGGCCTCGAGCATTACCAGCTCTTTTCTCAGGATGCCTGGGATCTCGTCGTCTCGTGGTATGGCCTCGCCGATGGACAGCTACCTATCCAACGGTTTGCCCACGACACAGCTCCGGAGGGAAGCATCCCGCACGTTCAGTTCGAGATACACCCGCCCATATTCGCTATCCATCGGCTGTGGTCACCCACCAGTCCGATCCCTGTCGATCAGAAACTGAAGGCGATGAACCCGCCACCGGCCACCCTCGCCTGCAGCTCCTCCTGCAGGACTCACACGTTTCTGAAAAAGATAAAACGGCTAGCTGGCGTTGACTTGGACCGGAAAGTGAGACTATGGAGAGTCACGCGCGAGCCGCTGGCCCTCACCTCCACGCCGCCGTCTTCTTCGGCGATGCAGATCACACCAGCAACGCCGCCTGAATCCCCCAACAACACCCCCGATGAGCAGGATCCCTGGGACTACCTCCTGGTTGAAGCGTCTCGACTGATGGCACTCACTAAGAATGTTGAGCGAGAGGAGCTGGAAATCAAGGACACGACGCACGACGCAAACTACAATGGCAGATCTACCCTCGCCTTCTATTCCTTGCATGCCAATGACACTCTCGTGCTGGACGAGAATATCGAGGGGCACATGTTCGTCTCGGTCTACAAGGGAACTGGGATTCCCCCCAAAGAGAAAGCCATCACAACGAGAGGCAGCTCGTCGAACCTCGCAGTGACAACGCGAGCAACGGCAAGTGGTCGAAGCAGCCCAGCCCCCACAGGACCGACCACGCGTGGCCGAGCCAAGCTGAAGTCTGGTCGGACGACCGGGTGTGTTGGCCTGAGCAACCTCGGGAACACGTGCTACATGAACTCGGCCCTGCAGTGCGTGCGAAGCGTCGAAGAGCTCACAAAGTACTTCCTGGTTGGCGAGGCCGAGAAGGAGATCAACACGGACAACCCGCTCGCTCACAATGGAGAAGTCGCCATGGTCTACTATACGCTGTTGAAGGAGATGTACAAGGACTCCGCGCCCGCGTCCCTCTCTCCAAGACAGTTCAAAAACATAATCGGGCGATACGCGCCCGCCTTCTCCGGATACGGGCAGCAGGATTCCCAAGAGTTTGTCGGATTCCTCCTTGACGCGCTTCAGGAGGACCTGAGCCGCGTCAAGAAGAAGCCTTACATCGAGAAGCCAGACTCGACCGACGAGATGGTCAACAACCCCGATGCTATCAAGGAGATGGCAGACAAGGTCTGGGATATCACCAAGAAACGAGACGACTCGGTCATTGCGGATCTCTTTACCGGCATGTACAAGTCGACCCTAGTCTGCCCGTTCTGCCAAAAGGTCAGCATCACGTTTGATCCGTTCAACAACCTGACGCTACCATTGCCGCTCCAAAACGTCTGGACAAAGGCAGTCAAGTACGTGCCGTTGAACGACGCCCCGGTGGACATCAACATTGAGCTCGACAAGAACAGCAGCATCAAGGCGCTCAAGGACTATATTGCCGACCGTGTTGGCGTGCCGTCCGAGCGTCTGATCGGAGCCGAGGAGTTTAAAGACAAATTCTTCAAGATTTACGAGGATAACGGGAGCGTCTCAGAGGAGATCACGACAAATGACGTGCCGGTCTTCTTCGAGCTGGAGGCGGCGCCAACCAACGTGGGATATAAGAGGCCCAAGAAGAAGTTCAGATCGATGCTTCAGACCAACGACGATGAAGACGATGAAGCAGCAGCCGAGTGGGATGCTCCAGCGGCCGACAGATTGGTTGTACCTGTCATTCACAAGTTCGGGGCGTACACAAATGGCAGGAAACGCCAGGGAATAACTGTGACGCCGCCGCATTTCATCATCGTCACGCGCGAAGAGGTAAGCCGACCGCGTTCCCAAATATGGCCCAGAATCATGAAATCACCGCTTTGCCGTGTCGTCCGCAGCGTGAGGTAATTTATTAAACTGAACAATCGTTGCAATGCACAGGCTCGCAACGAGGATGCCATCCGTCGCAAAATCCTGGAGAAGATAGCCTCCTTCTCAACGTGGCCCGAATTTTCGCACCCGCAAGAAACGGATTTCGCAGACAACACCGATCTCGAGATGGTAACTGCACCGACCTCGGACGCCGATTCATCTGGCGACTCCAAGGTCATCGCCAAGTCGGTCGAGGGCGAGGAGGATCTGGTCGACGTTAGCACTGCCAAGGCCGGCCCGGCGGGAGCCATCTCCGGTCTCGAATCCCAGTGAGTTTGTGCCCCGGATGCCTAGGCTTAGCAAATCGTACTCACAAGCCCACGCAGACCAATCAGGCCGCTTAAGGTGTTCAACACCGTGAGACCCAAGTGGATAGACCGCGACGAGTACCTCGACCCGCAGTTGCAGAACCTGTTCACGTTGAGCTACTTTAGTGAGGCCGATTCTAGCATCCCAACTGGCTGGCAGAGTGTCAATGACAACATGCTCCCATCCCTGGCTAGCCGTGTTCCCCAAATCGATGTGGACATGCGAAGTCCCGGCGCGACTGGGCCAGAGCACGACAGCAGCTCCGAGGAGTCAAGTCAGCAGCCCATTGTCGATCAAGTGGAAACAGCTGAGCTCACCCGCATGGCGGAGGAATCCAGCGACGATGAAGACGCTCCAGTGAACATGGTACGTAACACATCTACCGTCAGCCACCCCATATGTCTGGTGAGACCTCGAGTACAATTCTTGCGCGAATTTACTCGGCCATCCCCACCCACACTCAGGGCGCGAGCCTATGCTGATACGCACCGCGCAGGGACAGAATGCCAGTCGACTGCGTGCAAGCCAGAAACCAAAGATGGTCGGTGGCAGGCGGCAAAACCGTAAGCCACAGAGAATGTATGGGAAAAAGGCCGGCAAACGCCGTGGTAAGAACTCAAGCAGCAGTGGCAGCAATGCAGCGCCATTTAGCGGCCTCGACAACAACGCCAGTGACCCGGGAACAACAGGATCAAACGCCGGTCCCTTGATCCGCTTAGGCGAGGGGATTGTGGTGAACTGGGACGAAGACGCGTGGGAAACGGTTTATGGCAAAGTCAGGCTCAACGATGGCCGCGGCGAGCCCACCTTCACCGCCACCGAGACCCTTCAGGACCCAGCACTGGCGGAGAGGAAGCGGCAACGGGCGCAACGCCGGAAGAACGGCATCACCTTGGACGACTGCCTGGACGAGTTTGAGAAGCAGGAGATTCTCTCAGAGCAGGACATGTGGTACTGCCCCCGTTGCAAAGAACACCGACGCGCAAAAAAGAAGTTCGATTTGTGGAAGACACCCGACATTCTCGTCGTGCATCTGAAACGGTTCAGCTCCAGCGGTTGGCGACGAGACAAGCTCGACATCCTCGTGGACTTTCCCATAGAGGGGCTTGACCTGACTCGCCGGGTCATCAACCGGCAAACCAGCAAGCAAGAGGTTTACGACCTTATCGCCATCGACGATCACTGGGGCGGGCTTGGCGGCGGCCATTACACGGCATTCGCGAAGAACTTCATTGACAATGAGTGGTATGATTACAACGGTAAGCAAAAACCGCCATGGGAGGGAAAGAAAAAAGGGGGTGTGCTGCTCGTTGCTCTCCGCTTAGTGGGCTGGTCCTGGACTAATGGCATGTATTGCAGACTCATCCGTGACCAAGCAAAAGGACCTCTCGCGCATGGTAACGTCGTCAGCATACCTGCTCTTCTATCGGCGCCGCTCCGACGTCCCCCTCGGCGGACCCCGATTCCAGCGGATCAACGACCTCTTCAACAACGAAACCCCCGATGAAGACATATCGGATTCGGGGGAAGGTCAGCGTCTCGACTCAGGCTCCTCCCTACATGGGTCGTCGAGCGCATTGATAGGAGCAGGAGTAACTCACCTGCAAGGAGGTCGTGGCTCTCCTAGTGGGGTGCTGGCCTCTGAGGCTGGGGGTTTGAGTGCGGATGAAGGCGAGCAGCTGCCGTCATACGAACAGACCGTTGAAGCGGGCCCGATTGTGCAGTCCTGGCAGTCCGGAGAGAACGACGATGGCATCCGCGGAAGCATAGAGGATGAGGGCATCGGCATGTCGGTGGGTCGGTGGGCGCAACCGGACTGGAACTGGAACCGCATCGAGCCAGGCCCCAAGACCACTGGCTCGGTGGCTTCGGATGAGGCCGAGATGAACTCGTCCAACGGCGGGTTCAGCGATCGTAACACGGGCGCGAACTCTCCGTTCCAGCAGTTTGACGAATACGACGACGCGGCTGCACCTGAGGGACATGTGTCCGAGTATCAAGAGCCTCCTGAGCCGAACTCGGAAGCTCAAGCCAACATGAACGACATCCGCAACCTTTCGTGGAAGAATCAGGGCCTCCACACCATCCCTGCCGATATTGGCGAGGATGCGGCCTCCGTCCGCGCCATCGAAATCCATCTGGACGACGAGAAGAGTGGGAAGACAGAGTGAGACCACGTCTCGCACGAAGACGCGACAAGCTGAAACCGGGAGATGCGTTGGTAGTGGGGGCAAAAGCGCAAAAAAGTATACATAGACAATGTGGTTGGTGACATAGCACCAAAGACACAGTAAACAGAGAGTCAGGAATGGTTCTAGTCGGCGTCCAGCTTCGGAATTAAGTTATGTATGGTAGGGGGTTTTGCCGTTGGGCGAGCGACCTCGGTCTTGACTGCTGGGCTCAGGAGGCAGAGATAGGTTTACGGGATACCTGACAGCAGTTGTGGTCGACAAAGCCATTCTCGTCCGCTCCTTCGACAGGTGGATGTCTCATATCGGTACAACGGCTGGACAGAAAGTGGTCGGTCTGGCTGCCCGGGAGACGGGCATCCAGGTTATCATTGTGTCCGCTCACCATTTTCCCAAGCAAACGAAGCAACAAGGCCTAGAAATAGGGGCGGTTTATTGACATTTTCGTAAAAACATGACCGGCCTTATCAACGCCACATGCATCTTGACGGATTTGCTGCTGATGATCGGCAGGGCTGAAACGATGACCGGCTAGTGTTTTCTGATATATCACAAATCGCCTCAGGCTCGCCCCTGAGGTCTACCTGCTTTCTATGCACTTTTGTCTTGCTCAAACGGGCGAGAGAACAAGACGAGGGAAGCGAGCGGGGGTGACAAATGACCGTCTGCATTTTTTTTTTCTTTCTTTCTTTTTCCTCCCCGGGGCAATCGAGTGATAGGGAAAGGTTGGATGAGCAAATAAGGGTTCAGCAATGACTTTGTCGTCGTGGCGTCTTGGCACGATGCATACGGCAAAAGCGGCGAAGGTCCCAAATTTGCGCCGGTCGGGACGTCCGCCGCTAGGTACCTAGGTTTTTGCACGAGACGGTATGGTACGGCTATGTACAGGTCACCAAGGTAGGTAGGTGTATGGAAGACGTGATGGAATGTTCCACGAGTGTGTTGAATGATGACATTTCTGACTGGTGCAGCAGAGCGATTATGACTCGGAACAAACGTCCGTCGTTTGGCTAATTGGATGGATTGTGATTCAATTTGTGATGTCGACAAAACACGGACGGCGTCACGTAAGATTTTATTTTGTCTTGGATATGAATTCCGTTTCTTCAAGATTTTTTTTTTTTTTTTTCGTGGCTGGGTTAAACCCGTGCAAGCATTTTATCTACAAGTAGTTTAGCAGAAGGGCAGGAAAATGCTTCAGCCCTCTCTCCGAAAATGGTACCTTGCAGCACGCTAAGGTTGAATTTGTTGTTCAAACGAACGAGCGAACAAGAATCGAGAGAAGCGGATTGGACCCCCATCCCATCACATTAATTCAAAAAGTCGCTTGCTCGGCTTGGCGAAACGAGGGCTTACAATTAGACTCAGTCCAACCCGATTAGGAAGGTAGGTGCGCTCCTTGTGTGCGGAACCTGCCTGCAGGGAGGGGGATTGATTGATTGATTGCTGCACAGCCCCTCGCTGGTCAATTTTTGTATTATTTGTTCAATGCGAAATATACTTGACTTTTTGCCCGGGCATTAAGGAAGGCCTTTTGGGCGATAGGGAACACCCCATTTAGCGTCGGATGGATGGGCCCGTGGATGGGCAGCGTGTTGAGCGAAAAGAGCGAAAGCGCGAAAGTGGCGTTTCACAAATTTCAAAAACCGCTGATGGAATAGGCTGGGGGTTAGTTAGTGCACAAGAAAAAAAAAAAAAAAGAGAGAGAGAGAGAGAGACAATGTCACTAACACGAGGCACTTGCACTTGCCGGTCGGCATTTCAGCCTCGTGCAAGTGGCAGCAGGACAGAGCGGATGGAACAAGACTTTCAGTGTGGGCCGGGTGATGCTTCTTTTTCCGATCCTTTTTTTTTTTTTTTTTTTTTTTTTCTTCTCGTTCCTCCCCCGCGCATAAGGGAAGGAGGGTCACCTCGGTACCTAGGCAGTTAATCAATGGGGAGAGCCCCCTAGTGGTATCGCACATGGCAAGCCGGGCGGGTACCTCTTTATTGAGCTGGATCTGCTGGAAATTGGAATCCTTCTAGAAGACTTTAATATTCTAGGGGGCGGCCGCGCACCGCACTAGCCCACACATCAGCTGGTCCACCGTGCGAGCGGTGCTTTTGTGAAATTTCCCGGTGCGCAATGTGCCGCACAGAAACCGGCATTGCGGGAGCTCCGGCTTGTTTATTCATCGTCAATATTTCGCAGCATAAACAAATCTGAGAAAAAGGGTCGACCGAGGCCTCGAGATGTTCTATTCTATTCATAGAGTGAGGTACCCAGTACCCAGTCCTACCGTCGCAATGGGCTGAGCAGGTGGGCATCAAAGAATGATCAAGAAAGCGTCACCCACGTGTGCTTCCACGCGGGCGCCCCAGTCCACCTTTTTTCAATCCATCCCAGGTTCCTGATTTGGGGAAATCCACCTTTGTTCCTGCCCCTGCAGCAACCACCACCCTCCCCGGCCGACGCAATTGGCGGGGCGTCGCGCTTGATTTTTGGTGGAAGTTGCAGCGAAGCGAAACGCTTGCTGGCAAAAGGGCAGCGCCGTGATTGCGGGTTGTGCACGGCGCCCAGAAAAAGATATGCAGTGCCGACATGGAAACGCTAAAATGGAATCCTGGCTTCCTTTCCCGTATTCCTTTTTCTGTGTCCTTAGTTCGGAAAGAGAAGGCTGTATCCAAGGAAACAACTCGCTGCGGTATCAACCCCCAGCATGCACGGTGCGTCCTCCTGCCGACGCAACCCAGCGACGCACCGTGCTCAAGGCAGGTGCCCTGCTTGGTGCTGTTTAACCTGGCTGCACCCTGCAGGCCGTGCATCGAAGGGCCTGGGTTTGAACTGCCTGACGTTCCAAAGGACCCGCCGCCAGCGGCCCACTGCTGCAACAAGAGGGTCGGTCGACGTTGCAGCACAGGAGAAGCTGCTGCATGGATGACGGGACGCGCACGAATACGGCCGAGGGAGGCAGTCCGCAGGTTTGCTGATTCCATCCTTCCTTGCACCGACCGTTGATCGTGCTAGTTAAGACGTGTCGTCACGTCTAGGTACTAGGTATCTGGTCGATCTTGAGAGACAGCGTCAGATGTTACCTGCAATTGGCAGTGTTTCCCTCCGTTGGAGTTTTTTTTTTTTTCTTAGTCTTTTTTCTTTTCTTTCCTTTGTTCATTGTTGCTGCTATTGTGCAGGCAGCATGCAGGTACATGCATGCATGTAGATGGGCAGACATACCTATCTAGGTACCTTTACCCAGCCAAACTTTGCGCTCATCTGGCTCATCTTCACCTGCCCGCTCACTCGCTTCGTCAGGTGCCCGCTGCATCTTTCGCGACAAGCAGGCATTCTCCGGCACGATGAACTAGCAGCTCCGCTTCCACTTACCGGCACCTCGCTGCGGTCGGGATGGCGCGCCCGAGGAAGGAATAAAGCGCCGAAACTGGTTGTGGGGTTGAACATTGGGACCACCTGAGATCGCCGTTACATAGCATAGCATCTACTACCAGGGACGGGAGTTACAGTGTGGTGTATCTAGAGAAGGCGAAGCGCAGAGACGCACAGGCACAGGTGTTGCGGGCGCTGCCCTGTCATCCCTCTACGGTACTTACAACTTCCCCTCCGCCCACCCCTTCCCTCTCCGCCCTCATCGTCCTCGTCGATCGTCCTGCCGGGCCAGCAGTTGGTTTCTGTTGGGGTCCGCCCTCGTTGCTGCTACCAACTTTGAAGGAGCCTGCCTTGAGGAGCCCTGAGGGCCCCAAAATTTTACATGCCCCAAGCGCGAGTCCGTGTTCCTCTTGTCGCAGCGGCAGGCCCGACTCGCGTCGTCCGCCTTGGGTCTCGTTAGCCAGGCTCCCAGGCCCCTGTACCCTGGCACGCGGCCGCATCCAGCTACAACCGCAAGGTAAGAGTGCCCTTGAGTCTTGGTTCTTCCGATCTGGTTTCCACCACCGAATTTGTCAAGCACTCCCAGGAGTCTCTACCTCCTGCTATCGCCCAATCCTACCTCCATGTGCCTTCCTTGCCTACCACCTATCAATTCCGGCCCCAGAACAAGCAGCATCTGTCGATATCGAAGGCCGGGAAAATTCCAAGGAGGAGAAGGAATAAAAAATTAAAAAGAACACAAAAAGAAAAGAAAAAAGTGGAGGGGGAGGCCTGTCGCTCACACCCGCCTTGGACTGGGATATCACAACACCGGCGCCCGGCACCAAGAACCCAGAACTCCTTGCACGCCGACGGAAGCTGCAATCCTCATCGAGTCCCCTCGCCCCAGTCACACTGCTTCCCGCCGGCCGCCCTCTGCCCTTTCCGTGCCTACGACCGTACCAGCCTTGCGACTGTCGTCCTCGCTCTCCCGCGCCCGCTTTTCGCAATCGCGGCTCGCGACCACAGACTCAATTAACCTCCATCGCACCTCAATTGGCGCCACAGAACCTTCCCAATCGACTGCCTTCCAGCCCAGGCTCGCGAGATCCCGTATCGCGCCCTCTCCCCTCTACGACATCCAACACTTCGGCTCTTCCCCCCCGATCCTATCTCAACCGTCCTTCCTCAATCGACAGCACACGACAGGTCATCCACGCGACCACCTCACGCCGCTCGGCCCGTCCACGCCGTCATACTTTGTTCTTTCCACGGAGAAGCCTCGGCAAAGCTTCGTCTATAAACGCATGCCACGGCGGGTTTGACACAAATCCGAAGCGCCCACCTATCTCCTCAAGACACAATTCGTTTCCGACGATCAACTCGAACACCCAGCAGTCTGTCTCGACGCGACCGTTCGAGCGGTTGAGGTTGCGCCGACGCCCGCTCAGGCCTGGGCCGAGAGGATTTTGCCTGCTGTCGCGCCCGAGCCCGCCGGCCGGCTTCTCCCACATTGACGCCTGCGTCCGGGAGCGCTGCTAGCGCCGGGGTCGGCGTTTTTGCCGGGTGGCTACTTTTTCTCGTTGAGCGACAAAAACCAGAGACGCAAAGCATTGGCACCTCCAAATCAGTGGCGTGGTTCCCCCGTGGCAGCAAAGGTGTCCCAGTCTCATGACTGGCGCTCTTTGAGGCCACGATGGATGATGTCTCCTGCGATTTGATATACGTTGACCGCAGCGTCCGGGAGGACCGTGTGGTTGTTGCACCCTCACGCGGTTCCGGCAGCTTCGGTTACTTCCAAGATGCGGCCCGTGGCTGTGAGAGCCAGACGCTAAGGGAAAACGTCGCTCTCCTGCTTGAAGCCATTGGTGATGGTTAGTTCCCTTGCCCTACTCTATGTTGCCAAAGCACCTCCCCAGTTCCTGGATAAAGCACATCAACAAGGGTTTCGGGGTGGATCTTGAGACTGACTAGGAGCGGCGCCAGTCCACTTGTGCGGCACCGGCGTGGCCTGCATGCGGCGGTTATTTGACCAGCACGGCACCTCGACGGCAGAAACTAAGCCGACTGTCGTCTTGTTAGACGTTCCCAGCGATGACCGCCTTCCGGACGATGATCGCTCCAGGCCCGCCTCGCCCCATGCGGACTCATCCGGCGACGAGCGCGTACCGGGCTCAGCCGACGGAGACGCCTATGGAGTCCGGCTTCTTCAGGTGATCGTGGCGGAAGCCCACTTGCGGAATATTTCCAACCTGGTGGTGCCTATACCTGTAATCAGCTTCCCCGGGGCCGGCCGCGGGGGCGCGACAGCCGACGGCTCCGATGTGCCGGGCGTCTCAGCGCTGGAAGGGATCCGACTGATGCCGGATCGCCGGCTGCTCAAGGGATGCTTGGACCTGGGCGCAACCGACGTTTTGGTCAATCCAGTGAGCTCCGTGACGTCGGTACAAACCCACGCATACCGAGCCCACAAGGAAGCTCTCAAGGAGAGGCAGGCGATTCTCGAGGTCAAGCGCGGCCGCAAGCGGTCTTGGGTGGGGGTGGACGAACAGAAGCCGTTCGCTTACCTCCGAGAAGCCATGGTCTCTGGCCTTATGAGCGGTATCTGTCGCCCTGGCGACGACCAAGACGACCGCGTCTCAAATATCAGGATTAGGGTGCCCACTGAGCGGCGTGCTCAGATCACCAGGATGATTGCTGAGTGGCACTTTTGCGCCCACGACCTCAGCGATGACGACCTGATAGTTGCTGCCGCTTCGATGCTGAAGCATGCCCTTACCATGCCAGAGCTGGAGCGCTGGCGCTTGCCCACAGGTGTGTTTTTCTGTCTCCTCTTTCCTTTCTTTCTATTTCACGGTGCTTCTTTTTTTTTCTTCTTCTTGTCGCCTCTCTCCTTTGTCGTCTGCTGCGTAGGGCAAAGGTGGTTATCTTGATCTGTGTGCTGTGTGTGCGTGTGTGCATGTTTGTCGGTGTCGAAGCGTTTGTTCTCCATTATTTTTCCCCCAGTTCTCGCCTGATTCGCTTGCTGACCGCCTCTTCCCGCTGCCGCAGATCAGTTGACGACGTACCTGATCGCTTGCCGGGCCGCTTACAACAGCTTCGTGCCGTACCACAACTTTCGGCATGTTATCGATGTGCTGCAGGCGACCTTCCACTTCTTGGTGCAAATCGGTGCGCTGCCGCCGTTTCCGGTCCCTGTCGGACAAGATGGGCTCCAGCCGATCCGGACCCCGCCGACCTGCCCCATGGCTGGCCTGCTAGAGCCGTTTGAAGCCTTGACTCTTCTCGTCACCGCAATTGGTCATGACGTGGGCCACCCTGGCGTCAACAATGGCTTTTTGGTCACGCTCAACGCGCCTCTTGCACAGTTGTACAACGACCGCTCGGTGCTCGAGTCTTTCCACTGCGCAGCATATTCGCAGATTCTGCGGAGGCACTGGCCTGCCGCATTCGAGGATCTGCGAATGCGGAAGCTTATGATCAGCTCTATTCTGGCCACCGACATGGGCCTCCATTTCGACTACATGAAGAAGCTCGGCGATCTCCAGGAGAAATTGCAAGCCAGCAACACCACCGAGGGATGGAACGGCCGCATGATCGAGGAGCAGAAGGCTCTCCTGTGCGCCCTTCTCATCAAGTGCGCTGATATCAGCAATGTGGTATGTCCAGCCTGCTTCCATGGAGTGACGATGCTGCTCGGGCCACAGGAGGAACTAATCAATCTGCCATTCTCACCTTCAGGCGCGGAGGCATGACACTGCCCTGCAGTGGACTCACATCCTGTCGGACGAGTTCTCGCGCCAAGCATCCATGGAGACTGAGCTTGACATCCCGTCGTCTCTAATGTCGCCGCCAAAGAAGGACGTCATGTCCCTGTCCAAGGCTCAGCTAGGGTTTTTGAACCTGTTCGCAATACCACTATTCCAGGGTGTTGCCGACATATTGCCGCAAACGCGATACTGCGTGGACGAGTTGGAGATCAACAAGTCTCTGTTCCAGAAGATGGTGGAGGAAGAAGTGGCCAAGCAGATTAACAGGCCGAGACTGGTTCATGATGGCACAATGTCGCCTAGGACGATGAGCATTGCCATCAATCCCGACACCGACCGGGAAGTTCGGACCCCATCCGCCATGGGTATATCGAGTAGCGTGTCCCCCACAGAAACCTCGATGCCGTTCCCGATGAGGGAGGAGACGCTAGCCAAGGTTTCGAGCAAGCCTCCCAACGTGGCGGCGCTACCCCACAAGTACCAGGAAGTGAACGGCATCACGACATCGTTTGATGCCGTTGCAGATTTTGCAGCAAGCGATCCTTTCGGTATGCACGATACCCGACCGCCGACGTCCCGAAAGCAACGCTGTAGTGAGGCTACCGAGGGGAGCGCGTCGGCACCTGGCGCTGGGGACTGGGCATCGCAGGCAACCAGCGCGACAACGGGCAAGATGCCGCTCTCGCCTAGTACGCAGGGCACCAGCATCATCAGCCAAGAGTCCCTGGAGCGGCCACCCAGCGGCCCTGTGACCATGGTTGACGCCCCCGAGTACGAGCGCGAGCCCCTAGGCAGTCACCCACCAGAATCGAGGTTGCACAAGAGCCCATCGGATTCGGGGCTGGGCACCAACCCTTCTTCTATGTATGCAGAAGAAGACCCGTCTGCCGCAACCAACGGCAAGTTGTCGGTAGAAGCCAAGACTCTCAAGAAGAAACCTAGCAGGTTTCGGATGAACGCGTTCCCCTTCTTCCGGCGACACAGAGGCGCCAGTCCTCCCATACCAGCTGCTGATACTGCCGGATGAGAGGTCGGCCAAGACTCGGGAAGGACACGCTGCAGGCCATCTGTTTTGGCCGCCGACCTGCCCTTGAAACGCCCGGTTCTGGCAGCCTATGCAGGCGCCGTGAGGGCTGGGCGTTTTCGACGGGACAAGCTACTGTCTCGACGCGCGACGCTTCAGCCGAATCCATCGGGTCGAGGACGCCGCGAAGACATGTTACGACATTTTATGATCGATAACGTTGCGATTAAGCTTCAGCGTCATGAGCTCATGCTATTACAGCACGAGAATACTGGACGAGTAACCATCCCAGCAATGGCCTAAAAGATATAATGATTATGGGAATACGTCAGCCGCCATGGCTGGCGACGGAGAAGATACGCGAACAAAATCCCATCCTTTTTTTTTTTTTTTTTTTTTTTTTTTTTTTTTTTTTTTTTTTTTTTTTTCCCTTTTTTTTTTTTTTTTTTTTNCACCCTTTTCGTCTTCCTTTACTTCTCAGGTCGCACCTACTTCTTCTTCCCTTGTGTTTTATTTCTTCGTTGCTTGTTTCCCTTCTGTCTCCCTCGCGCTCTTCCTCTGTATTCCCTTTGTTAAAACTCATCTCTTTGTCGTTAGCACTTGTTATTTTCCTCCTAGGCCCTACCAGGGGGCAGGCGTTTGGGTTCAACTTCAGTCTTATTCGGATATTAAATCAGAGGAGGAGGAACCTTGAGGGCATTCAAGTGGGATTCGCGATGGCTCACGCATTTGCGTATATACCCTAGCACTCTGAATTGAGGGAAGGTGGGGAGTCGAAGAGAGGGCTACTGCACACGATGGGTAGCCCATACTGCCGCGAGCGACAGCCGCCATGGCGTGTAGTACACCACACTTGTACCAATAGATGGAAACGGGGACGGGCGTCTGGCGAATGGGCGTCAGACCATGGCAAGGGCAGGAAGGGGTCTGTACCAATGTATTAATACGGAGACCCGTGGTATTGTCTATACTCTAGCCCCTCGGGCCATGTTTCATCTGTCAGTTAGCATCGGCACAATCAACGGTGGCGGCAGGCTCGGAGCCCCATCCGTACCAGCATACATAGTTTAACAATGTTTACGTTGAGTACACCAGGTCGGGAGGGTTACCTAGGAACACGATTGTACTGGTTTGGTGATGAAACCTACCTACCTATATGTCCAAAAGCCAAGGACGATGTTCAAGGCGTCTGCCTGCCCCTGCATGTCGCGTCTTCGCCCACGCGCGGACTTGGAATCGTAAGAGAAACTGGACTGCACTTGGAGGTCTGGTCCATCTGACATGGCGATGAATCCAAGTTTTCTTTCCTGATCACACTGTTGGTAGTGTATGCAGCGCAACGAGTCGACCGACGTTTATGACTCCTAAAGTGGGTGCATTGCTGGAACCGATCTCATGCGTGATTCTCGAGCTTCCAAACCAACGGGACCCTCAGCTACCCTATATCTCCCAAGACAATACGGGGCGCCCGGAAGAGGCCCAAGGAATCCCCGCCATTCAGTTTTTAGATCGTATGCCAGGTATATTCATTCTGTCTGTCTAACTACAGCCGTTATCCGCGGTATACAGCCTCGCAGGGCGGTGGTCCGGGGCTGGGTGGACGAACCTAGGCCCGTCCACGACGATGGCAAAACAGAGTGTCGACGATTTCATGTGAGACATACTAAACATCAAGGGCGTGAAGACAAGGTACGGAAAGACGAGACGGAGAGAAAACTTAAAACTCATACTGGGTTTATGCAAAAGCAGAATAAAACAATAGAAAATATTCGGAAGAAGGTGATAGTGTCCCTTGATGTGTCCTACTCGAGACTTGATAACGGCCAGGGATATGTCATGCGTCAAGGCTCTACGCAGAGAACCACTCGCCAGCCAGCCACCTGTTGACAAAGTCGATGGACGGCTCGGGCTGGTCGTAAGGGACCATGTGGCCGGCCTGGTAGATACGCATAAAGGTGAAGTTGCCGCTGGACTTGACGCGGCCGTAGGGCTTGGCATCACCGGCTGTGGCCAGGGTCAGATCCTTGAGGTCGGCGCCGTTGAACGCCTTCTTGCCCTTCCACTCGAGAGCTTCGGTCCAGGCCTGGTTGCCGAGCCAGTTGCAGATGTAGTCGGCGTCGCCAGCGTAGATGAGAACGGGTATTTCGTCGAGCAGGGCGGGGACGAGGCGGTGGAAGGGCTGCATCCAGTCGCCTTGGAAGAGGAAGTTGCGGTTGATGTCGAAGTTGCACGAGTCGTACGAGCTGACTTCGGCACCGAGTGCCTGCATGACCTCTCGGCGGTTGAGGAAGTTGGAGATGTAGCCCAGCTCCGGGTAGCAGAGGTTGCTGGTGTCCTTGCAAGGGCCGCGGATGTCGTAGACGTTGCGGCCGGTGCGCTGGTAGGGGCCGATCATGACATTGTTGCAGTAAATCGAGGCGGGCACACAGCTCCAGACGCTGCCGCTGTCGTAGCAGTTCTTGATCATGGACTGGCAGCGCGGCAGGGCGTTGTCCATGGAGCGGCACTCAGACTCGTCCAGCACGGCGTCCCAGCCACCCTCGCCGCAGGCCATGGGGCGGTAGTGCTCGTACTGCGTCAGGCCGTCGGTGAGACCGTTGCCGATCATGACCGACTTGAGGTTGATGTTGCGGCGCTTGTGCGATAGGATCTCCGAGGCAAAGACGGGGATGTAGTGGCCAGCGTACGACTCGCCCGCAATGTGGAAGTCCTGGTGAGCATACTCGGGGAACTGGTGGAAGAAGAGGGTCAGGAGGGCGTAGACGTCCTTGCCCGCGGCAACCGTGTTGCTGACGGACGAACCCGAGTACGAGTAGCCGACGTTGACGGGCTGATCCAGGAAGATGACCGAGGCGTTGTTGTTCCAGGCGTGAGGGTTGTGGATGATCTCGATCTTGTCGTTGATTGAGCCCGGACCCAGCTCAAAGAGCAGGCCAGTGAGAGACGAGCAGCCCGGGCCGCCGTTGAGCCAGAGAATGACAGGGTCCTTCTTGGGATCGTTCCTCGACTCGAAGAACCAGTAGAACAGGTGCTTGTCGTTGGCCTCGTCATCGAGATAGCCGCTGTACTGCTTGACCTTGTCGACTCCGAGCTTCGATGGGTCGACGGCCTGGGCACGCAGGTTGTAGTCCTCGAGGCGGCCGTCGACCTTGCGGTGCTTCTCGGTGCCCTCGCTCTCAACCCAAATGGCCTGGACGTCGGCACCCTTGACGACATGATCCCAGGCGCTGTCGGGCTTGCGGGTATGGGGCTTGGGGGACGAGAAGTAGGTGGCAGCCTGTTCGCCGGCGTCGGGGACGAGAAGCTTCAGCTCATCCCACACGGCTTTGGCCTCGGACGTCATGGAGCCGAGGAGATCCTCGAGCGACTTGAGCGGCTTCTCCCACGATTCGCCGATGGGCTTGACGGCCCCGCCGAGGGGAGAGGCGCCCAGCACGCGCTGGGAACCGTCATCTTGGGCGTGGATGGCTGCCGAGGCGGCACCCACTAGCAGTGTAGAGGCGGCTAGCCTCATAGTTGTAAGCCGAAGAAAGGCGGTGGGTTGGGAAGGCTCTTTGATAAACCGTGAGGGGCTGTCGGCAGCGATGAGATATGTATCTTGATTACTGTCAATGTTTGTTTGGTATGATTTATTATTGGGAATTGTTTGGGATGGGAAGAAGATCAAAGACGGACGGGAAGAGCTGGGCCAGGCGGGAAGGCAGGCGGTATGGACGCGACCGTCCGAGCTTATCTCGCCCTGGATTCATGCAGGTTGGGGGATTGATTGGCGGGCGGTGCCACTGAAACGGGAATGAGGCGCCCTGCTTGCCCCGACAACCCGCAACTCCCAGTGGCTCCCCAACCCCCGCAGGCACGACCCAATTCCGTCATCACCAGAGCTCCGAGCCCCCTTGCATTGTGTACATGTGCCCTGCCCTTCTACCCACGCCACGCGCCGCGCTAGCCCGACTTGGAGACAAAGGATGGTTGGCGGTGACTTTGGGACGTGCTGGCGTACCCTCGGGGTGTCGCCTGGCTGTGAGTAATTCTTCTGTTGAAAAAGACACCGCTTTTCAGCAGTCCACGCTCCATATCTCGAGTAGATGAGGTGTATGCGGGCAGAGGAAGACAACGGCCACCTAGGTAGCGTAGAGCTCCAAGTACCCACATAGGTGCCTAGGAGGGTAGCTAAATCCTTACCTTATGTACATTGCTACGAATCAACACGAATCACTTCGAGGCAACACCTAGACCGCCTATGCAATAG
This sequence comes from Magnaporthiopsis rhizophila, assembly GCA_003049465.1. Taxonomy (NCBI): domain Eukaryota; kingdom Fungi; phylum Ascomycota; class Sordariomycetes; order Magnaporthales; family Magnaporthaceae; genus Magnaporthiopsis; species Magnaporthiopsis rhizophila. Next base: position 390,062 of record PYSS01000011.1, read on the forward strand.
GCGGGGCAGCATCAAGAGCGTGTCTGGTGTGCTTTTTTTTTTTTTTTTTTTTTTTTTTTCCCC